>JAWWEU010000163.1:23513990-23596832 GCA_035583155.1 Acropternis orthonyx
GCCACCTGTTGTAATAAAATACTGCTTAAGTTACACTCACAACGGTGTTGAGTTTCAGTTCTAACGTGCCCTCCGAACCCTCCCTGTAACACGCTTTTTCATTTGTCAAACCACAGACATGCCTACAAAAAAATTTACCTATTTTACTGTAAGTAGATTTAAAACTTTTTTATGTTAAACGGTTTAAAACATATATTAATACTTATTTTTTTTCATAGCAAAACATACCTGTTATTTTTGTTCCTTCCTTGGTCTCAGAAGGCACTCCAACACCATACTCATTTTCTCCAGAGACCCGGAAGTAGTAAATGCCACCTTCTTGCAACCCAGTGACTTTGTAGGACAGGCGATGACAGTTGTTTGTTACAGTGACCCATGCTTTTTTGCTAGCTTCTCGTTTTTCAATAACATAGTTCTTCACAGGTGCTCCGCCATCATTTTCAGGAACATCCCAGGATAACACAGCAGATTCTTTAGTTATGTCTTTTGTTGCAATATTAGATGGTGGGCCAGGAGTGTCAAGAACTTTGACAATTAGAGTCAAGGTAGCAGTGTTCAGGATGTTTTGCAGTGTTAACGTGTATTTTCCAGAATCATTCCTTGTTGCTTTTTCAATACTGAGAGATGTACAATTATCTGAAGTGTCAATGCTTGCTCGTACACGGAGATCAGTGTCTGGTTTGTTCCATGTTACATTTGGGACTGGTTTGCCTCTGAAAGGAACAGTCATCGTGAATGATCCACCAGCCTTTACAATTAAAGTCTTCCGCATTTCACTGTCAATATCAAAAGCAGGTTCTTCCTCTCTTTCTTTCGCCAGCTGAGGTTCTGAGACATCACTTGGTTCACTGACACCCATTTTGTTAATGGATTTCACTCTAAAAACATACTCAGAGCCTGATACTAATCCACTTATAGTATATTCTGTGCCTCTTAAATTCTGAATAGCAGTTGTCCAGTCAGTTTCATCAGTCTTCTTGTACTCAACTGTGTATCCTGTTACTGGGGCACCTCCATCAAACAGTGGCTTTGTCCAACCAATTGTGATATTTGACCTTGTAGAGTCCATAATCTTAGGTTTAGATGGGGCTGATGGCAAGAAGATTGGATCTTCTGCTTTAATCAGTGGTGTAGTTTCACTCGGGAGACTAAGACCAGCAGCATTTTCTGCATAAACCCGGAATTCGTATTCACATCCTTCACGGAGCCCAGATGATTTCACTCTTAAATCATAAACTGGCTTTTTGTTTACACGAATCCATCTCAGGCTGGTTTTCTCACGCCTTTCAATTACATAGCCAGAGATCTCATTGCCTCCATCAGACTCGGGTCTTGCCCAGCACAGAGTTATCGAATCTTTGCTCACGCTGGTAATCTCTAAAGATGTAGGTGGACTTGGAACTGTGAATGGGTCTAGGGCTTTGACAGCAACACTTTCCAGAGGCTCACCAACACCGTATTTGTTAACTCCCATCACTCTGAAAATATACTCATTACCCTTCAGTAATTTTGTCACTTTACAGGATGTTGTTCTAAGCTCTCCTTCACAAAGTGTCCATGCAATTCTGCTGGTCTCACGTTTTTCCACAATATAATAATCAATATCTGCACCACCATTTTCTTGAGGGGGTCCCCATGATAAATGGCACTTTTCAGCAGTAAGGCCTTTTATTTCTAATGGGCCTGCAGGTGGGCCAGGTCTATCAAGTACTTTGCAATTAATTGCCAAAGATCTTGTTCCTGCAACATTTTGTAATGTCAGTACATACTGTCCTGAATCACTTCGAATACACTCCTTAATGGTTATTGCAGTAGTGTAATCTGTTGAGACTATTTCAACTCTAGCTTTTCCTTCAAGCTCCTTGCCATCTTTTGTCCATGAAACCACTGGTATTGGCCGTCCTGCAAGATCAGCATTGACTTTAAACACTTCTCCAGCTTTCACAACTACAACATCCCTGAATCTGGCATCCATCATAATTCTTGGAGCCTCTACATCATCTTTTACGGTCACAGGTCCAGTTGATTCAGATGGCTGACTGAAGAGTCCAGCAGCATTCTTTGCAATCACATGGAATTCATATCGCTGGTCTTCTGTAAGTCCACCTACATCGAAGTATGTTTCTTGCACATTCGTAAAATTACATTTTAGCCAACGACCATCTGGTATCTCTCTCCGTTCAATAATATATCCTGTTACTTTAGCTCCACCATCATATTCTGGTTTAGTCCACTTCAGTGAGACAGATGTTCTTGTAATATTAGTAACTTCTGGTTGACCAGGAGGATCACATGGATCTCTTGCAGCAACTGGTTCACATGATTTACTGCATTTGCCTATTCCAGCAATGTTTTCTGCATACACACGATATTCATACATCAGTCCTTCATCAAGACCTGTAACTTTCATTTGTGTATCAGTGATAAGGCTCTTGTTGACTTTTGTCCAAAGAATGCTGCTTCTTTCCTTACGCTCCAAGTGATATCCTAGTACTACGCTACCTCCATCATTAACTGGTACCTGCCAAGTTACGATCATGAAAGCTTTAGTTGCATGTGCCACATGAGGAGTACCAGGTGGACCTGGAGGTTTAAACGGATACTCTGCCACAACAGAAGGAGAATTAGTGTAAGTGCTTTTCCCGTAGCGGTTTTCTGCACAAATACGGAACTGATATTCAGAACCAGTAATGAGTCGAGATACTTTAACTGATGTTCTTGCAACTGCTGCAGATACTATATCCCATGTTGTTGTGGTAGTTTCTCTCTTCTCCACAATGTAATTGCTAATATGGCACCCACCATCATATTCTGGAGGTTTCCAAGACAGAGTTACACTATCAGCACTAACTTCATCAATATGAACATCAGTTGGTGGCCCTGGTCTGTCAAGAACAACTACAGTTAAAGAAGCTGTTGTTGATCCGGCAGAATTTGAAAGATGCAATTCATAATGTCCCAAATCTTCATTTGAAGCTTCCTTGATGGACAGTGAAGTTGAAGTCTTTGATGTCTGAACATTTACCCTGGTTGTCTCTTTTAAGGGATTCCCATCCTTCTTCCAGCTAACAGTTGGAAGAGGTCGCCCTCTGAATGGAATGTCGATCTTAAGATCATCTCCAGCTTTCACAGTGAATGTGTTGAAAAGGAGCTCAACAGATGGCTGGATTTCAATATCTTTTGCAATGACTGGGACCCCAAGTTCTCTTGGATCACTTTTTCCTTTTTCATTAACAGCAATCACTCTGAAACTGTACTCTTCTCCCATACTTAAGCCTGTTATTGTTGCTTCTAATGTTTTCACCTGTGTGCATGCACTCCATTTTATACTTCCTTTAGTTTGCATTTCTACTATATAACCAGTAATTTTACTGCCACCATCGCTCTCTGGCTTTTCCCATTTAATCGAAGCAGAGTTGCGAGTCACATCAACAAGAATGACCTTTGCTGGTGGAGAAGGTGGTTCAGACACTTTAATTGGATCAGCTGTTTCTGCTGGTAAGCCAGCCCCATATTCATTTACAGCTAGAACACGGAAGTAATAACTACATCCTTCTTGTAGTTGAGTAATCTTGAAGGAATTCTTAGTGCAGTTGCTTGTAACTGTGGCATATGCCTTTCTTGTGGATTCTCGCTTTTCAACTACATAGTTGGTAATTTTAGCTCCGCCATCAATAAGTGGTGGTTCCCAGGCTAAAGTTACAAAATCTTTCTTCACTTCTCTGATTGTCAGGTTTATAGGTGCACTAGGTGTATCAAGCACTCTGACATTAACAAAAGCTGATTTTTTGCCACTGTTGTTCTCTAAAGTAAGATTGTATCTACCACTATCAAATCTATTGACATTGTCAATGACCAGCATTGTATAGGAACCGGTGACTTCAATCTGAGCTCGCTCACTTATTGTTCCTTCTGCTTTCTCCCATTTAACTTCGGGTTCTGGTCTCCCTTTGATGGTGACAAACAGGCGTAATGTACCACTAGCACGTACAGTGACTACTTTTCTGAGATCTGCATCAAGTTCAATTTCAGGAGGTTCAATCTTGTCCTCTGCTAAGACTGAACCAGGTATGGTAGCAGGTTCTCCTACTCCTTCTGAGTTGATGGCACAGATGCGGAAGTTATACTCCTGGTTCTCTTTTAGTTTGGTCACGGTGAACTGTTTTGCTTGTAGGCCTGTTGGTGGGGTGCAGGTAGTCCATTCATCAGCGGCAGCTTCTTTTACTTCTACTACGTATCCCTTAACAGGAGCACCACCATCATAAATTGGCTTACTCCAGGCAAGGGAAACGGATGACCTGGAAGTATCTGTAACCTTTGGATTGGTTGGTGGACCTGGTGGATACAGGACATCACAAGCACGATAGAAAATGGATGGTTCACTGGGTTCCCCCACCCCTGCAGCATTTTCAGCAGAAACTCTAAATTCATAGAAATGTCCATCAGTAAGACCTGTTACTCTGAATCGCAAGTCTGTCAGCCTTTTCTTATTGCATTTGGTCCACCGGATACCATCTTTGTCTCGTTTTTCAAGTATGTAACCTTCAATTTCAGCTCCTCCATTGTCTTCTGGGCGACCCCACGTCACCACCATAGAATCTTTTGTTATTGCTGAAACTTCAGGTGTTGAAGGAGGACCAGGGGGTTTGTATGGATTGCAAGCCACAATTGGTTCAGATTCCAAGGGTTCTCCAATTCCGTATTTATTCACTGCCATTACACGGAAAATGTACTCATTGCCAGGAAGGAGTCTGGTTACTTTGAGGTTAAGAGCCTGCACTTCTGTTGCTACTTGTGTCCATGAAAGTCTGCTTGTTTCTCTTTTCTCAACGATATAATGTGAAATACTAGAACCACCATCATGTAATGGTGGAGCCCATGACAAATAGCATTTTTCTGCAGTGACGCCTGTAACGTTCAAAGGTCCTTCTGGAGGTCCTGGTCTGTCAAGCACTTTTACAGTGATTGGTATAGATTTGGTGCCACCAACATTTTTGAGGTTAAGAGTATAGTGACCTCCATCTACTCTTATACAGTCTTTGACAGTGAGAGTTGTTTTCTGAATGGTAGACTTAATTTCCATTCTTGCAGTTGCTTCTTCAAGGTCTTTACCATCTTTTGACCATGTAATGTCAGGAATAGGCTTGCCATGGATATCAGCTTCAAGAATAAAGGTTTCTCCAGCATGAACAACAATGACATCTTTGTATTTAGGATCCAGTGAAGCCCCTGGTGCTTCAATTTCATCTCTGGCAGTAATGGGCCCTGTACTTTCAGATGGTTCACTCAAGCAACCTGCTGCGTTTCTTGCAATTACTCTAAATTCGTATCGTTGGTTTTCAACAAGACCACTTACTGTAAATTCTGTTTCCAACACATTTGTAAAGCTGGCTTTCATCCAGCGACCATCTGGTAGTTCTTTCTTTTCTACGATATAACCAGTTATTTTGCTTCCACCATCATATTCTGGTTTTTTCCACTGCAGTGTGATATTACTTCTTGTAACAACGATGGCCTCTGGGCGGCCAGGTGGGTCGCAAGGATCTCGGGCAACATATAGCTCTGATACTTTACTGACTTTGCCAATGCCAACAATGTTTTCAGCAGAAACCCTGAACTCATATTCAAGACCTTCTTCAAGGCCATCTGTTTTATATTTGGTGTCTGTAATGAGTGACTTGTTCTGTTTTGTCCAAAGAATGCTGTTCTTATCTTTACGCTCAAGATGGTAGCCGAGAACTTTGCTTCCTCCATCGTTAACTGGCTCATGCCACTGCACGATCATATGGTCTTTGGAAGTTGCTGTTACAAATGGCGTTCCAGGTGGTCCAGGTACCTTGTAGGGGTATTGCACAACAATTGATTTAGAAGCCAAAGGAGAGCTCTTTCCATATCTATTTTCAGCAGAAATCCTGAACTGGTATTCAGTACCTGTTTTAAGCTTTGTTGCTTTGATAGTTGTTCTTGCAACAGTTGCTGACACAATGCTCCACGTGGTAGTGCTTGTGTCACGCTTTTCTACTATATAGTTGCTTATCTGACAGCCACCAGTATAATCAGGTGGATCCCATGATAAAACAACAAAGTCTGCACTAACTTCATCAAAGCGGACAGGTCCTCGTGGTGGGCCGGGCTTTTCCAGCACAATTATGCTCAGGTGCTCAGTTGCTGTACCTGCTGTGTTTGTTGCTGTTACTGTATATTTACCAAAGTCTTCCTTGTTGCTTTCTTTAATATGTAAGATAGTTGATGTTGCTGTATCCTGAATATTTAATCTGGTTGTCTGTTTCAGTGGCTGCTCATCTTTTGTCCAAGTAATAGTAGGTTTGGGTCTGCCTATAAATGGTACTTCTACCTTTAGATCTTCTCCAGCTTGTACACTGTATGTATTAAACATCAGTTTGAAACTTGGCTCAATTGTCAAGTCTTTAGCTATCACAGGAATTCCAAGTGCTCTGGGATCACTTTTGCCTTTTTCATTGTAGGCAATCACACGGAATTGATATTCCTGTCCTGGACTCAAACCAGACACCACTGCACTGCACGTTTTGGTCTCACTAACAACACTCCATTTTTCTGTTCCTTTAGGCAGCATTTCAACAATGTATCCCAAAATTCTGCTACCTCCATCATGTTCAGGTTTTTCCCATGTAAGCGATGCACTTCGCTGAGTCACATCAGTGAGTAATACTTTCCCAGGAGGCAGAGGTGGCTCTGAGGCTTTGACAGCATCCCTGGTTTCAACTGGAACACCAATTCCAAATTCATTTTCAGCCATAACTCTGAAGTAATAAATTGCTCCTTCTGTAAGATTTTCAACTTTAAAACTTGTCTTGCCACACTTAGCACTTACATTTGCAAATGCCTTCCTGGTTGACTCACGCTTGTCTATTACATAGTTCTTTACCTTTGCACCACCATCAATAATGGGTGGTTCCCAAGATAATACAGCAGAATCCTTCCTTATATCTTTTACCACTAAGTTTTGTGGTGGTCCTGGTGTGTCCAAGACTTTTACTGTAACAAACGCAGATTTAGAACCACTGCTGTTCTCCAACTTAAGAGTATACTTTCCAGCATCATTTCTATCACAGTTGTCAATTGAAAGTTGTGTGAAGTTTATGCCTTTATCAATCTGAACTTTTTCTGTGAATTCACCCTCTTCTCGGGACCATGTGATGTCTGGTGTTGGCCGTCCCCTAAATGGTATGTGAATCCTAGCAGACCCACCAGCTCTAACCACTATCCCTTTCCTTAGCTCTGAATCAATGTCAAGTTCTGGAGCTTCAAGTTTGTCTTCTGGTTTAATAGTGCCAGGAACTGATGCAGCCTCCCCTACACCAATCTTGTTGAGGGCACACACTCGTAGTTTGTATTCTTGATGTTCAGTGAGCTTTTTGATTTCAAATCGAGTGGCACGTATACCTGTTTGTGGTGTAACAAGTGCCCATTCATCTTCATCTGCCTTACAGATTTCTACAAGGTATCCCTGGATTTCACAACCACCATCATAAATAGGTTTACTCCAACCAAGTGTAACTGAACTTTTGGTGGTATCCACAACATGGGTATTTGTAGGTGGGCCAGGTTTGAACATTGGGTCACAAGCTTTAAAGTAAGGAGAAACTTGGCTTGGTTCACCCATTCCAGCAGCATTTTCAGCAGAAACTCTAAATTCGTATTCATGATCCTCTGTTAATCCTGTAACTCTTAATCGTAAATCTGTAATTCGGCGTTTATTGCATTTTATCCATCTGATGCCTGCTCGGTCTCTCTTTTCTACAATGTAACCTACAATTTCACTACCACCATCACTATCTGGCCGGGTCCAGCAGACAGTCATAGAATCCTTTGTGATGTTGGTAATTTCCAAGGCCTTTGGTGGTCCAGGAACCACAAATGGATTTTTCATCATTACTGGTGCAGATTCTAATGGCTCACCAACCCCATATTTGTTAACTGCCATAATACGGAAGACATACTCATTTCCTTCCAAGAGTTTTGTTACTTTCAGCATTGTAGGTAAAACCTCTGAAGCAACCACAGTCCATGCCAGGCGACTAGTTTCTCTCTTCTCTACAATATAATGAGAAATATCACTGCCACCATCATGAAGAGGTGGAGCCCATGCCAATGCACATTTTTCAGCAGTGACTCCTGTCACTTGGACTGGGCCTTCTGGAGGTCCTGGCCTGTCCAGGACTTTTACGTTTACTGTTACTGTCTTTGTTCCAGCAACGTTAGAGGCTTCTAAAATGTAATGTCCACCATCAACTCTAATAGCATCTTTTACAATTACTAATGCACTGAAATCGGTGTTCTTTATTTCATATCTAGAAGTTTCCTCAAGCTCTTTATCTCCTTTGTACCACTTAATTGTTGGTAGTGGCCTTCCATGAACATCAGCCTCAAGTCTGAATGTTTCACCAGCATTTACAACAACTGTGTCTTTGTACTTTGGATCCATTGAAATTCGTGGAAGTTCAACTTCATCCCTTGCTGTTATTGGTCCTGTACTGTCAGAAGGTTTGCTTATTGCACCTGCAGCGTTCTTTGCAATTACTCTAAATTCGTATCTTTGGTCTTCAGTAAGTCCTGTTACAGTGAACTGAGTTTCAATGATATTTGTGAAGCTGGCTTTCATCCAGCGGCCATCTGGTAAGTCGCGTTTCTCTACAATATAACCAGTAATCTTACTTCCACCATCGTACTCTGGTTTGGTCCATTGTAGAGTAATAGAGCTTCTTTTTATTATTATAGCTTCTGGATGACCTGGAGGATCACATGGATCACGAGCTACATAGCACTCAGAAACTTTACTTGTTCTGCCTACACCAACAATATTTTCTGCAGAAACTCGGAACTCATATTCAATTCCTTCTTCAAGGTTATTTGTCTTAAAACTTGTGTCCTGAATAATAGTCTTGTTCACTTTAGTCCATAAAATGCTGTTTTTCTCCTTCCTCTCAAGATGATAGCCCAACACTCTACTGCCACCGTCATTTACTGGTTCATGCCACTGTACAACCATGGAGTCTTTCGTAACTGCAGTCACATATGGTGTGCCAGGAGGTCCTGGTTCCTTGTAGGGGTACTGCGCTACAACTGGTGCAGAGTCCAATCCAAAACTCTGCCCATACCTGTTCTCAGCAAATATTCTGAACTGGTATTCTGAACCAGTTTTCAGTTTAGTCACCTTCAGTGTAGTTCTAGCAACAGTAGCTGAAACTGTTTCCCATACAGTGGTTGTTGTATCTCTCTTGTGAACAACATAGTTGGTGATTTGGCAGCCGCCTGTGTACGCTGGGGGATTCCATGATATAGTAATACTTTCTGCACTTATTTCATCAAACTTCACAGGCCCCACTGGAGGGTCAGGTTTGTCTAGAGTTATAATTTCAACAGAGGCAGACTTTTGCCCAACAACATTAGCTACAGTGATTTCATAAGTGCCGCTGTCCTCTTTGCTAGTTTCCTTAAGATTCAATACAGTAAGATCAGCTGAATCACTAACATTGACTCTTGTTGTCTGCCTTAATGGCTGGCCATCTTTTACCCAGGTAACAGTTGGTTTAGGTCGACCTGCAATTGGTATTTCTACTTTCAAATCTTGTCCCACTTGAACACTGTAACTGTGGAAAGCCGGTCTTACATCAGGTTCGATCACTAGGTCTTTGGCAACTATTGGAACTGCAAGTGCTCTAGGATCACTCTTACCCTTTTCATTTACAGCCATTACTCTGAAAAGATATTCTTCCCCTTGAGTTAGGTTAGTAATAACCGCTTCAAGTGTTTTCACACGAGCACACTCTGACCATTTGTCACTACCCTTTGCTTGCATTTCAACAATGTATTGTATGATTTTGCTGCCACCATCATGTTCAGGTTTTGCCCAGCTTAGAGAGACACTGTTTCTTGTGACGTCATCCACTGTTATTTTCCCAGGAGGCTGTGGAACTTCAGCAACTTTAATTGGGTCACTGGTTTCTGCAGGGAGGCCAATTCCATATTCATTCTCAGCAGAAATTCTGAAGAAGTAATAGCAGCCCTCCTGAAGTTGATCTACTTTCCATGAAGTCTTGTGGCAGTTCGTTACAACAGCTGCATATGCCTTTCTCGTCGCTTCACGCTTTTCAATAATGAAGTTCTTTATTTTTGCTCCACCGTCCAAGAGAGGAGGCTCCCATGAAAGTGAAACAGAGTCTTTAGTGATCTCTCTGATCTTTAAATTAACAGGTGCACTTGGGGTATCCAGTACTCTTACACTGACAAAGGCCGACTTTGTTCCACTGCTGTTTTCCAAGGTCAGAGTATACTTTCCAGTATCAAATCTGTTAACATTGTCTAGAACAAGGGAAGTAAAGCTGCTAGTGGTGTCAATAACAGCTGCTTCTCTGATTTCACCATCCATTTTACCCCATTTTACTTCAGGTGTTGGACGACCTCTGATAGGAACAAACAGTCTTAAGGATCCTCCTGCCCTCACATTCACAATTTTCCTTAGTTCCATGTCAAGGTCAAGGTCCGGTGCCTCCATCTTTTCTTCTACAATAACAGAACCGGGAACATCTGCATGTTCTCCAACTCCTGCTTTATTAACTGCACATATGCGGAATTTGTATTCATGCTTTTCCACTAATTTTTCTACTTCCATGTGGGTATTCTTAATTCCAGTTGGAGGAGTACAAATTGCCCATTCACCATCACTCACATCACATTTTTCCACAATGTATCCTTGAATTTCAGAGCCACCATCATAGATAGGTCTACCCCACGAAAGGAAAACTGAAGACCTTGTGACATCCACAACTTTAGGATTATTGGGTGGACCTGGCTTGTAAATAGGATCACATGCTTTGTAGTAAGTGGAAGGCGGGCTTGGTTCACTAAGACCAGCAGCATTTTCAGCTGAAACTCTGTACTCATAATCATGATTTTCTATAAGACCAGTCACTCTGTATCGCAGTTCACTTATGAGGCGTTTGTTACATCTTGTCCAGCGAATACCTTCCTTATCTCGTTTTTCAAGAACATAACCTAGGATTTCACTACCGCCATCTGAGGCTGGTCTTTCCCATACAACGATCATAGAATCCTTGGTAACAGCTGTGACTTCTGGTGCCTTTGGTGGAAGTGGCACTGAAAATGGGTTCTTTGCGAGTACTGGTTCAGACTCAAGAGGTTCACCAACACCGTATTTATTTACTGCCATGATGCGGAAAACATACTCATTTCCTTCTAAAAGTTTTGTAACTTTGCAGTTTAGGGTTTGGACATTTGAGTCGACGATGGTCCACACCAAGCGACTGGTTTCCCTTTTTTCTACCACATAGTGCGAAATATCACTACCACCATCTTGTAGTGGAGGTTTCCATGACAGTGTGCATTTTTCAGCGGTAACAGCAGTAATCTCAACAGGTCCTTCTGGTGGTCCAGGTCTATCAAGAACTTTGATGTTAACAGGAACCTTCTTTTCACCTGCAACATTCCTTGCCAGTAGTACATACTGACCACTGTCAACTCTAGTGGCTTCCTTCACACTCAGGCTTGTTGCAAAATCGGTACTTTTTATTTCCATATGAGCAGTGCTTGTCAGCTCACGATCGCCTTTTAACCACTGAATGGAAGGTATTGGTTTGCCATGAACATCAGCATCAAGCCTGAATGACTCACCAGCATGCACTACAATAGTGTCTTTGTATTTTGGATCCATACTTATGTGAGGTGGTTCTACTTCATCTCTTGCTGTAATTGCCCCTGAGCTCTCAGATGGCTCACTGAAAACACCTGCAGCATTTCGTGCTATAACACGGAACTCGTATCTCTGGTTTTCGACTAGACCAGTTACTTCAAATTGAGTATCAATGACATTTGTAAAGCTTGCTTTCATCCAACGGCCATCAGGCAATTCCTTCTTTTCAACAACATAGCCTGTGATCTTACTTCCACCATCATATATAGGTTTCTTCCACTGAAGTGTTACTGAGCTTCTTGTGACAATTACAGGTTCTGGGCGACCTGGAGGGTCACATGGATCACGTGCAGTATAGCATTCAGATGCTCTACTTGCCTTTCCAATTCCCACTATGTTTTCTGCATAGACTCTGAACTCATACTCAAGACCTTCCTCGAGTCCAGTTGTCTTAAATTTGGTATCTGGAATAGGTGTTTTATTTAGCTTAGCCCACAGAATGCTGTTTCTTTCTTTGCGCTCCAAATGATACCCAATGATCCTGCTCCCACCGTCATTGACTGGTTCATTCCATTGGACCACCATGCTGTCTTTTGAGACGTTTGTTACAAAAGGTGTTCCAGGTGGACCAGGAACTTTAAATGGGTACTGGGCTATGATTGACTCTGAAGTGAGATACGTACTCTTCCCATATCTGTTTTCAGCTGCGATTCTGAACTGATATTCACAACCAGTCTTTAAACGACATGCTTTTATAGTTGTTCTTGCAACAGTAGCTGACACAATGTGCCAAGTTGTGGTAGAAGTGTCTCTTCTCTCTACAATGTAATTATTGATAGAGCTACCACCATCATATTTGGGTGGTTCCCAGGAGATGGTAATACTATCTGCTGTTACTTCATCTACTTTTACTGGTCCAGTTGGAGGTCCTGGTTTGTCAAGGACAACAATATTTAGGATCTCAGTTGCTTCACCAGCAGAGTTTGTAATTTTAACTAAGTATGTCCCCACATCTTCTCTGCATGCTTCTTTTATTGTTAACACTGTGTTGTTTTCTGAACTTTCTGCATTTACTCTTGTAGTCTGCTTCAATGCCACATCGTCTTTATGCCAAAGCACTGCTGGTGTGGGTCGACCAACAAAAGGAACATCAACCTTTAAGTCCTCTCCTGCTAGAACACTGAAAGTGGTAAACAGTAGTTTGAAGGCTGGTGGAATCACAAGATCTTTTGCAACAACTGGTATACCCAGCTGGCGAGGATCACTGATACCTTTCTCATTCTGAGCTGAAACACGGAAGGTGTATTCTTCACCTTGGATCAGTCCTGTGATAGTGGCTTCAGTAACTTTTACTGTAGCACAGGTTGACCACTTTTCACTGCCTTTGCTTTGCATTTCTACAATGTAGCCCAGAATTCTGCTACCACCATCATGTTCAGGTTTTTCCCAAGATAAGGACACGCTATTTCTTGTCACATCCAATAAAGTTATTTTCCCTGGTGGAAGTGGTCTTTCTGATACTTTTACAGATTCTGAAGTTTCAACTGGAAGGCCTATTCCATATTCATTTTCAGCTAGGACTCGGAAGTAGTAGTTGCAGCCTTCTTGCAGTGAATCAACTTTCCAGCTGGTCTTGTGGCAATTAGCATTAACAGTTGAATAAGCTTTTCTTGTCGATTCACGCTTTTCAACAATGTAATTCTTTATTTTAGAGCCACCATCTATGAGAGGAGGTTCCCATGTGAGTGTAACTGAAGATTTTGTAACTTCTTTTATTTTCAAATCTTGAGGTGCCCCTGGTGTGTCAAGAACTCTGACAATCACAAATGCTGATTTGCTACCTGAGCTGTTTTCAATTGTCAGTATGTATTTGCCACTATCAAATCTATTTACATTTTCAACAATAAGTAAAGTATAAGAGCTTGTTGATTCAATGCTCGCTCTATCCAAAGATTCCCCATGTTCTCTTGTCCATTTTACTTCAGGTGCTGGTCTTCCTTTAATTGGGACAAAGAGCCTTAGAGTACAGCAGGCTCTAATAGTGACAACTTTACGTAGTTCTGCATCAAGTTCAATCTCTGGAGGTAGCATTCTTTCTTCAGCTTTTGGAGTTCCAGGAACAAGAGCTGGTTCTCCAAGACCTTCAGAGTTCATAGCATATATGCGTATTTTATACTCTTGATTTTCTTTCAGATCAGTGATGGTAAAAGAAGTAGCCTTTAGACCTACAGGTGGAGTTACAATCTTCCACTCATCTTCTTCAGGTAGTGCAATCTCAACCATGTAACCTGTGATCTCTGAACCACCATCATATATTGGTTTGTTCCATGCTATTGTAATTGAGGACTTGCTGCTGTCCAAAACACGAGGATTACCTGGGGGACCAGGCTTAAACACAGTATCACAAGCTTTATAGAATGGACTGGTTGGGCTTGGCGCACTGACTCCAGCAGCATTTTCAGCCATGACTCTATATTCATACTCATGGCCTTCTGTGAGTCCAGACACTTTATAACGTAAGTCAGTAACAACCCTCTTGTTACATTTCACCCACCGTAGACCAGTCCTGTCTCGACGTTCCACAATATAGTTAGTTATTGGGCTTCCACCATCAGAATCGGGATGGCCCCAACAGACAATCATGGAATCTTTTGTAATTGCTGTAACTTCAGGTGTTTTCGGTGGGTCAGGTGGCACATACGGATTTACTGCAAGAACGGGCTCTGATTCCAGAGGTTCACCAACTCCATACTTGTTAACAGCCATAACTCGGAACACATACTCATTGCCCTTCAACAGCTTAGTAACCTTCAGTTTAGTCACTGGAACTTCCGTGGCTACAGCTGTCCATGCCAATCTACTGGTTTCTCGTTTTTCAACCACATAATGGTCAATCTTTGCTCCTCCATCATCCAGTGGGGGTAGCCATGACAGCACACACTTTTCTGCAGTGACTTCAGACACAGCCAAAGGCCCTTCTGGGGGACCAGGTCTATCAAGAACTTTTACATTGAAGATATGCTTGGCAAAACCACCAGGATTTGTTGCAGTAAGTGTATAAGCACCACCGTCTCTTCTTGAGGAATCTTTATTGACAAGTACAGTAGAGAAATCTGCTATTTTTATTTCTAATTTTGCTGTGTCTTCAAGTTCTTTTTCTCCCTTTGTCCATGTCATAGTTGGTGGAGGGCGACCTGAAACATCAGCCTCAAGTCTGAAAAGTTCACCTGCTTTAAGCACCAAGGTGTCTTTGTATTTAGCATCCACTTTTATCCTTGGTGCTTCAATGTCATCTCTACAAGTGATTGCATCTGATGGCTCAGAGGGTTGACTAACAGCTCCACCAGCATTCCTAGCAATCACACGGAATTCATAGGCAGCATCTTCTGTCAAACCACTTACAGTAAATTCAGTCTCTAGGATATTGCTGAAATTAGCCTTCAGCCAACGGCCATTAGGAAGGTCTCTTTTTTCAACAGTGTAGCCAGTTATCTTAAAACCTCCATTATATTCTGGTTTAGTCCACTTCAGTGTAACTGCATGTCTTGTAATGTTCAGAGGTATTGGCTTACCAGGTGGATCTATTGGGTCCAGGGCAAACACAGGCTCAGATGGCTTGCTTGGCTTACTCTTCCCAGCCAGATTTTCTGCTATTACACGGAATTCATATGCAATGCCATCGGTAAGTCCAGATGATTTAAAGATATTGCCTGATACCAGCATTTTACTTACAGTCTGCCAAAGAATGCTGTTTCGCTCTTTTCTTTCAATATGATATCCCAGTATAGGGCTTCCACCATCAGTAACTGGCTCATTCCAGCTAATGGTCATGGTTTCTTTGGTGACTGCAATCACCTGAGGAGTGCCAGGAGGCCCAGGTACCTTAAATGGGTAGTTGGCAACTACAGATGCTGAAGTAATGGCTGGACCGGTTCCGTATCTGTTTTGAGCTTTAACACGGAACTGATACTCAACTCCAGTAGTAAGACGAACAGCTTTAAATGTAGTACGTATTACTGTGGTTGCCAGTTCAGTCCATGTGGTACTGTCAGTTTGACGCATTTCTACAATGTAGTTACTTATTGGTACACCACCATCATTCAAAGGAGGCTCCCATGAGAATGTTAGGAAATCAGATGAAATTTCATCAAATTTGATTGGTCCAGTAGGAGGTCCAGGTATATCATGAACCTGAACTGTGATTACTTCACTAACTTCTCCAACAATATTTTTAGCTGACAGTGGGTATTGACCACTATCACTTCGAATACATTCGTTGATGGTTAGTATGGTTGCAGTTGCAGTATTTTCATAATTTACCCTTTGTGTTTGCTTAAGTGTCTGGTCTTCTTTCTTCCAAGTCACAGTAGGCCTTGGACGACCAAGTACAGGGATTTCAATCTTGATATTGTCACCAGCTTTGGCAATGACTGTTTTCTGGTAGAGAGCACGGAGGTCAAACTCTGGTAGCATAGTTTGCTCTTTGATAATAACTGGCCTGCTCTCTCTTGGGGCACTTCTTCCAGCACTGTTAACTGCCATAACTTGGAAAGTATACTCTTCATTTTCAGTTAGATTCTTCACTACACAGTCCAGTGTTTTTACAGTGGTGATGTGTGCCCACTGGTTGGTTCCTTTTCTCTGTGCTTCAATTACATACCCAGTGATCTTGCTGCCACCATCGTGTTCCGGTTTTGGCCAAGCTAGGCTAACTGAGTTTCGTGTTACATCCATAATATTAAGGCTCTCTGGTGGGGATGGTGCCTCAGAAGCTCTTACTGGTTCTGCAGTTTCAGCTGGTTCACCAATACCATACTCATTTTCAGCCAGTACTCTGAAATAGTATTCACACCCCTCAGACAAATTAGGAACCCTGAAGGTACACTTCTGGCAGTTGGTTGTGACTGTTGAATATGCCTTCCGAGTTGATTCACGTTTCTCAACAATATAGTTTGTTATACGGGAACCTCCATCTACCAGAGGCATATCCCATTGGAGGGTGATGCTGTCTTTGGTTATTTCTCTAGGCTTAAGGTTTATTGGTGGACCTGGTGTGTCCAAAACTTTTACATTTACAAAGCCAGTCTTCTTACCAGCAGCATTTTCAAGAGTCATTACGTATTTTCCTGCATCATATTTGGTGCACTCTGTGACAATCAACAGTGTAAAGGAGTCGGTATTTTCAATACTGGCACGTCCTTTGAGTGAAACATTGTCTTTTGTCCATGTAACTTCTGGAGTTGGACGTCCTTTAATTGGTACAAAAATCCGAATAGTTAATCCAGCTCTAACAACAAGAGTTCTTCTTAGCTCAGCATCTAATTCAAAGTCAGGAATCTCTTCTCGATCTTTGATTTCCACACTTGGAATTATTGCTGGTTCACCAACACCTGCAGCATTCATGGCAGAGATTCTGAAATTGTATTTGGCTCCTGTCTGCAGATGAGCTACAACAAACTGAGTGATTCTTAAAGCAGTTCCTATTGTGTCTTTTACCCATTCATCTTCTCCTTCCTTTTGATGCTCTACTATATAGCCAGTGATGTCAAGACCACCATCATAGTGAGGCTTGCCCCAGGCTAAAGATGCACTTGTCTTTGTAGTATCAGTCACTCTTGGATTTGCAGGTGGACCTGGTGGGTCTGAAAAGCAAAGACAAGATGAAACATTACATCACAGAGGAGGCCATTCTCATGCTCTCCGAATGTGCTCCCCACTCATTCCACCTACCCCCCAAAAAGAAAAGGCATGATTACTAACATGCAACATCTTTGCATAGGACTAAATTTGAAGTGTCACTGGGTGGTCCAACTCCTGCTCTGTTTTCTGCACTGACACGGAATTCATATTCATTTCCTTCCAGAAGACCAGTTACTTTGCATCTAAGATCTGAAACTGGTTTCTTTGTTGCTCTAACCCATCTTAAACCTTTCTTTTCTCTTCTCTCCACATGGTAACCTGTGATTTCACTTCCACCGTCATCCACTGGCCTTTTCCAGGTAACTGTGACAGTATTTTTCGTCACATTGGTTACTTCTGGTTTACCAGGAGGCCCTGGAGGACCTGTTAAAGAAGAAAAATTATAGTTAAAATAAAAATCAAGTCTGTAGAGATTAATAAAAACACACTGGAACCTCTTAGCTTATTCTACTTACCGAATCTATCTACCATTTTAACTGGTTCTGATTGTACTGGTTCACCCTGGCCATACTGATTTACTGCTGAGACACGGAACACATACTCATTTCCTTGAATGAGCTTGCTAACAACATGCCTACAGCTTTCAATATTTTCAGCAACCAATGTCCAGAGCAGTCGACTAGTTTCTCTCTTTTCAAGAACATATGATTTGACTGGAGATCCACCATCTTCTACAGGAGGTGACCATGTAAGGGTTGCTTTTTCTGCTGAAACATTGCTAATCTCAATAGGCCCTGGAGGACCTGGAATATCTAAAACTTTCACATGTACACTCTCCTGCTTAGTGCCAAAAGGGTTGGTTGCAGTGATTGTGTATTCTCCAGAATCCTTTCTGGCTGCATATTTGACAGTTAGAGTAGAAGAAGTTGGTTTGGTTTCAATGTGCACAAGCTCTGAAGGTCTAAAATCTTTTCCAGCTTTTGACCATGCTGAAGTTGGAGGTGGTTTGCCACGGATACTAATAGCAGACAGTGTAATGGTGTCTCCTGCTTTTACTGTTAAGCCTTCTTTCAAAGGAGGATCCAGAACAATGCTTGGTGCCTCTGTCAAAGTAAAAACCAAACAGATAAAAAATCCTGATGGTTACAACAAGAAAACAGGAAAAAAAAAAACAGAAAAAAACCCAGAAAAAAACCCCATAAAAAAATAGGGAAAAATGGAGATTTGGTATTAATTATTCAAATAAATTTATACCTTTTCAAGGCATTCTACATACCATACTCATCCTTGCATATTATGGTTCCTGTGGATTCAGATGGAGGACTGATAGCTCCAGCGGTGTTCTTTGCTCTAATTCTGAACTCATATTTGGAGCCTTCAATAAGGTCAGTTACAGTAAATGCACAGTCTGGAACATTCACGTGATTAGCTTTTGTCCAAGTCTTTTTGGGCAAATCACGCTTTTCAACAATATAGCCAGTTAATTTATGTCCACCATCATATTTTGGTTCTGTCCAAATGAGTGTTACTGAGTTCCTGGTTACATTGATAACCTCAGGCTTCCCAGGGGGATCTAGAAGGAAAAACAATAAATAGTGGTCAAACAAAAGTTATTTCAAATTTCAGAATTTTCTTCTTTATTCTCCTGGTGACTTACCAATAGGATCAAGTGCTACAACTGGTTCAGATGGAAGACTTGGTTTACCTACTCCAGCCATATTGATTGCCATTACTCTGAATTCATATTCGAGACCTTCAGTTAACCCTGTCACTCTGAAATCTTTCATTCTTATTGGTGTTGTATTTGCTCTCTTCCACAGAAGACTATTTCTTTCTTTAACTTCAATGTGATAACCTAGAAGAAAAATGATGAGATGAAAATATGGGGCGGGTTTCTAGAAATCTGAATTTCTCATAGCCCTGTGAAACACTGCATTTCCTGTATTGCATTGCGCGAGAGGAGCCCTGAAAACCAGATTAAGAAATGGATGTGGACATACATGACAGATATATGCAATTGCAATGACAAGATCTTGTAAATGCAAATCAATAATTTTATAGAATTTTTATAGAGCACTGTTACATATAGGTGAGTTTGGTTTTCTTTCTTTAGATGTTTTGGCTCTGAGCAAAAATACTGTTTCTTGGTTAGTATTTTCCCAACATTGGAATTATTTCTTTAATCACAGAGAAAAAATAGGAAGTAAAACAGTGAAATCAATAAATTGATAGATCAATCAATCAATCACTCAATTTAAAGCATAAACATCTGCTAGTTTTATCTTACCCTTTGACAGAGAGAAAGAATTGTTAAGAACTGAAATACTAGGGAGGTTTTGGGGATGTACCTGTGATTGGTGATCCTCCAGTTCTTCTGGGATCAGTCCAAGTTAAAGCTACAGATTCATGCCGAACAGCAACAATGTTGGGGGGTGGAGGAGCATCTGGCACATCTAAACAGTATTGAAGAAATGCAGTAACATTAAAAATTAATATCACCCCTTTAACACTTTTTTTCAATTTCAAAAATTATAATGGGTACTTACCAAATGGATGTTTTGCAATGACAGGGTCAGATTTAAGACCTTCACCTACTCCATATTTATTTTCAGCCCTGATCCTGAATGTATATTCATTTCCTTCATGAAGTCTTGTAACTCTAAAAGTGGTTTTCTGGACTGCAGATGCACAAGTCACCCACTTATTGTTTACATTATCTCTCTTCTCTAGAACATAGTTAGTGATTTCTGAACCACCATCATCTTTTGGAGGACCCCACTTCAAGGTTATGGCATCAGCTGTGACTTCTTCAAATTTCACTGGACCTGTTGGTATGCCAGGTTTGCCAACAACTTTCACAAAAATAGTGCCTTCCTTGCTGCCAACAACATTCTTCAGAGTTATTGTGTATTTTCCAGCATCAGCTTTCTGGCAGTCATGTACTACAAGAGTGGTGTTAACTGCTGTAGATTCAAATGCAACTCTTCCACTCTCGGTAAGTGCCTGGTCTTCATCCTTCTTCCAAGTTACAGTTGGGACAGGCTTGCCTTTCATAGGGATTTTAAGACGGAAATTGCTACCTTCTTTAGCTATGTAGCACAAATCAGGTAGATCTCTTAAGTCAAGTTCAGGTGCCACTGCAAAACATAAAGGAAACCAGTTATTCAACTATGCATAAGCTCTGTGGTAAAATTAAGATCTGTTTTAAAGGTGCCTGATTTGTATGTATGCATAGCAGTGATAGAATGTAACATAATTTGGGTAAGTGAAGCACTGAATTAATGATCTCGCTTCTCACCAACATCATCTCTTGCTACAATTGTGAGTTCTGATGGAGTTCCATATCCGGCATCATTTTGGGCTCTCACTCTGAAAGTGTATTCTTGCCCTTCTTTTAGGTCTCTCATTGAAAAATGGAGGTTCTTTCCCCGCATGACTTCTTGCCATTTATCTTCACCAATCAGGACCTCAACAATATATGCGAAAATACGGCTTCCACCATCACTGATGGGTTTTTTCCATACCAAATTGCATGATGATTTTGTTACAGCTGAAGCTTTTAGATCCACAACTGGTCCAGGTGTTTCTAGAAGGAAGAAAAGCATGCTAAGTGTCCAATCAAACTAAAAATAAAAATTATTTGAATAAAAAAATGAATTAAAAAAATAGGTGATATGGATTCATTTTTCCTACCAGAAGCTTTAACAGCATCACGAGTTTCACAGGGATCACCAATGCCATATTCATTTTCAGCAAAAACTCTGAAGAAGTAAGATTTGCCTTCTTCTAAATTAGTTATCCTGTAGCTTGTCTTTGGACATTCTGTTGTTACCGTGGACCATGATTTTCTTTCTGCATCACGTTTTTCAACAACATAGTTTGTGATTGGACTGCCCCCATCTATTAGAGGAGGCTCCCAGGTAATATAGGCAGAATCCTTAGATGCTTCCTTTACAATCAAGTTAATTGGAGGGCCAGGAGTATCTGGATAAACACAACACCACCACATTTGATTCAGTAACAAAGAAAATAGGTAAAAAGTTAACAAATATATGATAATGGGGGAAACCCTGAGACTTACCAAGGACTTTTACAACAATGGTGTACTCCTTTTTGCCACAGCTGTTCTCTAGACTGAGGACGTATTTTCCAGCATCATATTTATTTACATTTTCACAACGCAGGAAGGTATCAAAATCAGTTGACTTGATATCTAATCCTTGTCTATCTCGTAGGTTGGCACCCACTTTAGACCATGTAATCTTTGGAGGTGGACGTCCTCTTACTGGCACATAAAGTCTCATTGTGACTCCAGCACGTAACACAAGGACTTTCCTTAGTTCTGCATCAAGTTCTCCTTCCGGTGGAACTGTGGGTTTAACAAAAAAACATGTAAATAAAACATCATCTTTAAGACTATCACTAAAGTTACTGTTACAGAAAGCCCCTCTTTACTGGCATTTCACTAGATTAACCAGCTTCTCATGCCTGTGATGATGTCAGTAAATGTCCTGACTCCTGTTTGAAGATCATTTGCAAACTTTGCAATTTTTTTTGCACTGATTTAACTTCCTTTTTTTCCCTGCCTTTTCCACCCTTTATGTTAGAAAGTCTTCTAGTTTTTTTTAGAATTCATAGGTGTTTCAAAACCTCCTGCCCTCTACTGCTTTTCTTGAAGCAATGCTTTGCTACATACAGAAAAATGCATACAAAAGCCAGCATGGCTCTTAAGGAAAAATGTCATACAACAAAATAGTGTGTCACACAGCTGCTTAGAAGAGTAATCTTGGCTTCAAATTATTTAGAAGACACGAAGATGACTGAAAGTTTTGAGAATAGAAGAGAGATCTGAAAAGTATAACTTTAGTATTAGAGAAAGAAAAATGTCTTGATGATTCAAAATAGGAGGCAGAAAAGAAAAGCATACAAAAGAAAAAAGCAGACACCAGCCAATTCTACTCTGTTCCTAACTGCCCTTCCAAATTAGTCACTTTTAGCCCACATTTTTTTGAGTAATAACATGTTCCAAATTAATCTGTGCTTGTGATCTGTGACAAACTGTCTTTGGAACTCATCCCATGAATAAAAGTAAAAGTCAACTAGGTCATTGATTTGCAGCAAACATACTTAGAATGTCTTTGGCAGTGTGTTTATCAGGCACATCACTTGGATCACTGTATCCAATCTTATTGACAGCATAAACACGGAACTGGTACTCTGTATTTTCCATCAGTCCTGTTACCACAAATTGCGTAGCCTGTAAATTCTTTGGTAAATTGCATCTGACCCAGTTGTCTGTATCAGCTCTTTTTGATTCCACTAGATAACCAATAATAGGGCTTCCTCCATCATAAGCTGGTTTGCTCCATGATAGGCTTATCGAATTGCGAGTAGTATCAACCACTTTCGGGAAAGCAGGTGGGCCAGGAGGATCTGAGAATTAAAATAACATAAAGTTATCATACCAAATGCTGTATGACAGTATTTGGAAATAATAATAGAAAATATCTGAGACTTTTAGCTTACATTGAGGATCACGAGCGTAAACTGCTTTAGATGGTGCACTAGGCTTGCCAGGTCCAGCTTTATTCAATGCTATCACCCGGAACTCATATTCTGTTCCTTCTTGGAGTCCAGTAGCTTTAACAGTTCTTTCAATGACAGGCTTTCTGTTTACCTTTGTCCAGTTAAGAGCCTTAGTTTCACGCTTCTCAAGGATATAACCAGTTATTGGGGATCCACCATCATCAGCTGGTGGTTTCCAGCTCACAGTCATAAAGTCTTTTGTTACATTGCTAATTACTGGTGGATCACAAGGTCCGGGTACATCTGTGAAGATTTATTTGAAAATTATGTTCACATTCAAAAGTGTACAGAAAAAAACAGTGACAAATGAAACTATCCCACAAAGCACTTACCATATGGATTCTTAGCAACTGCTGGTTCAGTCAAGATAGGGTCTCCAACACCATATTTGTTTTCAGCACATACGCGGAACTGATACTCATGTCCTTCTATTAATTTCTCCACTGTGCAGCTTGTAATGGGGACATTGGCACTGACCTGGGCCCAGTTCGGTCTGCTTGTTTCACGCTTGTCTACAATGTAGTTAGTAATTTCTGAACCTCCATCTTCCAGGGGAGGCTCCCAGGAAAGCATGGCACGATCTGCATACATATGTTTGATTTTGACAGAGGCTGGTGGACCAGGCTTATCTGGAACAATTAACATCACATTGTTATAGCTCTATCTCTTGCTATATAATTAATCATAAATGTATTTGTTAATAGACAGTCTAGCTTACCGAGTACTTTAAGCCTAATGGTTGCTGACTTTGATCCACTTGCATTTTCAGCAGTAATAGTGTAGTCTCCTGTTTGCTTCCTGTTAACACTGAACAACTCAACCGTAGCAAGATTTCTCTTAGTAGTGATCTTAACACCTTCAGATGGTTTTAAAACTTCTCCTTCTTTCTTCCAGGAGATTGTTGGCATTGGCTTGCCATATACATTTGCCTCCAGACGCACATTAGTTCCAGCTTTTACTGTGAGCTGTGATTGCATAGACAGATCCAACTCTATTCTGGGGGGAACTGAAAGGAAACATCCAAGGGTTAATCAATCTAGTAAGAGACAAGCATCTCATTCTCGACATGAGATTTAGTTCAACATGCACAGACTCTTACCGGAGTTATCAAATGCTTTTACACTCCTTACCATTTTCTGGATGAATGGTCACTGGATCAGAAGGTTCTGAAGGTGGGCTGATGTTAACTGCTGTCTTGGCAATTGCTCTAAATTGGTATTGAGCGTTTTCTTCCAAACCAGTAGCAGTGTACTCTTCCAGGGGTATTTGATGTGGAGTTGTATTGCACCGAACCCACTTATCACCGGGTAATTTGCAAGCTTCCACAAAGTAGCCAATAAGTTTGCTACCACCATCATGCTTTGGTCTTGTCCATACCAGTGATGCAGTACTCTTAGTGACATCAATAACTTCAGGTTTTCCAGGGGGATCTAAGGCAAAAGGAAACATTTTGTAGTGTGTTTTTCCAAAAAAGAGTTAACACATTAAAAAAGGGCTTTAATAATGCTGGATCCTATTTATTGCATACCCACACAGTGCACTCACAGTGAAGTCATAGTAAGCATGAAAATATAAACAAAAGGGCAAACTGAAAATCATAATGAGTGGCAGATATATTGAAAATGACCATAAAACCAGGTCTGTTGCAAAGTATTGGTATGTTTGGCTTACCAACTGGTGCTCTTGCTGTGACAAACTCAGTTGGTTTACTAGGTTTACTTGCTCCAGCTCTGTTCAGTGCATAAATTCTGAAAGTATACTCCAGACCTTCGATGAGCCCCACACAAGGGTATTCTGTGGAGCGCACAGCTGTGTCATTAGCTTTCACCCACAGTAAACTGTTCCTTTCCTTCCGCTCAATGAGATAACCAGTAATTGGACTGCCTCCATCGCTATCTGGCTTATCCCAAGCAACAAAAATGCAGTCCTTATTGACCTTGGTAATACGTGCATTCTTTGGTTCACTAGGAACATCTAGAAGGAAATACAAAGATACATGTCAATTGTATGTTTTCTTACTAGAAGGATTACGTAGAGAAATGCTGCTAACAAAAACTGGCATACCAAATGGGAACCTTGCAATCATCTTGCCAGAAGCAAGCGGCTCAGAAATCCCAAAACGATTTTCAGCACGAACGCGGAACATATACTCTTCTCCAGGGATAAGTTTTCCAATTCTGCAGGTTGTCTTTGTGACAGAAGATAAAGCTGTTACCCAGTCTCCACGGCTTACATCACATTTCTCAACTACATAGTTGGTAATGTTACTGCCACCATCTTCAAGAGGTATATGCCATGCAAGAGTGCAAGCATCAGCATCAATTTCAGAAATATCAAATGGAGGCTGTGGTGGACCTGGTTTATCTGCACAAAAAAGCATATTAAGAAAAAAGGGATGAAAGAAAATGGCAGCCACTGGAATATACTAAAACTAGCTTTGTATAAAGCTGGGTTGAAAAACAATCAAATGGAACATACCCATGACTATCACTCTGATTTTCTGACTATCAGTACCAGAGCTATTCTCTGCAGTAAGAGTGTAAAAATCAGAATCTTTTCTAGTCACATCCTTAATGATAAGAACTGAAGACTTTTCTGCTTTATGCACAGCAAGGCGACTGGATGTAACTACATCTTGATCTCCTTTCAACCATTTACAGACTGGCTGAGGTTTCCCATATACATGAGCTTCAATCCTCAGTTTCTTCCCAGCTTTAATGTGGACGTGATCAGGCATCAAAATCTTAGGTGGGACTGTAAAGAAAATGAAACCAGACACATAAATTCAATTTCTGTGATATATTACTTTACTTTTTCTTATTTTTTCATGTGAAACATCTCTGCTTCTCTTTCAAGAGAAATCACCAGTAGGAATGACTAGATAATTTTTAATTTAGGTTCCGCTTATGGACAACTGCAGTTTCTGCAGGGGAAATGTCTATTCCAGTCTCACTTTTACATTCTTGTACAGCTTACAAGAGAACATTTATGAGTTTGGATTGCCTCCACACACGTTTATGTAGAAATTCCTGCACTATTAATGCTTGAAATATAATTCCTCTTTATATTTGGAACTTATTGCTCACTTACTGCTGACTTTCTACAAGAAAAACATGAAGGAGTAGAAAAGAAACACTGAAGTTCTTGCTAACTAAACCCACTTGCACAGTCAATCTTTTTGTATATTTGAATTATTCTTCTCCTACTACTTCTTTTGCACAAAAGTTTTCAAGTTTCTTCCGAAAGAAACAGGGCAGCTTGTTTTGTAGTTTTCTTTTGGCCATGGGCTAGTTTTCATTCTCCTTTTCCTGTTCTCGCTCTTTCTCTTACCACATCACAAATTAAGAAGGTTCTTCTAATCTTGCCCTTACCCCTACATTTCCTGTGCCTCAGGGGCCCTGCCATGTTAAATAGGCCAACCTGTCCTCCTTGCCTTTTGCTTTGTATTCTCCATCAACTTCACAATATAAGCAACTTGTTTTCTCAGCAGAAGGCACTTTTGGCCCCATTTATCCCTAAAACTACCAGTCTGACTCTTTTTCATTTAAAAGTTTACCAAAGGTGTTTATTATTTCTTCCTAACTCCTACCTTCTGGTTGCAACTGAATCCATACCTGCAAAATTATTTAATAATTCTGAATTAGTGGCCAAGTCTCATTCTTTCTGACCTGTCAACATATTCAGTACAGTAAACCTTCATCCTCCAGATAATTTCATAAAGCATATGTATTTCTGTGAGTCAAAGAACTGTAATTCTTGCTCATTTCATTCTTAAAGCAGTATATTGCAACATAGGTAGTATTTAAATTGCTACTTACTGAGTTGTTCTTTAATTTCAAATGCTCCTGTAGTTTGTATTGGCAAACTTACTCCTACAGCATTTCTAGCTGCCACTCTAAAGTTGTACTTCTTTCCCTCTTTCAGACCAGCTACAACAATGGAGAAATCTTTAACAACTGAATATTCTGTCCAGGAATCCGCTGGTTGCTCATCTTCTTTGTAGCTAACAATGTACCCATCAATTTTAGATCCTCCATCACGCAGTGGTGGCAGCCAGCCTAAAGTAGCACTATTTTTTGTAATTTCAGTAACTTCAAGTTTCCTTGGTGGATCAGGTTCACCTTTTAGGAAAAAAAACCAAACAAACAACCCACCTTAAACACTGAATTTTACAAGATTTTTCTGACTCTTTGTTGAATTACTGGATGCTAGCCATGCTAATTCAACAAGGACAATATGGAAAAGAGCAAAATTCTTAATAATTGCAATGGTGTTATATTCATAGATCATATTATTGGAAAGAAACTGGGACAGAAATATTTATCATTGAATAGTTAGTAACACTACCCAGTTTAGAAATGCTAACTTTCAAGAAATACAAAATCTTATTAAAGATAGAGAAAAAACATAAAATGTACATAAAGGCACACTTACTTAGAGGATCTGTTGCTAGAACTGGTTTTGGTATGTCACTTGGAACACCTGACCCATATTCATTTACTGCTGTTACTCTAAAATAATATTCATTTCCAGGTACAAGGTTCGCTATTTGGAAACTAGTTTTCTTTAGTTCTCCAGTGACTGTTGCCCAGGTCTTCCTGTCAGCCTCACGTTTCTGCAGGATGTAGTGAGTCACTGGGCTACCCCCATCATTCTCTGGAGGAGCCCATGAAAGATGGCATGACATCTTGGTGACATCTGAAACCTTGAAGTCTGACACAGGTCCAGGAGTATCTGTAAAAAAATTTCAATTTATGTTAGTCTTTTCTTCTTGAATAAATTAAAATTGAAGAGGGCTAAGAGCTTTCTATATGGGGGGCGTTAGTGTTAGCTGATACAGGTATGCTCAAAAACTGTAGGACCTGGGGTCATAAATATTCCAGCAGTGAACATTCAATTTAGTTATAAAACTGTCTAGAGATATTTCTCTCATTACTTACCTAGGACTCTGACATTCACAAATACTGCCTTTTCTCCAGCTGCATTTACAACTGTCAATGAATATTTGCCTGAGTCGTCACGTGTTGAATCAGGAATGACACAGAAGGCCATAGTGTCAACCAGATCAACTTGTCCTTTTCTAATGACATTATCAACACCCATTCTCCTCCATGTGACTTTTGGTGCTGGGCGACCCCTAATAATGGCAAAAAGTCTAATAGGGCATCCTGCCCTGACTGTGACTAACTTTCTCATGCTTGCATCCAACTCAATCTCAGGAGGTTCTGAAAGACAAAATTAAAGAAATAAAAGGCAAAGTTTAGCATGTGAAATAAAGTAAACTTAAGGCAAGTAACAGTTTTATGTAAACACCGACAGAGCGGATGAGAAAACTCACCAAGAATTTCTTTGGGAGACACAGCTTCTTTCAGCTCAGCTGGCCGACCAAGGCCAACCTGGTTTTGAGCAGAAACTCTGAACTCATATAACTGGTTCTCATTCAGGCTGGTGGCTGTAAATTCTGTGTGAATAACTTGGGCAGCGACATTGCATCGTTTCCATCCTGCTTCAGGATCAGCACCTTCAACTTTTGGTCTCATTTCCACAACATATCCAATAATTGGAGCACCACCATCATACACTGGTTTTCCCCAGCCAAGGGTTATGGAAGTCTTCGTGCTATCAACCACTCTCAAATTTGTGGGAGGACCAGGGGGTTCTGAAAGTCAGTAAAAATTACACATAAGAACACAGCTGTACAATTTAGAAATCTGTTGTTTTAACATTAAAGAAATATAGAAAAATTCAGCAGTATTATACCTATTGGGTCTTTGGCTACTACAGGTCTTGATGGCAAGCTTGGTTCTCCAAGTCCGACTTCATTTTCGGCACTGACACGGAACTGGTATTCATGGCCAGGGAAGAGATTAGTAACTTTCTTGCGTCTCTCTGGGATTGGAGTCTTAGTAACAGGAACCCATCTTAGTGATCGTTTCTCTTTCTTCTCTAAAATGTATCCTGTAATTGATTTGCCACCATCATATTCTGGTGGATTCCAAACTACAGTCATCTCTTCTTTGCTAACTCTTGTGACATCTGGAGGGTCGGGGCGTCCAGGTCTATCGTATTTTGTTTTTGCAATAATTGGATGTGTTTCTGTTGGTGGACCAGTGCCCATCTTATTCTCCGCACGCACTCTGAATATATATTCATTACCTTCAATGAGGCGTGTCACTTTTGCATAGTTTGTTAGGACAGAAGAAGAGAATGTAGACCAAACCATACGCTTGCTTTCACATTTTTCCAGGATGTAGTTCTGTATTTCACAACCACCATCATCTTCTGGAGGGTCCCAAGTAACAGTACATCTATCACTTGAAATGTCAGTGACTTTCAGGTTTCTTACAGGACCTGGTTTATCCAAGACAATAACAGTAGCATATGCTACAAAGCTACCAGCTGTGTTAGTTGCAGTAATCACATATTTCCCACCATCACTACGCCTTGACTTTGTGAGAACAAACTTTGATGTGTCAGGAGTTGTTTCAATACTGATTCTTGGAGATCTGGTGAGATCTGTGGCATCTTTGTCTTTTGTCCATACAACTTCAGGCTGTGGTTTTCCTCTGACCCCAGCCTCAATTTTAATTGGGTCACCTGCTTTCACAGTTAGAACACCACTTAACTTCAAGTCTAGCACTGGTTTCTGCAGATCTTCCTTCACAACAACTTCAGCTGTTTTTACCCAGTTACTTTCACCAGCCTCATTCTTGGTTTGAACTCGGAATTGGTAAATCTTATTTTCCACGCATTTATCTACCATGTAGTGTGTTTCCTTAATGCTGCCTTTGTGAACCCTTTCCCATTCATCTGAATCTTTCAGTTTTCTCTCAACATGGTAACTTAAATTAGGACTTCCACCATCATAATCTGGCCTTCTCCATTTCAGATATACAAATGTCTTTCCCTTCTCCGCAATGTGAAGATTTTCTGGCTCTCCAGGTTTATCAATAGGATTGATGGCAAGGATGGGAGTCTTGGTCTCAATGCAAGGACCTGGACCTATTTTGTTTTCTGCACAAACTCTGAAGAAGTATTCACGGTTCTCTATAAGATTTGCCTTTACTAATCGTTTAGTGATATCAGAGGAGACAATTGACCATCCCCTTTGATTTGGTTGACGGTACTCTACTATGTAATTTGTAATTTCAGAGCCACCATTATCCACTGGACTCTCCCAAGCTATCATACAAGAGTCTTTTGTGACATAGCTTATTTTCAGGTTCTGACATGGTCCCGGTCTGTCAAGTACATTAACAACAGCAAAAGCTTGAGCCTGTCCACAGCTGTTCTTAGCTGCTATTATATATTTGCCATGATCAGATCTTTTGGCTTCTTTCACTTGCAGTTCAACATTGGGTAGATCATGGACTATTTCAACACGCTTTTCTTGGACTAGTACTTTGCCATCTTTAGACCATGTTATTTCAGGATCTGGCCTGCCTTTTACCTTACCAGTAATACGTATTGTTTGACCTACTCGGACAGTGATTAAGTCTCGACAGGTCACATCTAGGCTTATTTCTGGAGGAGAAAGGATATCCTTTGCAAGTACAGTTTCTGCCAGTTCTCTTGGTTCTCCCTCTCCCACAATGTTGACAGCTTTTATTCGGAACTTATACTCATTTCCTTCTATTAATCCAGGTACTCTGAAAGCACACTGTCTAATGAGTTCATCCTTATTAATCCTATTCCACTGTGTAGTTCCAGTTTTCTGACATTCCACAATGTATCCCAGAATTGGGCTGCCACCATCTTTGAGGGGCTTTGTCCACACAAGATCAGCTGTTTCTTTAGTTTTGTCTTTTAATTTTGGATTTATAGGTGGTCCAGGAGGAGTGATAGGACGTGATGCTTTTATTGGATCAGAGCTTGGAGATGGTTTGCTTAAACCCACCATGTTTTCTGCAAAAACTCTGAATTCGTATGTGTTGCCTTCAAAAAGACCAGTGACTCTGTATTTCATATCAAGTATAGGTGTCTTATTGACACGCACCCATTTACCAGATGCTTCACGACGTTCAAGTATATAACCAGTTATTGGAGTTCCACCATCAGATTTTGGTAGGGTCCAAGACACTGTTGCAGCATTTTCTGTAATATCATAAACAGTTGGTTTACCAGGTGGGGATGGTGGATCAAACATGTATTTAGCAACTGTTGGTTCTGAATCAAGAGGTGCACCAATGCCTATCTTATTTTCTGCACGAACACGGAAGATATATTCACAGCCTTTCTGCAGTCGTGGAACCTTAATTTTCGTGTGACTTGTTCCAGAGCTAACTACTCCCCAAGTTTCTTTCTTTGATTGACGCTTCTCAACAATATAATTTATTATAGGACTCCCACCATCATCTTTAGGAGGGCGCCAAGAAATAACCATGTGTTCTGGTGTTACTTCAAGAATATTAATAGGACCAGTTGGTGGGCCAGGAACATCCAAAACTGTCAGGTGTAGAGCCACAGTTTTGCTGCCAGCTGCATTAGATACTGTGAGTAGGTATTCTCCTGTATCTTTTCTTATACAGTCTTTGATAGTAAGCACAGTTGAATAATTGTCGGTCTCAATCTTGTATTTGCCATCTGGTTTAATTTCAATGTCATCAGTGACCCATTTTGCAGTGGGAACTGGCACACCTCTCATAATTGCTGGAAGTCGCACTGTGGTGCCAGCTTTAACAACAAGGCCTTCAATTAACTTCACATCTAGTTCCACAGATGGAGGTACTGAAATCAGAGAAAAATAGAAATTATCTTTTCAAAGGAAATACTTAAAGAAAGAGAAAAAGAAGAAGTGAAACAACATGAAAAAGTTACCTAGTTTTTCTTGACACTCAATTGGTATAGTTGTATCTGGAAGGCTAAGACCAACAATATTCTGAGCCCTCACACGGAATTTGTATATTTTTCCTTTTTGTAGGCCTGTAACAACACAGTCTAGCATAGGGACTGTCTGGAACTTCGTCCATTCATCTGCACCATCTTCTTGATATTCCACCAAATATCCAGTTATCTCAGCACCACCATCACGATCTGGTCTATTCCAAGCAAGGGAAACTTCAGTTTTGTCAACATCTACATGATGCAGATTCTTTGGTGGCCCTGGAGGATCTTTTAAAATAAAAACCCAAAATCGTTACTAGTATGAAAAAATCTATGGTACCAGTGTATCATGTTCTCATTCATACCAACAGGACAATCTCAAAATTACCAAAAACAATATTAAAAAACCAAACCATGTAACTTAAAAACACTTACGCAGTGGATCTATAGCTTTAATAGGCTTGAGTGTTTCCACATATGGACCTCTACCAAACTGATTCTCAGCTGCAACTCGGAATTGATACTGAGTGCCTTCCATCAGATATTTAGCCATGTGACTGCGTTTCTTGGAGGATGATGAGATGGCTACCCACTGTGCAGAAGCCACATCTTTCCTTTCCACCACGTAGTTGGTAATGACAGAGCCACCATCATCTTCTGGTTCCATCCAAGTGAGATAACAAGAGTCGCTTCTAACATCACTGACTTTCAGATTTCTGGGTGGACCAGGCTTATCTAAAATTGATAAAAATGAAATCCATTATTTATTTGATAACCAAAACATTGCTTATAAAACCTAGTAAATTTTAAGATAATATATTTAATATCATTTTCAGTAATCTTTCTACTGTGTATTTTTTATAAAATTTTGTTATTGATATTTTCCAGAAATTCCTTTGTTTCTTAATCTCTAACTATAGAATAAAAAGATGTAGTATAAAAGGAAAATAAAAAATGTTACCTAAGACCACGACTTTTACTGAAACAGTCTTTGAACCAGCTGGATTTTCAACTGTCAGCGAGTACATTCCACCATCTTCATGGACAGTATTACGAATTTCAAGCTTACTGCCAACTCCTGTAACCTCAATATCAGCTTTGGGTGAGACCTCATGATCTTCTTTCTTCCAAGTAACTTTTGGGAATGGAACACCTTTAATAACAGCACTAAGTCTCAGGGTATCTCCAGCTTTTACATGCTGTTCTCGGGCCATATTAGCATCAAGTATCAGCTCAGGAGGTTCTGGAATAAAAAAGGTAATTTTTTACAAAATGAGGGAAAAAAATACGTTTTTAGGTAAACTTATCTGATTTTATTAAACTCACCAAGTCTGTCCTTTACTTCTACTGGATCAGGAACATGGGCTGGATCAGATTCACCTGCTGCATTGACTGCCTTGACCCTGAACTTATAGGTTAAACCCTCAGTAAGACCAGTGACTTTGTATTTTGTTTCAGGACAAGAATCCGCTGTAAGATTAGCCTGTTTCCATTCTTCATCTCCAACTTTCTGGTACTCTATAAGGTAGCCAATTATCTTGCCATTTCCATCATGTCGTGGTGGTTGCCAAGATAAATCAACTGAATTTTTCGTTTTATCTACTGCTTCTGGATTAACAGGTGGACTTGGTTTTGCTGTTAAAAAAAGCAAAAAAATAAAGAAACGGGAGGAAAAAAAGAAACTATTAAAATAATTTTCTAACTGAAATTGAAAGTGTATAAAAATTTCAATGAGAAATGAAATTTTATACTTTACCGATTGGATCTCTAGCAAAAATTGGCTTTGATGGTGGACTAGGATCACCAACACCAATTTCATTTTCTGCTGAAACACGGAATTCGTATTCACAGCCTTCAAGGAGGTCAGGTACTTTGAACTTTGTACCAGGGAAAATTGGGTCTTTGGTAACTCTGACCCATCTTGTAGCCATTGTTTCCTTCTTTTCTACAATATAGTTTGTTATTGGCTTGCCTCCATCATATGGTTTGTTCCAAACCACTAGTGCAGAGTCTTTGGTAACATCCTTAATGATTGGTTGCTCAGGTGCATCAGGAACACCTGGAGTGGGGAAAAAAAAGGAGTGTTTAAGCACTATAAACAGAATAAAGATTAGAGTATCAAAGTAAGATTGCAAATGAAAAACATACGGAAACGGTCCTTGGCTTTCATCTCATCGGAGATGAGAGGATCACTTATGCCATAGAGATTTTCAGCATAAATTCGAATTTGATATTCTCTTCCTTCAAGCAGCTTAGGAACTTTGCATGTTGTCTTCACTGTGGCAGATGTAACTGGCATCCACAGGTCTTTGTGTGTATCCTTCTTCTCAATAATGTAATTTGTGATTTCACTGCCTCCATCATCTAATGGAGGTTTCCAGGAAACTACCATATGATCTTTATAGACTTCATCAAATATAACTGGGCCTACTGGAGGTGATGGGCGATCTGTTTAAGAAAAAAATAAAGCATACCCATTATTCTTTTATGTGAACTTCACATAACAATATAGATTAAATAGTGTCAATACAGTAAATATAGTATAAAATTAGAAACTGACATCACAGTTTTAATAAGGTATCAAGTCCTCAGGATTATTACTTTTTAATACGTTTGACTCACTGGATGTAATTCCTTAATGTTTATAAGGTATTTGGTGGTTAACATTTTCTACAGTGTTGGCATTCTCTAAATGCATGTAGAGACACTAAATTATTCATGCTGGATAAAATAATCCAGAGGTGACTTTGTACTCTAAATTAATAAATAGCTTTTCAGTATGATTGAGAATGCAGTAAATCAAATCATTGTAATAAAGAACACATTTCAATACTTCTATTTTATATAATTAAATTATTTTTAATCACTACTAAAAATCACAGACAATACTGTCGTTCAGTAAAACCTACCAACAACATTCACTTGACAAAATCCTTTCCTTGATCCTGTGCTGTTCTCTACAGTCACACAATATTTGCCTGTGTCTTCACGGACAGATTTTAGTACTCCCAAGCACAGAGTTGTAGGAGTTGTCTTGATCTTTATACGGTCATCTTCTTTCAAAACAATATCATCCTTTAGCCAAGTAACCTTTGGTGCAGGCTTGCCTGAGTAACGTCCAGGCAGGCTAAAAGCTTCACCGACTCGAACAATAAGCTTGTCTCTAAAGTCAAGGTCAAGTGTGGGAGGAGCTGAAAGACAGTATTAAAAAACACAGTGCCCAAAAATGTCAGCAATATTAATAAAAAAAATATCAATAAATGTAATCACTGTTATCAAAAGAAGCATGAAAAATATACATACCAATTTCATCCTTGCACGTGATTGGTTTCGTGCAGAATGATGGTTTGCCTTGCCCCACAATATTGCAAGCACTCACACGATATTCATAGGTGTCACCCTCTTTCAAGCCTTCTACAGTGTATTTCCTATCAAGCATTTTTTCCTTTGTAACTTTGTGGAATTTGTCTTTTCCAATGAGACGGCTCTCTAGAACATACATGGTGATATCCGAGCCTCCATTGTATTTTGGAGGGTTCCAAGTCAGTGTCACAGAGTTCTTGGTAACTGCTTTTACTTCCAGGTCTTCTGGACGGTCAGGAACAGCTGTGAATAAACAAAAAATATTGTAAATGCATTTTTTCTGCATATTCCTGCATATTTACCTCATATGACAGTTATCTAAACTCAAAAATATTCTTACTTATCGGATCTCTAATGACAATCTCTTTCGTTGTCTCTGTGAATGGACCCATTCCAATTAGATTCTCAGCTGCAATTCGGAAAAAATAGGCTTTCCCTTCAATGAGTCCCTGAATAGTAGCGTTCTGTCTTGTAACTGTGTAGGTCACTGGAGTCCAAGCTCTACGGTCAGATTCACGTTTTTCAATTATATAGTTGGTAATAGGAGAGCCACCATCATCTTCTGGAGTAAACCATGACAATTTACAAGAGTCATTGGTTAGGTTCTCAGTAAGGAGTGGCATTCCAACTGGGCCTGGCACATCTGAAAGCAAAGAAAAAAAATGGAGTATTTAAGTGTACATTCTGAATCTTACGAAATTGTACTTGTTCACAAGGACTAAAGTTGCTATTTACCTAGCACATCAACAATAATTGTCTTCTTCCTCTCACCACCATCATTTTTAGCAAGAAGAGTGTATAAACCCTGGTGACTCCTTTTGCAATTCTTGATGACCAAAGAAGAACTAATAGCTGTTTCTTCAATTTTAGCTTCTTCTGGCAAAGCATGGTCATCCCTGCTCCAAGTCACTGTTGGAGGTGGTTTTCCTGAGACATATGCTATGATCCGAATCACTCCTCCAGCATGAACAACAATTCTGTCCCTGACACTTGCATCCAAATTAATATCAGGAGCCACTGAAGGAGGTAAACAAAAAAATTCAATGAATTCAATTCAATGAAACTTTATGAATTAGAGGCACTAAAAATGTAAATGAAAATTATAAATACCAATTCTGTCCTTCATTTCAATGATGTCTGTAACTTCTCCAGGTTCTCCAATGCCAGCAGCATTCACTGCTCTAACTCTAAATTTATAAAAACATCCTTCTTTTAATCCTGCCACAACGAACTTGGTTCCTCTAATTTCTTTATCTTTTACCTGGAGAAAAATATTGTAATGTCAGCTAGCATCAAGATATCATCAATTTCTTTGCAAAATTTGAAACAAATCTCACACCAGATATTATTTTAGGTGCACATGGTATTAAGCATAAATGGATCTAGCTCACAGGGAATACTTCAGAATTTGTAAAGAAATACAGGACATGGACATACAAGCTATTCTGAAGATTCATATTTTTGATTAATCTAAGAGAGAGGGTCTGGTCTCAGAAGAATTAAATTTATTTTTGGACACAAACTCATGTGAGAGTGGGAAAAAAAAAACAGTGTAGGAGATTTGGGTATTACATAAAATGCACTCAGATGCTATGGAGATATAAAAAATTGCCAAGGTGTGCACTAGTTAAATTTTCAGTAATGTGTTATTGAAAAAAAGAGGAAAATGTAGGGACATAGCAGTTATAAATGCTTTGGCACTGTCTGATACCAGTGAGATTTTTGTGCTGGTTCTAACTTGGTCTTTTGGTTTTTTGATAACAAATTACCTACACATTTTTCTCACATCTCTAAACAGAAATTATTAAATTCTAAGTTTAGGAATTTTGAAGTTAACTTGATATTAAGGAGGCACAAGTACTAACTTTTAAGTTTGGTCTTGTATTTTAAACATATGAAGATAATTATGGTGTAAAAATGCAATTTTTGAGAAAATAACTTGCATAGTAAAAATTTTTAAAGAAAATGAGGTGGGGGAGGGGTGGATTTTTTTGCTTGTTTGTTAGTTTGTTTGTTTTTGGTGGGTTTTTGGTTTTTTTTTTTAACATGCAGCAATTCATTTTGATAAACACCAAGGGAAGAAATGCAGATTCTGTAATAGTTTTCCACCTACCCGTTCCCATTCTTCCTTTCCTTCCTCTTTATATTCAACAATGTAGCCAGTGACCCTAGAACCACCATCTTTTATTGGCGGAGTCCACTCCAAGTCTACAGAAGACTTTGTCCAATCAGTAACTTTTGGTATAGGAGGGCCAGGTGGGGCTGAAAAATATCATCACGCAGCACAACAATATATTATATGTTCTTATTTGAATACTTTCAAAGTTTGAAAAAAAAGAATCTAAAATATTTACCAATAGGATCTCTAGCAAGTGCTGGATCAGATGGCATGCTTGGTGGGCCAACACCAGCCGCATTGATGGCTGAAACACGGAACTGATATTCAGAGCCTTCAATAAGACCTGTGACTTTGTACGAAACCCCCAGTGTCATAGGCTTGATAGGGTCTCTGTTAACCCTCGTCCACCTCTTTCCAGTGGTCTCTTTGCGCTCCAACCAGTAACCAGTAATAGGAGAGCCACCATCATGTTCTGGTTCTTCCCAGTTTACAGTCATTGAGTCACGTGTTATACTGCTAACTGTTGGCTTGTCACAAGGTCCAGGAACAGCTGGGGGAAAAAAATTCACACATATCTCTTAAAAAATATGCTAAAGAAACATGGAGATAGCTAGTGTGCAGAACAGCTATGCACTCTCACAGTCACCATTGCACTAGGTAGTTAACTATCTCCACAAGACTCCTTCCCTCATTCAGTTTCTCATCCCTATTCAGGTATAGTCAATTCTGTGAAAAATAAAGTATCTTTCCTTCAAATAATAATTGTTCACAATTTTTTTTCCTTGCCTTTCTGGATCACTACCTCATTTCAATGACCAGCCTAACACTGGATGTTTTAAGAATTATTTTCTCCTGCCAGCCTAACATTCCTTCTATGTCAGAGCTACTCTGTCTAATTTATCTTTAAAAAGTGAAGGCAGAAAATTGACCCTTCCTGAGGTTATGAGGTTAATAATGTCTCAACTACAACAGAATGACATGAACCTTATCAGATAAACATTTGTATATTTAAGCCTTAAAAATGTTGAGATTATATTTTAATATATACCAAGGACGGTGAAAAGTATTTGTAAGTACTACACATGGTTTTAAGAACTAAGTAGTAACGGTAAAACTCTTCAAGCTATTCTAGAAAATGTACTTAGTGAGGAGAAAAAAGCAGTAGTGATATTTAACAGATGCTGTACACATATCAGCATATGGAAACAACTGACATAACCTGAAAGTAAATCTCTACTTACTGAAAATATTTCGTGCTGTTTCTGGCTCACTATCCAAAGGTTCTCCAATACCATATTTGTTTTGTGCCATAATGCGGAACACATACTCATGGCCTTCCATCAGCTTGGGAACAGTGAATATACATTCCTTAGGCTCATTAGTAACGGATACCCATGTCTTCCTATTTGCTTCTTTTTTCTCTATAACATAGTTTGTAATCTTAGAACCACCATCATCTAATGGAGGAAGCCATGATATTGTCATTTTATCAGCCAAAATGGATTCAAATTTAATAGGTCCCACTGGAGGTCCAGGACGACCTAAAAGATACATTTTAATAAAGAAGAATTAATTTAAATATTACTAAAGTATCAAATGAATGCTATCAATTTATGTAATGTACAAGAGTTCATGATATTTACCCAGAACATTCAGCCTCATCTCCTTTGAAGCAGTTCCCAGATCATTTACAGCTGTTATAGTATATAAACCTGTATCATTTCTTCGAGACTGTTGAATCAATAAAGTGCAAGTATTTTCATCAACAATCTTGTTGACATGTTGATCATAGAGCACCGGTGATTTGTCATCTGGTTTCTTTGGAGAGGCTTTTAGCCATGTTAATGTAGGGAAGGGTACACCCTTTATCTTGGCCACAATTTTAACATCCGTTCCTTCTTCAACCTCCATGAATTCTTTGAGCTCAATAGATGGTGGACCTACAATGAAATGTCAAAACCATAACATAAAAAAAATAGTTCATAATTTTAAAATGGAATTTGTATTTACTGGTGTCAGTGAGTACTTACATGTCTGGTCTTTGACAACAAGAGGGCCAACAGTGGCTGATGGCCTGCTAGGACCTGCTATATTTACAGCTTTGACTCTGAATTCATATTCTCCACCTTCTACAAGATCCTCAACTGTAAACTTTGTTTCTTCCACATCACGTCTGTTGCACTGCTTCCAAGACTCTTTCACTTCTCCAGTACGATCCCAGCGGAGACATTCAACATTATAATGTGTAACAGGAGCTCCACCATCATTCTTTGGTGGTTTCCATGTTAAGCTCACTGTGTTCTTGGTTACAAGGCCAATCCTTAGTTTAATAGGTGGATCAGGAGGATCTTTACAACCAAAACAGAAATGTGAATAAATCCACTGTACAGTACCATCTGGTTTTAGAGGATTTGTTTGACGTTAATTTTACTTACGGATTGGATCCCTGGCTGTGGTCCGCTGGATGGTTTCTGCAGGAGGGCCAACACCAAAACGGTTTTCTGCACGTACCCGGAAGAAATACTCTTGGCCGGATATGAGATCAGGTACAACAAAGGAGGTACTGCCACAGTTTGCATTGACTTTAGTCCAGGCCTTCCCATCAATAGTTCTCTTCTCTATAACATAGCCTCTGATTCTATCTCCACCATCATCATCTGGCATCTTCCATGAAAGTTTACAGCTGCCTCTTGTGATATCACTTACTTTTAGGTCTTTTGGTGGACCAGGGACATCTGTTAAGATAAAAGCACAACAGACACAATTTTACATAAGTATGTAGAAAAATAAGACTAAAACCTAGTATTTGAATCCTTCAATATATGCAAGTCGTACCAAGCACATTGACTCTGACATGCACTGTTTTTTGTCCTGCTTTATTCTTTGCTGTAATACTGTATCGTCCAGAATGACTTCTGTTGCACTCAGGGATGATAAGCTCTGAACGTGTATCAGTTGCTTCCACCTGCGTATTACAGGAAGAAGAAAGAGAAGTTATAGATCAACTTTAAATACTTATGTTTGAAAAATGCAACAATGCCAAGGTTAAAAAAATTGTTTGTTTTACCTGAGCTTCTTCAGGTACGTTATGACCTCCCTCCTATAAACAAAGTGAAATTATGTAAATATAAAAGCGAATAGGCTTAAATGTCTAGAAAGGGGTGTAGAAAAAAAAACCTGTTTCTTTTACTAACCTTTGCTGCTGTTTTTGCTTTTCCTTCATACTCCCAAAATGTTTTTGGAACTGGACGACCCTTGATAACAGCTGGGATTTTAATTGTTGTGCCAGCACGACAAGAAAGCAAATCCTGTGCTCCAACATCAAGGAAGATTTCTGGTTCCTCTGCAAAAATATTTAAATACATGCATTTTAAGAGCTACTCAAAGGATATTTCTGTCAGCATGGAGCTGAAAGCTCCCAGAAACATGCAGAATGCATGTTTATGTGAGAAAGGTTGGGTGCGGTAAAAGGAAACTGGGAATATACATATAGAAAAAATTGTTGCAGTAATTTATTCATAAAATAAACAGTATTTCCTTAGCATGACTAGGTATTCATCAGTTTTCTAAAGGATCATGATCTGGTAATAGTCATCATGACACTTTCAAAAATGTGTGTCAAACTTTTATTACATTTTAGCATAATTGTTTATTCTGTTTTGTCTTTGGCTTGCTTGGCATTCTGCTTGAATGTTCACAGAAGTAAGAAGCATTTAGATATAAATACCTAAATCAATTCCCAGAACACGTACCTAGAATATCTTGGATAGGTATTTCTGATGTTGCAGGACTTGGTTCTGATTCTCCAGCAGCATTTACAGCTTTCACCCTAAATCGGTATTTTCTGAGCTCTTTCAAGTTGGGAATAACACATTCACAAGTAGGAAAGAGTTTGTCTCCTTCATTCACTTTCTTCCAGTCAGTAGTACCTTCATCTTGCATTTCAACAATATATCCTTTTATAGGACTCCCACCATCCTTTTGAGGAGGCTTCCATGCAAGAGCTACAGATGATTTTGTTTTGTCTTTGACCTCTGGGCAAGATGGTGGACCAGGAACAACTTGCAAAACAAGAGCAAGTAAAAATTACCTGAGCGTTAGTATCTTTCAGAATAGTTTATAGAAGAATGCAAGTACTGTCATTTGTTCTCTCATACATAGAGTTTATAAAGCCAGAACATGCATACTAATTACATACATTACCTATATTATTAAGGGATACTTCAGATACAAGGCATAAAGACCAAACTCATTAACAGTAAAGTAAAACAATAATATAAAAATATGATTCTGAACTGAAATTTATTTGGCAATGTCTGCGCTGGTGTAATCCCAGTATTAGACACATAAAAGAGAACAAATTTAAATTAAAGCTCACTATTTTTAAAATGGTGAAAAACACCAAATCAGGAAACCATTTCTTTTAATATATTTTTTTTTTTGGTTTAATGAAAACAAAGAATTTGATTAATTGCACTAAATGAAAAATAAAAAACAGTAGAATATTTTTTGTTCTGGTGTGATACAGTCCTTTAACACAGTCATACAAATTATATACTTACATATGGGATCTGCTGCTAAGGTTGGATCTGATGGTTCACTGGGAGGGCCAATTCCAGCAAGATTTTCAGCCATAACTCTAAACTGGTACTCAACGCCCTCAACCAAACGAAGCACATTGTGCTGTAGACCTTTTACTGATGGCTTTGTTACTGGGGCCCTGTTGACACGTGCCCAGTAGACACCTCCCACTTCTCTCTTCTCCAACCAATAGCCAGTTATTGGGCTGCCACCATTGTCCAAAGGAGGCTCCCAAGTCACCAGCATAGATGATCTGGTGCGTTCTAAAACTTTTGGCTTCCCAGGAGGTCCAGGAAGGCCATAGGGATCCTTAATAACAACTTTTTCTGAGAGGCATTCATCACTTATTCCATATTTGTTTACAGCCCGGATTCTAAATTGATATTTTTCATTTGTTGCAAGATTCCATACCTGAAAAATAAGATTTAAATCAGTGCTTGGCTACTTTTGGAATAAACTTAGTTGGAGCTATGCAGTGGTTTTCACTTTGAATTTTGTCTTGGAATCTCACTGACATACCTCTGTTTACGCACTACACAGCTATAAGGATATTCTTATTTCATGTGCACAGGACCAAACATAAATAAAAACATAATCATATTTGTTTTTGCAGTTGGTAAAGAAATTAATAATGCTGAGAAATGGAAAGAAAGATGTCTTCCAGCTCAGCTGAGGTTAAGTAGCAAAAGCGACCAATTTCTTTTGTTTTATCACAAGGGATAACACAGACATATGGGCAGCAAATACAATTACTGACCATTCATCCGGTAATTCTGGAGTCTAAATGGAGCATAAGCACAGGTATCTAAGCAAGCAGCAGTTTTCATTAGATATGCAGTATTGTCCATTTTTATGCATACTAAAGTATATAATATTTTATAAATTACCCCAAATCTTCTCTCAACAGCGCCTGTGGAGACTTCTTCCCAGTCAGATTTCTTTTTACTAGCATCACGTTTCTCAATAATATAATGGGTAATTTCACTACCACCATTATCAAGAGGTGCATCCCATGTTAGATAGCACGATTCTGCTTTAATATCAGAAACAGCAAGATTTCTTGGTGGAGAAGGACGATCTGTATGAAAGCAATGGGGCACAGTACTACATTAAGAAAGAGGAAAGAGTATTCTACTAACAGTAATTTTATTAAAATGTTGCATCCTTACCATACACTTCCACATGCACATTGCGAAATGCGGTGCCGAGACGATTGGAAGCTCTCACAGTATAAGTGCCTTTGTCATTCCTCACTGCTGCAGGCAGGATAAGTTCAGTTTTTGCCTCACTTCTAGATACTTCTTCCTTGGTTATCTTAAGTGCATCAGATGTTTGGTCAATTAAAACTTCATTCTTGTCCCATTCAATCTTTGGCATTGGCAGGCCCGTCACATCAGCAGGAATATTAACTGGTTCTCCTGCCTTGACTTTGATAGTATCTCCTCTCACAGCCAAGCGCAGTGTAACAGTTGGAGGTACTGAAAACAAGAAGAAATGTGACAGAGTGAAGATGGAGATGAAACAGAAATTGCCTTGAAGTGTTCTGAAGATATTTCTATGGGTTTCTTTAAAGCAGATATACCTTCATCATCTTGTATGACTACATTGAGGGGCAATGATGGTTCACTTTCCCCAATTTCATTGACAGCTTTGACACGGAATTCATACATATGTAGTTCATCAAGTTTTTCAACAAGAAGAGATGTTTTTGGACAGAGCCTGGCATTAACTCTTTCATAATCCTTTGAATCATGTCTCCTCTTCTCAACAATATATCCTAAGATGGGACTGCCACCATCACTACGTGGAGGCTTCCAATCAAGTGTAATGGTTGACTTTGTTCGCTCTGTGTACATGAACCTCTCAGGTGCTGTTGGAGGACCTATAAAAATTATAATGAAAAAATATTGAAAAAAATCAGAGAATTTTGTTACATAAAGAACCATAGTAGTTTCAGAAGTGATGTAAAAATCTGACCAAAATAATTGATCTAAGGCAGATGCCTATCCATGTAATTGAAAAGTAAATACATTTTCTGCATAGAAAGCAATCCACACAACAATATTGGCTTATTAACCTTTTTTTTTTTTTAAAACCCATAACGTTGTCTTACCTAGTGGATCAACTGCAAGAATGGGTCCTATTTCAACAGGTGGACCAGTACCAAATTTGTTCTTGGCACTAACACGGAATTTATATTCCTGTCCTTCAAGCAGACCTGTAATATCACATTTAGATCTCTCTGTGTCTACAGCCAGTCTCCATGTATGCATTTTGGCATCCTTCCGTTCAACAATGAAGCCTGTGATATCACTGCCACCATCATCTTCAGGATCAGACCAGTTAAGCAAACACATCTTTCTGTTTGTGACCACTGGTTTTAGGTCAAGGACTGGTCCAGGAACATCTGAAAAACAAAATCAAATAGCGTAAAGCCCATATTGACCAAAAAAAATGCTTATTTGATTTGAGAAAATATTTCTCTTACCAAATACTTCTACTCTGGTTCCTGCAGATTTTGAACCACTGCTATTGGTAGCAGTAATTACATACTTTCCGTGGTCTTTTCTCAATGCATTCTTAATGGTTAACTCAGATTTTGTGCCAACATTATCAATAACAACTCGATCTTTGTCTAATTCACCATCCTCCACAGTCCAAGCAATGGTGGGAGTAGGACGTCCTGTCACAGTAGCAGGAATTTTAAGAGTTTGCCCAGCCATAATCTGAATGCCTGCTTTGACAGAAACATCCAGCTCAACAGTGGGAGGCTCTGTGGAAGAGAGAGAAACACTTCATTAGTTGAAGGGAGGGATTCAAACGCATCTTTTAAGCAGATGGGCATTTCTTGAAAATAACACAATTACAATACCTTTAGGTTCTGCAACTGTTGTGGGTTCAGTTTCACCAGGTGGTCCTTCACCAGCTGCATTGAGTGCAGTAACACGGAGCTTATAGTCTGCACCTTCTCTGACTTCTGTAACAGTGTACTGACGAACCTTAATGGGTTTCTCTGTACAACGTGACCACTCATTTACTCCCATCAGTTGTTTGTACACATGGTAACCAGTGATATCTCCACCACCATTATATGCAGGAGGTTCCCATTCTAGCTCAATAGAAGTTGCACTTGTATCAGCAACCCTTGGAATCGGTGGACCAGGTGGCACTATAAATAAATAAGTGTAAGTCCAAGTTAAAGGCTATGAATCCTATTTTGTCACCTGTCTGCTATTAGCTTTTGCTAAGCTACTTACTTATTGGGTCCTGTGCAGTTTTTGGATCTGATGGTGGACTAAATTTACCAGGGCCAGCTGCATTTTCAGCACATACTCTAAAGATGTAAGTTAAACCTTCTAATAGTCCTTCAACTTTTACTTCCAGAGCATTCACAAGGTTCCTGTTGACCCGAGCCCAATGAGTACTATTAATTTCACGTTTTTCAATCCAATATCCTATGATAGGGCTGCCATTATCTTTTGGTTCATTCCACTTAACCAGCATGCTGTTGTTGGTAACATCTTCCACATCAGGCTTATTAGGTGCATCTGGTGGAGCTGAAAAAAAAAATTGTTGTTTTGTCATAATTTCTATCTCTCTTCAGAGCTTAATCAAAACTAAGAAAGAACTAAGATATAAGAAATTACTAATTTTAAGTAATTCATAGTTTTTCTGCTCTCTTTCTTAGCAACTTTGATTCCTAACAGCAATCAGTAATCAAACCTGCAGTAGTTCTCTCTTTTGGTAAGAATACTCATCTATTAAACAGAGAAAATATTCAGAAGTTAAGTGTTTTAAGTGTAAAGTTTTATGACAGCGGTCATCCTTCTTAAGTCTTTACTATTGAAATTAGAATATTTTCAACAGTTTTTCTTCTTTATTGCAATAAATAATTATCACATTGCTCATTTTCTTTCTGGGAAACATTCACATAGGTGAAACTGAGTATTCTAAGAGTCTGCGCAGTTTTACACTGGTTTTCTGGAAAGACTGTATTTCAAAATCAAAACTTACAGAACGGATCTTTAGCTGTCAATGGTTTTGAAACACATGGTGGCCCTGCTCCAACTCTATTTTCAGCAAATACACGGAAGAGATATTCTTTTCCTTCAATCAGTTTTGTTACATGGAATTTGCAATGCCTGAGTGTTGAACTGACGGTGACCCAGCCCATTTCAGCTTTTGTATTGTCTTTCTTTTCCAGTACATAGTTTAGGATTTCACTTCCACCATCATCAAGGGGAGGCTCCCACTTGCAAATAACAGAATTTTTCCTTATATCTTCAAATGCAAAGTTGACTGGAGGCCCAGGTGTATCTGTCAGTAAATCAAGAAAAATTATGAGTACTCATCTTGTGCACTTCTTACCCTGTACTCTGAACAACTAGTTGTTTTGAGAACATTCTTTACATACCTAACACATTGACTTCACATGAGGCTTTTGCAACACCATGATCATTTTCTACTTTAATTGTAAATGTGCCATGGTCAGCTCTGATGGAGTCACGAATTGATAGTATAGATTCTCCTTCTTTATGGTTGTCAACACTCAAACGTTCTGGCAGTGAAAGCTGGAAAGGTTTCTCTTCTTCTGCTTCACCCTTCTTCTTTGGTGCTGTTACTCTCTTTTTGATATCCTCTGGTCTTACAACTTCATCATTCCTCAGCCAAGTGATAGATGGATAAGGTGACCCTGAAATATGTGCCTCTAGTATGATCTCATCACCTCTTTTCACCTCAAGGCCAGACTGCAGGTTTGCAGCAAGGAAGACTTTCGGAGCCTCTGTAATAACAGAGAATGATAAATGGAGCATAGAATCTTCCAATATGTTTGAGGATATATGGCAATTAATACAAATGATCAAATGAGCAATTCATACCAATAGGATCCACAGCTTTCACAAAAGGAGTAATCCGAGAAGGCTCACTGATGCCTGCAGCATTCTCAGCACGAACACGAAATTGATATTCCTTTCCTTCCTCCAGGCCTTTCACTGGGTAAGTTAGTAAGGGTACCAGATAGTCATTGCATCTCTCCCACCTCTCCTTACCCTTAGCAAGCTTTTCTATTATATAGCCCATAATTTTGCTTCCACCATCAAACAGGGGTGGTTTCCATGTGAGTGTTACTGATTTTGATGTTGGATTATGGACCTCAAGGTCAACAGGTGGATCTGGAGGCTCTGTGAAAGAGTAGATCAAAAGAGGGATCATATGAGAAAAGAAACTACGAAGATTTTAGTTAAAATTGAATTTGCTAGATCATTTAGTAGTAAGACAAACTTACGTTTTGGGTCTTCTGCAATGACTGGATTTCTTAGTTCAAGATAATCACCTCCTCCAATCTTATTGACAGCTTTAACACGGAAGTAATATTCACAGTTTGGGATAAGATCTTTGACTTGCCATGAAAGCTTATTTTCACCAGACATGACTGGGATATATGTTCTACGACCTGCTTCTCTGCGTTCCAGAACATAATGCAAAATAGGAGTACCACCATCAAAGTCTGGAGGTTCCCAGGATACTTTGCAAGAATTCTTAGTTACTTCGCTTGCCTTGATGTCTTTACACTGTCCAGGTGGACCTGTTTTAAGTAAGAATAAAAAAATTAGTTAACTAAATAGATGGGAAACTGTATTCATATAAATATGAAGTCATGTCTTTGCTTTGCAGAAAGCAGACCAAGATCACAAATGCTGACTACACAGCATGTATAGGAATTTACGTTCTCAAAGGTGAAAAAAAGTCAGAATTCTTAAAACATTTTTATATTTATATGATAACTGCTTTGAGCAGCCACTGAATAGTTAGAGCAACTTGAGGTAAAGTGCTTTTTCATGGGATTTTGTAACATTAATGCCTGTATGGCAATCTATGTGTGTCTTAATGGAAGTGATTTGTCCACCTGGCAGAAAAAATATCTTTCTAGTCCTTTCTTCTGCCAGTTGTAGGGCCAAAGTGAAGATAAATGTATTTCTCAGAAGGGAAGAATCTAGTTACCTATGACTTTGACATTGACTGAGCCAGTCGTTGATGCCAGCTTGTTCTCCAATGTGATAGTGTAAACACCAGCATCAGCATGAACACTGTCTATGACTTCGAGCAATGCAGAGGTGTAGTCGCTCTTCATTGTTGTTCTGTCACCAGCTTTCAATTCTTTGCCATCTTTGTGCCATGTTATAGTTGGGGATGGAACAGCTCTGAAGGGTATAGGGATGCTTAATTTCTGTCCTTTAACAACAACAATGTCACGGGTTTTTAGATCAATGGTTGGATTGCCTGTAAAAGTAAGCATAAAATTACTAAAAAGTTGCCAAACACCATTCCTTTTCAGTTATGCAGATCTGAAAAGAAAAAAAAAAGATAAAAGGGAATCTATTCTTACAGTCTGCGTCCTTGGCAACAACTTTTTCTGAGATGTCTGAAGGCTCACTAGCTCCAACAGCATTGACAGCTCTGACTCTTAGAACATATTCCTTGTCTGGAACAACACCTTCTTCCACTTTACATTTTAGATCTTTTATGGGACGAGAATTGATTCGCATCCATTTTTCTGTTCCTGCTTCACACATCTCAACATTATACCCAATAATAGGACTTCCACCATTCTTCTCAGGAGGTTTCCATGCAATGCAAATGTGGTTTCGGCCTGCATCTGTGACATGCAAATCCTGAGGAGGTGAAGGAGGGCCTGCAGAAATGGAAAGTTATTGTGTCATTTTGCTCCCAGAATATCTGTTCCACACAGTACACTGCTTCTATAAACCATACACGGTATATTATACTACTACTTACTTGTTGGATCTTCAATATGAATGAGGTCGGTTGGTTCACTGGGATGACCACAGCCAGCTTCATTTTCTGCACGAACCTGGAACTGTACATCTGTGCCTTCAATGACATCTGTCACTCTGAAATTGCAATCTGGACCAGCTGTCTTGCCAGCTTTTACCCAGCGAGTGGCCAGCTTTTCTTTCTTTTCAATGACATATCTGAATAAATTGGGGAAAATACCATCAGGCACTTGAAACAAAAAACACTTCAGACTTCTTGTTCAATAAAATAGATAAAAAGAGATTAGAAGAGTTTGGACAGTGGAGCAGTAAAGAGGTAATAGGTAATAGATTCAATGAACTTGTCTTCACACATTAGTCACTCAGTCCTAGTAGGTCTCAGTCCCCATTAGGGCTGGCATCACTGACAAATCCAGGCCTGAAAGCCAACACCTGAACTGTGTTCTGTATTTTAGAACTGAACTAAATAGTTCTCAGATTTTAGAGAGCTTGTAGGGGCAAAGAATCTCAAGCTATACTCGTATCTTTGCTAGCTTGGATCTCAGTGGTTAGTCCATTGAGGATATTTGTAGATATTATTACTCAGCTGTCAACATTCTTCTTAGGACAGGCTCTGGCAGAGTAATGCAAATTAAGTGACTTATGTTACTTCGGGCAGATCTCTGTAATTGTCTGTTTCTTTAAGATAAGCTTACTGTGATTGGGAAGGAGAAGAAAAATGAAAATATAAAGAGAGAAATCTGGCATTCAAGGTGAATTTCAGAGTACAGATACTTTAGAAACCAAATTAAAAGACAAGTTAGAAACAACCCAGAAAAGTTAAACAGTCTGTTTGAAAACAGTTATAAAGAAGAGAATGCACAGAAAAGAGGTGAGGCTTCATTTCAGCTGAGTGTGAATGAGAATCTAAAGCAGAAGGAAAATGTAACAATACTACTTGATAGATGAGTCTAAGTGGCTACAGTTCTGGAGGAACTGGAGACTATGGCTGCATTAATTTTTAGTATTTTATACACAGTTCATTATTACTGCATGCTATTTTGAGGATGTTGACACATATTCATTGTTCACACACATTAGGTATTTTATTTGCATAATTTCCACATTTTAAAGTCAAACCCTTAATTGCTTTGACCACATGGCTTCTCTTACATCCATCCACCTCTTTTTCATATCAAATGTGCCCATTTAAAATTTAAACATTTTGAGAGAAATGTCTTAATTCATTGAGAGATTTTCATCTATAGGAACATACACGAACTTAAAATGACCTTACCTTTGAATCGGTCTGCCTCCATCATTCTTAGGTGGTTCCCATTTCAAATCAACATGACCTTTTTTCACTTCAACTATTGTAAGGGCATATGGAGGCCCAGGGGTTGCTAAAATAATAAAAAAAAGACAAACATTAGAACACTAGGAATTCATTACACATGAGCTACTGCTTACTCAGTAAGCAAATCAAAACTTACTGAAAGTATCTTTAGCCAGCACCGAGTCTTCAATTTCACAGTAGTCACTCTGTCCAATGGCATTTTCAGCAGCCACACGGAACACATACAATGAGCCTTCAGTCAGCGGGCTCACTGTGTACTTGGTATCTTTCACTGTTGTATCAACTGTCTGCCAACCTTTTCTCCTTACATCTCTTTTTTCAACAATGTAGTTGGTAATTGGGGAACCCCCATCTTTTTCTGGTACTGTCCACTTAAGATCTGCTGTGTTTTTAGTAATATTAATAACCTCAAGCCACCGAGGTGGTGAAGGAGGATCTGCAAAATAGAAAAAGAAGGTAAACCAGGTAATTGTAATTTCCACAAATGATCTTGGAAGACAGGGAATACACCTAAACTATTAAAACTTGGCATTTTCTGAGCTGAAGCAGAGCAGATTTTAATATTTCATAAGCCTTCCAATAGTACACTTGGTACCTATGGAAAGAGGCAGACATGAGGCTTTTTTAATGACAGAGACGGTATTTGCAGCAGCAGCACATTCTGAAAGAGTACTCACAGAGCCTCTCCTTGCACAGCACAGGGTCACTGGGTTCACTGGGTTCACTCTCGCCAGCCTTGTTCACAGCTCTTACACGGAATGAATATTCTTGTTTCTCCATAAGATCTTTGAGGAAGTGTTCAGTTGTGGGAACTCCTTCAGCCACTCTCACCCACTCGTCTGTTCCAGTCTTTAACAGCTCAATGACATAAGATTCAATCTTTGCCCCTCCATCATGTTCTGGCTTTGTCCAGTTCAGGGTCAATGATGTCTTGCCAATATCTTTCACAGTGGGCTTTCCAGGAGGCCATGGTGGATCTAGACAAGAATTCAATATAAATTATGTGATTGAAAACAATTTTTTTTGTTGTTGCTAAATTAAACGATTAAAAATGTGTTTGTTATACCAATTGGATCTTTCACTAAGATTGGCTCTGTTTCCTTGCTTGGTTTTCCAGGTCCTGCAAGATTCTCTGCCAAGACACGGAACTTATATTTCTTCTTATTTGTAAGACCTTTAACTCTGAAAATAAAAATTAAGTTTGAGTAAACCAAACCTAGACATTCATTCATATCTAAAACATTATTCTCTCTATTCTTCACAAGTTACTTGGAAAATCAGAAAATACCTAAATTACTACTAATGATGTTTCATGAAATATTGAACATTTGAAAAAGGCATATTGTTAACAGTAAAATAAAGCACCATATGCAGAAATGAATGTTGTAAGAACCATCTCACATTCTTGCATGTTCTATGATTTTAGCTAATGAGAGTATCGGCAGAAAAAACCCAAGGCCTTTGGTAAACTGATATTTGAGATGCCTATGTCTGCTATTGCAGAATATCTTATGAATAATCACATAACAGAAATGATTAAGCATAACTTTTAAAAAAAATTAAAAATTTGATTCACTCTGCTGTAAAGACATTCCTCTTTAAAACTAATTATGAAAAAAGTATGCCACCAGATGCTAGTTGGATCTGAACTTAGAGAAGCTAGGAAAAAAGAAGTAAGAACAATGTAAAACTTGTTTTAAACACTACTGTTACATTTTTATGTCTCTGTGACATAGGTCAGCCTAAATTGACTGTAGTCTTACTTGAATGTTGTATCTTTTACTGGCATTTTATTGCATTTTATCCATTTATCCTGCTCAGGATCATATCTTTCAACCCAGTAGCCAGTTATGGGGCTGCCACCATCTTCATCTGGTTCATTCCATGTTAAAGTGACTGAATCTTTAGTGATATCTGTAGGCTTGAGACCTGTTGGAGGGCCTGGTGGATCTGTATAAATTAATTAAGTAAACACAAAACAAAACAAAAAACCAAAACCATTAGATGTGGGTTTTTTTCCCTCTGTATTTAAATATTGTAAAAATTTAACATTAATTTAATTAACTAACCAAATGAATATTTGGCAATGATGGGGTTGCACTGTGCTGGCTCCCCAATACCATACATGTTCTCAGCACTGACTCGGAACACATATTCTTTATGAGGAGTTAAATTAGTAGCTCTGAATCTTGTATCCTTAATAGTTGATGACAACTTGTCCCATATTTCACTGTCTGTAGCTCTTTTCTCAAGGACATAGTTGGTAATTTTAGAACCCCCATCATCTCGTGGAGGATTCCATGTTAGAAGGCAGGATTCGTTTGTGATTTCCGATACATCAAACGCAGCTGGTGGACCAGGTTTATCTGTAGAGGATAAGATGTGAATGTTAATCTATTACTTGCATACTTCAGTACATTACAGATGATTTGTATGAACAACACAAAATACATGCATACCAAGAACGTTAACTTCAACAACAGCAGTGGCACGTCCACTGGAATTTACAGCTTCTATAATATAGGTTCCACTGTCACTCCTCTTGCTGTCTGTAATAGTGACTGTAGAATGATTAGGTTGGCTTTCAATGCTGATTCTGTTGTCAGGTCTCAAAATTTTGTCAGCCTTGGTCCAAGTAATTCGGGGCTCAGGCTTTCCAGTTACTTTAGCTGGCAGCTCAATTTTAGTTCCAGCTTTCACAGTAAGTCCAGCAAGAAGCTTCACATCTAAGAAAATTTCTGGGGCCTCTGATTTAGGAGAGAACAAAAATGTTGTTATAGAAACAGTATTTCAGAGACTGGTAAAAATAAAGCAGCTATAGTAATTCAGAGGGTGAAGTAATTACCTTTTGCATCAATGGCCTGAATATCATCAGTTGGCTTACTCGGCCTGCTAGCTCCTATTCTGTTCAAAGCCTTAACCCGATATGCATACCACTCTCCTTCCATGAGCTTTGTTACTTCCATTCTGTTCAAAAAAGAGAAAAATCAGACATTTAAAGTGATGGCGATGGCATAGCTAGTCGAAAATATTATCTACTGCTGTCAATTTACTTACTTTGTTTCAATAACAGGCTCCCCACATGTCTCCCACTTGTCTGTGCCACGCTGGGACTTTTCTACAAGATAGCCCTTAATGCGGGCACCACCATCAGATTTGGGAGGCTCCCATGTTAAGAAAATTCCTTTTGATGTTGGATTTCTCCATTTAACATTTTCTGGTGGGTCAGGCACCGCTATTAAAAATTAAAACATATTTTGATTTTACATCTTATTTTGAAGAAAATCAGCAAGATTTCAGAAACAGAAAATTAGCAATAATGTGCTCACTTGCTGGTGTTGACATATTTACAGGTTCATCAATATATGCAGGTTCTCCAGGGCCACATTTATTGCATGCAAAAACTCTAAATAAATATTCTTTTCCTTGGACGAGGTCAGGTACAGTGAACTCTTGGTCAACAATGTGATCCATAACCTAAAGAGAAGAAAGGTTCCAATGTGTTTTTCAAATTTATTTCCAAAGAGTGATTACCAAAATAAGACACAAAACTTGGTAGCACATGTGGAAATAATATAGCAATATAAATTCAAATGAAAAAGAATGAACTTACTTTGCTCCATGTTTTCCGGCTTACTTCACGTTTTTCAATTAAATAGCCAGTAACTGGACTTCCACCATCATCTTCTGGAGGTTCCCATGACAGCTGTACTGTACTCCTGAGTACTTCTAAAACTTGAAATTCTTTTGGCGCACTTGGAGGAGCTAGAAGTTGTAGAAATTTCATTAACTATTTTGTAATTGATGTTTGATAGATGATGCCTATGTGATATATCTGCTAGAAGACTTAGTCTTGTTAGCCATTCTCCCTTAAACAGCAAAGTTGGATATTGAAAACCAGAAAGGAGTGTTTTTTGAGGATGAATTTCTAGTTTTTAGTTATATTTTAATATACTTGGTTTACTGGAAATTGTGAGATTTCACACTGTTAACCCAATTAGATTTTAGCAAGAAAAATACAGAATGTTATTGCTAGAATATATACAAGTTCACTTACCAATGACATTAACATTAATTTCTCCTGAAACAGATGACACAGGGTTTTCTAAAGTTAAGTAATAAATTCCCTTGTCTGGACGTTCACTCGGAGTAATTACAAGTTCTGCAAAGGAGGCAGTGGTCTTCATAGATACACGATCACCTTCTTCTAAGACTTGGTCACCAAAAGACCATGTGGCAGTTGGAACAGGATAGCCAGTGATGGGAACACGGATCTTGACTGGCTCTGGAACAATAACTTCCAGCCCATCCTTAAATGCACTTAGGTCCATTGTAGGTTCAACTGGAAGAAGTGGAAAATGGATTCTATGAAATATTTTCAGACATTATTTATATGGCTAATGACAGCTGTGCTGAGAGGCTGATTCTGACTGTATTTCTGTCTGCAGGTTGGAGCTGCCTAGGTGTAGCTTTGGCTTATCACTCCCTATCCATCCTGACTAAATGCTTTTCTTTTTTTAGAAATATGTGAGGTGATAAGGAAGATTAGCATTACCAAGTAGGATATCTAATTTACCTTTTAATGTAGAAACTTTTTATTGTTTAAATTTTTTTTTTTTTTGGGGGGGGGATGTTTTCGCTGTCTTTCTCTCCTTCTGTTATCTTCCACATTCCACAAAGCTAGGTCAGGAGACAAACGGTCATGCCTTGCTGCTCAGGCAACATAATAGGCCTTTGTACTTAATAGTACAGATACTAATCTGTAGAATTCATAATGGAGGAGAAATTCCTCATAAACTCAAATGTCTAAGGCTTGACAGTTATCTGGTGAAAAATCTACATGTTACCCACAAGGTGCACTTTAATAATGTGCCTTATCTGATTAATGGTCTTTAATAAATAGCATATGGCTTACCAAAAGTATCATCTGCAGTTAATGGCCCAATAGCCTCTGCTGGGTCAGACACACCAGCTGCATTTTCTGCGGAGACTCTGTAGTAATAACTGGATCCTTGTTTCAATCCAGTTACCTAAAAAGCATAAATAATAATTTACTAGCTCATATTAAAGATGATCTATACATTTTAAGTGCTGATGAAGAGAACATCTTACCTTAAACGTAAGAGCAGGTACTAGTTTTGGGTTACAACGAACCCACTTGTCTGTTCCTTCTTCTTGCCTTTCAATAATATAGCCCAAGATTGGACTTCCTCCATCTTCTAGAGGAGGTTCCCATGTGAGCTGAACTGATGACTTGGTTTGATCTGAATGGCCAAGGTTAATGGGAGGACTTGGTCTCTCTGAAAAAAATTGCAACAAATACATTTTTTGAACTGATAAAGGACTGTGGTTCTGCAAATTAGCTATTTACATCTTACAGTTCTGTTTTTAAAGCCTTTTGCATAGCTTTTTCTCAACCAGATTTTTAACTTGAGTTGGATCCTAACTTCAGAGCCAAAATATTTGGAGTTCTTACTGAACCTAATAGTTGCAAGGTACTCCTGATATGTTTGGAGGACAAAAGCAGGAAAAATCTAACCGGACACAGCACACACATTTGTCAATCGAACTTTTGCACACACATGACATAAACATCCAAAACATCCCTGTCTCATAATGCCATAACAATCACTCATACTTACCAATTGGGTCCATAATTTTTACTGCACGTGTAGCAGGACTTGGTTTGCCAACTCCAACCGTGTTTTCAGCTCTTACTCTGAAGAAATATTCTTCATTTTCCACAACATCAGTCAGCACAGCTGAGAGTTCATCAGCTCCTGTGGTCATAGTCGGCTCCCATCTGATGGAACCTTTGTTACGCAGTTCAATGATGTAGCCGGTAATTGGAGATCCTCCATCATACTCTGGTGGTTCCCAGCTAAGTGTGGCTCCAAACCTGTTCACATCAGTAACTTCCACATTTTGAGGAGGACCAGGAACATCTGCATTTTATTGTACGGAGAAAAAGGAAAAACAAGGTATGTGAGTTTTACCTATTGTTATTTGTACTGCTTTTCTTACACTGCAGTCAAACAGTGATTTTTTTGATAACTTCTGCTCACCAAATTTGCTCTTAGCTTCCACAGGTGTGTCTGTTTCCACGGGTTCACCAGTACCCACTCTGTTGCGTGCACTAACACGGAAAAGGTACTCAACTCCTCCTTTTTGAAGTCCAGTAACAGTGTATTCACAATTTTCAGCACGATCTGTGACTGTAATCCAGGTCTTACGCTTGATATCACGTCTTTCAACAACATAGCCTATGATTTTACTTCCACCATCACTTTCTGGTTCTTGCCAGGCGAGACCAACTTCACCATCATAAGTTTCAGTGACTTCCAAGTTTCTAACTGGACCTGGAACATCTAATAAAGATATGACAATATTTCAGGACACTGCATCTTTTTATTCCCCCCTCTGGCTACAGAAGAGGAGGCCAATCTACAGCTTCTCCCTAAGGGCAAGTGGAAGGTATGATTCTGCGACATAAATTGAAGATTTTAATAATAGAAATACTTACCAATGACCTCTACATTGATGAATGCTTCTGCCTGCCCATGTTTGTTTCGAAGTGTAACCTTGTACCTTCCCTTATCTGATTTCTTTGCTTCAAAAATTTTGAAGGTAGTGCAGTCAGTTGTTGTATCAACAGTTGTTGTGGGCAGGCTTTCCCCTGCTTTTGACCATTCAGCTTCTGCTCTTGGGTAGGCATCATATGGGACAGTCATAGTTAAAGGCTTCCCAACGTCAACCACAAGATTCTGATCACCAGTCTTGATTTTAGGTGCAGCTAAAAAAGATGAATGTGACAAATAAGTACTTGCATATATATATATATATATATATGTATATATATGTACGCACAACTATAAATTGATATATTTGTGTAGTCAGCAAAGAAGCTAACATAGAAAAGTAAAAGGAGCTGTTGGGTAAATTCTAAGGAAATTCTTCTTATACTCATTGGACAGCTCTAGAGAAAGAAATTCAGGCCGATTGGTATGTATTGTGTTCTCCTAAAAAATCAGGAAATAGGGAGTTTCTTTTTGAGCATTAATTAAATTACTTTATTGGCCAATCCTGTAAAATAGACAGATTAGGAATTCAATGTCTTATATGACTGAAATTAGTAGGCCAAATAATTTCCATGTTTTGTACGTGACTTAATGAAAAGATTCTGTCTCCTTTAAGCTCAAATCATGCTCTTTGGTACAGACATTGAAAAGTGACCTACACTTGCCTAAATGGTTGAATCAGCATAGTATAATAAAAAGTACTTTTTGCCTGAATTACAATTCACACAGTTTAACAGACTTGCACTTTTCTCAGGCTGATTGTGTATTCATTTTAGTTCAACTCCTTGAAAGGACAAAAATCCGTTTAGTTGAACAGGTAATTCACTAATCTAAGATTTTATAAAAGAAACAAAGCAAGCAACTTACCAGCTAATTCAAGCTTGGCTCTAGCTTCCTTATCTTTGGCAATAAATCTGTATTCCCCTTGGTCACGGGGCTTTATCTCGCACACCTGCAGCCTGTGGACTTTCCCTTCACTCATCATCTGATGTTTGTCACCTTGAATGATAATCATGTTATTTCTCAGCCACTTGACCTCCACACCATCTTTGTTCAATTCAGCCATGAAGATGACATCTGCACCAGGAGCTTCATAAATGTCTTGTGGTGGTCGGATAATCTCAACAGGTATTTCTGAAATAAATGTTAATTAATTTAGTGTTATTTGTTTATTGTTTCTGCTATTATTAAACAGTGAAGAAATAAATCCTATTTGGTTTTACATATACCTTCAACAAAAAGCCTTGCCCTAGATCTCCTGTCATCCACACCACAGGAATATTCACACTCATCATCCAGTCTACAGTCTTTTATGATTAATCTGTGCAGATTTCCATCCTTTTCAAACTGGTATCTTCATGGGAGAAAAATAAGTAGTATTTTAGTTTCCAGAAAAAAGCAACAAAGTAAAGCAAGCATGTTTAGCACCTTAATAAGCATAATGAAGTGCACATACTTTTTGCCTTCTTTGATTTCTCTTCCATTTCTGTACCATTTTACACTGACTTTTTCTTTGGAAAGCTGGCACGTAAAGACAGCATCATCAAATTCAGTGACAGTCTGGTCCTGAAGATGTTCAGTGAAGTCTGCTGGTGCTTCTGTAATGAGAAGCTCTGCAACAGATTTGTCTTGTCCAGCAGTAACGGTGTATTCACCTTCATCTATAAACCCACAGTCTTTGATGATCAGTGAGTGTTTGAACTTATCAATTTTGTACAAAATGCGCCTGTCGAACGTGATCTCTTCGCCATTCTTTGTCCATTTGAGAGTTGCATTAAGGCGATTGACTTTGCACCAGAATGTGACAGTTTTCTTTTCCATGGTCTCAATATCTTCAAGGGGCTCAACAATTCTGAGATCCTCCTCTGTTACAGCAAAAAAGCAAATATTTTTACATCCTTATATGAAACTGAATGGAAATGATGAAACAATTTTAATGCAGTGCAAGATATTTACCTAATACTGTTAAGGCAGCAGAGCTTTTGACCTGTTCGCCTCTCTGGTTTGACAGTGCAATGGAGTAGGTAGCTTGATCTTTCAGTTCCGCATCTCTGATTCTGAGAGTGTAAACTAAACCCTTTTGAACAATAATATACTTTGCACTATCAAATATTGCCTCATCATTTTTGTACCACTTCTCTTTGGCACCTTCTTTATTAACTTCACAGTTGAAGATAACTTCTTGACACTCATTAACTTCTTGGTCCTTAAGGGGAGTTATAATCCTGAGTTTTTCTGAAATTGAGAAAACAGAAGAAATAGAACACAATATAGTATAACAAGTGCAACAAAACACGCACCAACATATTGATAAAATAAAGCTTACCAATCACCGCTAAGTGTGCTGCAGCTTTAGCTTCACCAACCATGACACTATACATTCCTGTATCTCCCAGAATAGTGTCTTTAACCACAAGTGTTCTCTTCTTGCCATCTGAAATGATGTCGTACTTATCACCAGGCTCCAGGACCGTGTCACCCCTCAGCCACTGTACAGTAATAGCCTCTTTGGATACTGAACAGACAAATTCAGCTTTTTCTCCTTCAAGCACCTCAAGATTTTGTGGTCTGGTAAGAAATTCTGCTGCAAGTTCTGAAAGAAAGTATTTTTGCAGATATATATATTTTTATTTTATCTTTATTTGTGAATGGAATAAACCAAGTTATTTATTCTCTCCGATTTTTTAATATTTTTAATTTTATTCTTTTATTTCCAGAAATCAAGGTCATCAAAGTAACACTCTTACCATGTACAGTAAGTTTTCCTGTTGTACTAGAGCTTGGGAGCTTGCAAGTATATTTGCCAGCATCTTCAGGATGAGCATTATGTATAAGAAGAATTCTCTTTCTACCATCAGAAATGTGTTCAAATCTCCCACCATCAGGCACCTCTTCATCTCCTTTAAACCAACTAACTTCAGCATTAGGCTTTGAAACTTCACAGATCAATTTTACAGTGTCATTTTCATTTACTTCAAGATCAGGAAGACTTTTTGTGAAAACAGCCTCTTCCTCTGCAAAAAGAATTTTGAAAGATGATTAAAGCCTGTCATAAAAAAAAAAAACTCTCACATTTTCTGTTGTTCACATATTAGATTCTAAAACACTGTGTTTACCTATCACCGTAAGTAGGCCTGAAGTTCGAGCTGTTTTTGCTTCACAGGAGTATTCAGCTTCATCATCAAAGACACATTTATTAACAACAAGAATCTGTTCTGCACCTTTGGAAATTATGTCATACTTTTTGCCTTTTCTAATTTCCATGCCATCCTTGAACCACTTCACCTGTTTCAGAACAAATTAACATGGTTAGGAATATTAACATGCTCATCACAGATGTCTGTTGTGTGTTCTTTCATAACAACATAATAGAGTTGACCCCTCCAGTTGAAGGAGTTACTGAGACTAAAAAGTACTATTATTGACCTTGACACCTGGACGAGAAATTTCGCATTCAAACCGAGCAGCCTGTTTTTCTTTGACCTCAAGGTCAGTTAGGGGTTTCAGGAACTCGACACGAAGAGCTGTAAGAGAAAATAAAATTTTTACTAGAGGAAAGTCTACAGTCTAGAAGAAAAAAATTGCCGACATTGATATGACTGACACTAGTACATAGCTTCTATAGCACAGACATGTAGTAAAAAACTGTAAATTACTCACGTTCTACATTGAGAAAACATGACGTCCTAAAGTCCTTAGCATCACAGCTATATGTTTTTGCATCGTCCAGTGTGCAGCCATGGATGATGAGCTTTCTCACCCTGCCATCAGAAATTATATCATACTTCTTTGTTTTGTGAATTTCTTCTCCATTTTTGAACCATTTAACTTTTGCATTTTCCCTGGAAACTTCACATTCCAGTATTGCAGTGGCCTCCTCTTCAACAGTCTGGTCCTCAAGTGGTTTAGTAAATTCAACTGGGGGTTCTAAAAGAAACAGATAGATTTTTGACAGAAAAGATCTAAATTAAAGCCAGTCTTCTGATTGTACAGAACAGTCCCCTGCTATTTACTGATATTCCTTGATTTACTAATCAACAAGGCTCTCAGATGTCTCTGCTGAAGGGTTTTCAAAACTTTTTTTATTTTTAATGCGCTGGCATGGTTCTGTTAACAGATTTCCTCATTTTCAGCCTTCTGTAAGATTAGACTGAATGATAGCCTTATCCATGGGGTTTGTACTTACAAATCATCACAAAGCCTTACAACCCAGTTTCTTTAGCTGAACTATACCCCCATGATCTCAGTGATTCTAGAATTATACTCTGAGCTTAGAGAATTTTTGTTTTAATTTTTCCTTGAATTACTGGATTAGTGTGTGCGGGGTTTTTTCACTTCTTAATGGCACACAGCTTGCAAGTGTATGAGTGGGTATACAGACAATGTTATGTCCCTTGAATGATGGTGCAGCTATGCTCTCATAGGTTTCTGAATATTCAAAACAACAGAAAATTGAATGTTCAAGTCTGCAATAAGGCCCTAGAAGTCCTAATTAACTGCTTCATCTCCCACATCTGATGCATTTCTAGTAATTTTCTTTTACTTCAGCTCTTCCATGAAGGACAGAGATTTTCACTAAGTGGCTTTTTTTAAACAGGAAGGTTATGTCCCAGTCTAATATTGTATATATGATCCTACTCATTCGATATATGGTGTATATTAACATCCTATTCCAGGGTGAATCACGAAAGGACCATTAATACTGATTATGGTTTAACTAAAGTGACTGACTTACCTTTCACAAAAAGATTTGCTTGAGTTCTGAAATCTTTGGCTGTCAGTGATACCTCTCCTGCATCTGTTAACTTGACGTCTCTCAGAACAAGTGTGTGAACTCTTCCTTCAGCACGTGTCACAACCTTAAAAAGTACATAAATATACCTTTGTGATTATCTACAACAAATATTTAAGAAATATTTAATGAAATAGCATTGCTATTTATATCTGTGGAATTTGGTTGTCCACTTTGTTCTGAAATTTTGATAATTTCCTTTTGTATATACCAGATATAGATCAATCCTCAGTGCTTTGAGGATTTTGAAACTGACCTGAGATCATGTCTGTTTTGAACAGGTACTAATAAATACAAAAAAGGAGCAAATTTATGGGAAAAAGTGGGTATTACTGCTGGCTACATCTGAAGTAAAATCTTTTGCAGATATAAAGGGGTTTGGCACACCACACACACATTCTTCCAGAAATGCCATTTTGACTTTATACTATTCAAATTTGGTAAAAATCTCTACCTAAAAGACTAATTTCTGTGTTGATCTATTGCAGAAACGACTTTGATTGAGTAATTTGTTTGAGTTTGTAATGGGCTACTACTACAAAAACACCCCTTTTCTCTTGGAGTGGACCTGAGGGTCCTGTGGGATTCAAGGATACGTCCTGTGTTACAGTCAGTAAGAGGACTGCTACTCGTTCATGCTGTAAATTTTAACAGAGCTCTCAAGGAATTATTTTTATCTATTTTCAGAGAAGAATGTGATCAAATAGTAGATGCTGATTTAGGAAAATAAAGGTGAAAAGCAGCTTCTGCTAAGGAATAAGGATAAAATATGGAGAAGACAGTCCCTTTTGTTTCAGACGGAAGGAAGGAAAAAAGAGGCTGTCCTTCCTCCCAAGTGATTGCTGTGCCCCTGAAAACTGTCCTTAGTGAGTATTCATCTGAAAGATGAAGCCAAACACATATTTGACCAAGATGCACAGTAAAGATAAGAGGTCACTTCGGTCAGTAAAAGTTATAGGTGTGCAGCTGAAATGGTTTGAATTAGCAACAGACAAAATGAAACACTTGTACAATTAGACTGATTCTTGAAGACAGTTGTAAATATGCTTCAAGAGGCTATTTTAAATGGGTAGAAAGTGATGCATGAAGCAAATATATGGTTTACTCTACAATTTCTTCTTGGTAAAATTTCAACTGAAGTAAAATGACAGTTTTGACTGTATTTGTAAACTGAATGAACACCTCGATTTTTTTTTCCCCCATGTAATTAAAATGATAGCTCAGACAGATGGGACCAAAATAATGTTCCTTCATACAGAACACGGTACATAAAATATTTTTCTTGCCAGAAAGTAATACCTATCAGTCCTCTGCACTGATCAGTAACTTTTCATGTTTTTATTCTGAAACTCAGAAGTAATTAAGTTGATTTATTTCATGCCTCATCTGTTGAGTTTCAACTTTATCTGCCCTTAAATACTGTGATAGGGTGCCCTATCACCATGATCTGTTCTTCTTTTGCTATTTCTATTCTTTTATTAAATAGTTTTTATTCATGCAAATTTGGTGAAGCTCAGAAAGATCTAGCAAAACCTGAAAACAATATGTCAAAAATTGTATTTAAAAGAAAAACATCTACACCAAAGTATTATTAGCAGCATTATTACAGGTTCTGAAACTTTGTTAGGTCATGTAATGTCTTGAAAGTTTGCTTAGCCTGACTTTCCAACTTCTATTTTCATTTGCTTTATTTTCTTTAGGTCTAGTACGTAAAAAATAAGCTTTAAAAGCAGTGATAGCCCTTTACATTTCTTAATGTATTTATTTATGTTTTTTCATTTGTTTCTCTTATCAGTAACTTTAAATTTTAAATTGACTGCATTCCAGGCTGCTCAGATCTCAGAGTTAAGAGCCAACACTTGATGAAGGGTTAAAAATAGCTAGTGAGAAGTGCTTGACAAGCAAATCTGCCCAGAGAGTTATCTGAAGAGCCAGAACAAATGCCTGAAATGGAATTTGAATCCTCTTAATCCCCTTATATGCAGAATTGGACTGCAACTCAGCATTCAGGAGAAAAAAAAGCTTTTCCTGGTAGCACCTTTCAAAATTCTCTCACTGTAATCACAGGTAACCTGAGCAAAAATTATTCAGTATCCCTGTGGCTGAGTTTCCAACAGAATCAGACATAAAGTCATTGTTTGATGTTTCAGAACCTTAGTTTCCCTTTGTAAAATAAATCCTTGTAGCACTACAGAATGCTGGAAATTCTGGGAAAAAAACCCTGCTATACCTGATTTAGTGAGGATTTATCATTTGGCACAGCAGCACTACAATACTACTGCGCCTTAGTATTTCTACTGGCAGAGAAGAAATATGAAATAATGAAGGGGAAGAGAGTTGAAAGCGGAGAAGGAGGAGGAAACATGAGGAAAAGTAAAGTTTAGTTTCTTTACCTTATCACTGGGCTCCAGTTTCTTTCCTTGGAGAAACCACTCTACTGGGATTCCCTCATAAGAGAGTTCACAATCGAAGGTTGCTGATTCCCCAGCTGTCACTGTTACATCCTTGAGGGGTCTCAGCAAGCCAATTACTCGAGCTTGGTAAGGAGAAGACATAATTTTCAGATTAGTCACTTCTACCTAAGAGAGAGCTGCGGCTGCCCTTACGTACTAATCTCCATGGTGGCTTCCCTCAAGAGAGACAGACATCGCAATGTTGCTCTTTAAATTCCCGAAATAGAAGAGGCCACCCTGGGTTCTTAGGGGAGGGCTGGTCACCTACAATTTCCTATTTGCAGAGTGTGTTTCTTTAAATTGAACAAGGTCAGCAGGAAAGTTGCTGTGCATCTGTCTCCTTGCCAAGCCTTGCATGCCTGTTGCTTGATAAGGCATGTGTTTTCCAAAATAGCAAGGGCTAGGATTGGAGTGGGAAACAAGTGGTCTTCAACCCCGTAGTCTGTCCCTGTCCATCAAGCTCTTAACCCTAACCCCAGATATCACTGTTATTCTATCCTCTCCAGTTAACATGATACTTTAATGCAGTAAAGCCTTTGCTTGCAATACTTTGATGTCATAACAGCATGTGATGCCAGACCATGAAGCAGCCTTCATGGCCATCTCCTGATTTTTACTTCTTCTATATGAATAAATGATACACAAGGTAAAAAACCACACAGGATATTCCTTAAGTAAAAAATTAAGATGACCTGAGTAACTAATCCTGGAGTTGCTGTTCTCAAAAGGATCGCTGTGGGTTCAATACAGTATAGAGATTTTCCACCTGTTCCAAAGAGGCAATGAGTATGGTGTTTTCACTTTATTAATTTCAATTTAAAAGACACTTACGTTTCACTCGAAGGTGAGCACCAGACTTGGCATTTGCTGCTTGGAAATCTACTCCACCAGCTTGATCTAAGCGTACATTGTACAGTGTAAGGAAGTGCTTTTTGCCTTCCTCCTTGATTTCACATTCCTGAAAAAATAGAATTGAAACAATTTTTCCAGTATCTTTTTTGTACTACTCACCACAAGAGTCCTTACTTCTCCTCATACCATGGATCTGTTTTCTCCTCCTCCATTCACAACACTCAGGCCTACTGCCCCATGAAATATACCTTAAAAACAGTCATTCATAGGCCTCTTCTTTCAAAGGCTCTTCCTAATAGAGTCTGCTTCCTCTTAGAAAGAGCAGGAGGCAACACATTTGTGTGCTGATTAACTGGACAATATATCAATATGAAGGCCAGTCAGAGACCTCATTCCCCTAAGGGAACTAGGAAGTGTTAAGCTTGTGCTGTGACCTTTACGTGAGAAGACCTTTCCTTCTCTTATCCAGAGAATGGTGGAATTTCCCATCTTTGTGTATCATTCACATTTGTACCATTACTTCAAAGAATTGCCAAATTATTGCCAGCTCTGGTTGTATTTCTTTATTATCCAGATCCTTCCAGCAAGGAATATTTGATTAAGCTCGATACCATTTTATACCAATTTTAACGGTCACAGAAATGAAAAAGAGTTTGAAAATGTGATCTCCATTTATATAAACCAAACATAACTCAAAAAACAAAGGCAGATGCAGGCAATACAATGTTTATATTTTTAAATGCCATTTTGTTTAAGTGAATTCCACAAGGTCTTTGCACTTTGGATACATGATTGTTATGGACTAGAAATAGAGAATATACTTATTTATTTAAAATAATTTATGATTTAGCTATTTTATATAATATTTTGGATTAATTCTGGCCTACATTTTAAAAGTTTTTAATTAAAAACCCCAGTATTTTTATTATAGTGACCCTTATTGAAAGCACAAAGAGATTACATTCAGTTTCTGCAGACACCCTCTCCTTTACACCCTACAGCCCTGCAAATTGTTGAGACACACACGAAAAATATCCTGAAATATTTGCTTACAGCTGATTCAGTCAGGGGTTCTCCTTTTAGCTTCCAATTGCCGTGGACACCTTCCTCAGAGATTTCAATATCAAAACGGGCAGTCTCTGTCTCAATCACCTCCACACTGTATAGAGGTCGTACAATCTCAATATCCCGGTCTGCAAAAACAAAGGCGATTGATTCCCTCAATCTCTAGCAGATCCCAAAAGGTCTCTACCACAGAGCAGTCTGTTAAAATAACCATACCTTCAATATCAAGTTTAGCAGAGGTTTGATCAGTACCACAGTCACAAGTGTACTGTCCAATGTCTTTCTTCAAAGCTTTCTTGAGAATAAGGATTCTCTTTTTACCATCAGCCTTGATAACAACATTCTTTGATGCAGTAATTGGATTGCCATCCTTCATCCATTTCACTGGGGCATCTGCTTTGCTGATTTCACATTGTAAGATTACTTCATCTTTCTCTACAGCAGTGTAATCCTGCAGCTTCCCAGTGAAGTAAGGGTCTCCCTCTGCAAGGAAAAGGTAAGATGTTTCAGTCTGAAGTTTTAGTTACAGACATAACATTTAGTTTCTACCATGAAATACATTTCTTGTTTATGTCCTGCAAGATTAAATACAGTCCTTATAAATATTGCACAATTCTGTTTCAAAAAAATCACCAATAAACATCTAAGAAACAATTCAGTGTATTACTGGTATTACTGACAACATTGTTTTAATGCTCTAGGAGTTTCAGAGCACTGTTTAAAGCACTGTGTACGTATCTAATAACTAACTTTGCGACAGTTGCATGAAATTTTAATGTTATTTTAGTCACCCTTTGTGAATAGAAAAATAGTGACCCAAAGAAGAAAAACAAATAATAAAATTTTCAAGATCACAGTGTTGATTTAGGCCAAGCCCAAGACTTTCTGACCATCACTTTTTATGAATAAGACTCTTCTGACAATTATACAATAGGTAAATTCTTTGGGGTATTCTTACCAAGAACTGTGAGTTTAGCTTCTGAGGACTTGCCCATAGCTTCTACTTTAATCTGAGAAGTGTCATCAATAGTAAGATCTTTGATTGTAAGTGTATGGAATTTGCCATCATCTGTCATTGAAACCACTTTGCTGGTATGTAATCGTTGGTCATTCTTGAACCAGACAACAGAGATATTTTCATGGGAGAGTTCCACAGAGAACTCTGCAGTTTCTCGCTCCTTTTTAGTTACATCCTTGAGAGGAGTAATGAATTTCAGGCGGATACCTATAACAACATAGCATTTCATTAACAATAACATTATCAATAAAAACTATTCAAGAACTATGATGCAAAACTTTCCTAGGAAGGCAAAGTCTAACAAACCTTCAATAATTAGTTTGGCACTTGTTCTTTTATCCTCAGCTTCAAATGTGTATTTAACTTCATCCTCAAAGGCAACAGATTTAATAATCAGAGCATGCTTTGTTCCGTCTGAAACTATTTCAAATCTTTCATTAGGAGTGATCTCTTCTGTTCCTTTCAACCAGCGGAAAGTCTTGGGTTCTCTGGATACCTCACATTCAAACTTAGCTTCATCCTTCTCAAAGACCTTCACATCACTCAGTGGAGTGATAAAGATGAGAGGTAGTTCTGAAATCAAAGAAGAAATCTTTCAGTGATAGGTTCATACAGAGCTTTCTGATGCTAGATTTGTTCTAATGCCCCGAAATACACACAGAAATATTGGCCAAGTGCAGACTGTACCTTTCACTTTCAGATTAGCAGCGCTTTTAGCATTAGCAGCTTGGAAAGACACTTCTCCAGTCATATCAAGGTTGCAGTTATGAAGGACAAGAATATGCTTCTTCCCATCTTCAATGATTTCACAGTCCTGGTGATAAAGAAACACATGCCCCCACCCCAAATATGAATATTCTAAGAAAGCACTAAAAAAGCATTATTATTATGTTTTTCTACTGTAAATTATGATCTAACAATCAAGAAGAAAGCTTACAGGTGAAGGTGTTAGGGTTTCTCCCTTTAGTTTCCACACAGGATGGACATCAGGCTCAGAAATCTCAATTTCAAAGCGTGCTGTTTCACCAACAAATACTTCCACTCCATACAGTGGACGCTCCACTTTAATTATGCGAGCTAAAATAAATGAAAAATCGAAAGTTTACATCTGTTTACTCACAAACTCCATACCATAGAAATGTAATACTGGAAAGTATCTCAACTCTCTTCCAAATCCTTCTTTTGAGTATTCAAATGCTATGACCAATAAGTGTTCATCTAACCCCTTTTTTAAAAGCTGCAAGTTTGGGCAGTCTACAGCATCCTTCTATAATACATCTGAAAATTTAGTTATTTTTAGTAAGAATATTTTTCCTCATAACTAACTCAGATATCTCTTACAGTGAAGTAACTGCTTGCTTGTTTTCCCTGACTGTAAATGGACATAGAAACTAACATACCATAACTGTCTTTACAAAAGCCATTTATGTATCCTTGGATATATTGTATCTTGTAAACATATTTTAATAATTGTAAATCTAGATATTTCAGCTATTCATTGTAACAGCAAGCTTCTACAGGTATATTTTTTGTCTAGTACTGTAGGGAGTGTCTGTCTGCCTCCACCATTTTACAAAGGTTTCAGTACTTTCCCTTAGCCAAGACATGATAACTTACACTCAACCCTGATATTAGCACTTGTCTTGTCGGTTCCACAGTCGCACTCATAAACACCCTTATCGCTCTCTGCAGCCTTCTTGATCTTCAGGATACGGCGCAAGCCATCCGTTTTTATTGAAATTCTGTTGGAAGCTACTAGTTCTTCACCATCTTTATACCATTTGACTGGCACATCTTTGCTAAGTTCACACTCCAGAGTAATATCATCTTTCTCTACAGCACTGTAGTCTTGTAACTTCACAGTGAAATATGGATCGGCCTCTACAAAAGACATAGTGGATATGAAAAGGCAAATTAGAAATATAAATTTACTAAAACATCAATATAGTGTCCCTTTCTACTTATAAACATTGTTAATACATATTATATAGTGTATCTTAAATTATTTATATACTTACCTAAGACTTTGAGGTTGGCTTGTGTGTTCATGTCCTTGACTACGGCCTTTATTTCGGAGATATCATCAAGTGTTACTTCTCTCATTTCTAGTTTATGAACTTTGCCTTCTGAAGTAATAAAAACTGTTCTGCTTGTGTGAAGTCTCTTGTCATTTTTGAACCATTTCACTGGCATGTCTTCATGAGAAAGCTCAAACTGAAAGTGAGCTGTTTCCCCTTCTTTCACTGTTTGATCCTGTAGAGGTGAAATGAACTTCAGCCTCACACCTGTAAAGTAAACATATAAATACCATCAGAAAAAAGACTGATGCAGTTCTAAAAGATATACTCTATCCATCTTTTTATTCTTTTGTTCATAAGATACTTGCCTTCCACAAACAGTCTTGCTGTGCTTTTCTTGCCATCAACTTCAGCAGTGTACTCTCCCTCATCATCAAACTGCGAATCATTGATAACAAGAATATGCTTCTTTCCATCTGCAATGATGTCAAATTTTTCTCCAATCTTGAGTATATCAGTGCCCTTAGACCATATAACGTTGGCTTCTCTGGTAAGGACACATTCAAACCTTGCCTGGCGCTTCTCAGGAACAGTAACATCTTTTAGGGGCACAGCAAAGTCCAATTCAATTTCTAGAAGCAAAACATAACAGATAATTTGTAACGTGCTCCATGTGAACTCTCTTTAAGCTGGTATCATACTCCATGGTGCATCATACCTTTTACTGTCAGGATAGCTGTAGTAACGGCGTTAATTGCCTGATAAAGGACTTCACCAGCTTGCTCTAACTTGACTTTGTGTAAGGTTAGGAAGCGTTTTCCTCCTTCAGCTTTGATTTCACATGTCTGGAGAGATGATAGACTTTGGTAAATACAATGCCAATGCCTTACTGATAGGTGTTTTTAAGAAAGGGATTTTATAAACATTTTCTGTGCAGTAAAGAGTCAGGTAGAAAGACTGAAATTGTTTTTCAAGTTAACTTTTACTGAACATTTTAAAAATGGAGTGCATTTCTTCAGTGTTCCATAATTCTTCAGAGTGCCAGAATCATTCCTACAATGTATGTAGGATATTTCTACTGTTGTTTGAATTATGTGCTGCAATCCCTTAAGAAAATGAAGGCCTTCAAAACTTAGCTTTTCTAGCATATAATTCTTACTTAGAGAACCAGTGTTTTTTAATCAACATAAGGCTTAGCCTTTCTATGTTCTGGACTGAGTAGCAATGACAGGTCTTACAAAAAAGACTCAAGGAACCTGTTCACAGTGTTTAATTTAAATAAGTCATGTTGTAAAATTCAAAGATTCTTACAGGTGAAGGTCTCAGGATTTCTCCTTTCAGCTTCCATTCACCAGGAATATCATCCTCGGATATTTCTGTATCAAAGTTTGCTGTTTCTTTCTCATAAACTGTAACATCCTCCAATGGCTTCAGAAGTTCAACTTCACGTTCTAGAATGCACAAAGGAACACATATATAATTCAGTCAAATTTTCATAGAGCTTTATAATAATTCAGGTTACCTTTTCTGTTTATTTAGACATTTTTCAACATCAGTCTATGAGCTGATTAAATGCAATTCAAATAAAAGCTTCCTTACCGCCAAGGGTCAGTTTAGCTGGGTATCTGCGACCTTCAACTTCCACTGAATATTCTCCAACATCAGCAGGGCCAGCATTCTTGATTTTCAGGAAAATTTTATTTCCTTCTTTCAAGATTTCTGTCTTGTCAGTGGGTTCAGCAGGAATTTCCTCATCTCCTTTAAACCATTTAATGTTTGGTGTATCCTTGACAATGTCACAGCTGAAAGTAGCTGTTCCTTTTGGTTTAACATGCTGGTCTCTTATGGGTTTTACCAACCAGTCCCTTATAACCTCTGTATGACAAAAAGTTATATAAGAATACAGCTTAGCAGACTTTTACTACAAATAGATGTGTCATAAAAAGAAGAAATAGAACTAACAGATTTTGTAATACGAGTTTTCATTGCTGTAAAAATCTTATCTGTCCATGTTATTATAACACTACGAGAAAAAGATTTCCTAATTTTAAAACAGCCCAAATACCCTTGACAGAAAAGAGAACATGGTTTTGATTGCTTACCTACTACCTTAACACAAGAGGAGCATGATAGCTCAGAGTCTTCCACAGTAACAGTGTAAGTGCCAGCATCAGCATCATCGGAATCAGTGACTGTGAGAGAATGCGACAAACCAATAACACCCAGAGCAAATTTCCCAGGCTTGGCTTTGATGATTTTACCATCCTTTCTCCAGACCACATTTCTTTCTTTGTTAAGCTCACACGTCAAGTACAGTGGCTGGGTTTTAACGACAGTGACTTCTTCTTCAAGCGTTTTCACAAACCGCACCGGGAGCTCTGTGGGAAACACATTATTTTGATTTGTCCATTCATATGCAAAACACAGGATGCAGAAATACCTTACATGACATGTGTAGTGATTGAGGGAAATAAATGGATGCATCTACCAAGTACTGTAAAATGACAAAGCATTGTTTCTTCTAGCTTGAGAAGCAGTAGCCTAAATTACTGATAAATTTGAAACAGGGAATACCTTCAACAATGAGTTTGGCTGTAGAGGTCTTCTCTTTGTTCCCCAGTCGTAATACACAAGTATATTCACCAGCATCAGACAGCTGGACATCAATAATATGTAGCTTCCTATCTTTGCCATCAGCAATAAACTTGTGTTTTGGGCTCTCTCGGATGTTACTTCCATCTTTCATCCAGCTGGTAATTGCAGTGGATGGTGAAATAAGGACTTCAAAGATTGCAGAAGACCCAACAGACTCAGCTTCTTTTAGCACTATATCTTTCATCTCCTTGACAAACTTCAGTGGTACAGCCTTGAGTTGGTAAGTGAATGGAGGCTCTTCAGGAGGTTTTTCACCACCACTGCCTGGCCTGAGTTTCCTTCTTTCTGCATCTGCTGGTGAAGGTGTCTTCTTGGCTGTAATTCAGATTTAGAAATGAATAAACTAATCCTAATTCATTGCTTTTGATTGTAGGTTGGGATGATTTTTGTTGGGGCATATTTAACAGCCTTCACAGTAGCTCATAAGGGGCTATGCTTAGGATTTGTGTTGAAAGCAGTGTTAATAATATAGAGATGTTTTTCTTATTGCTGAGCAGTGCTTACATGGAGCCAAGGCCTTTACTCATACTGGCCCACCAGTGAGTAGGCTGCACAAGAAGTTGTGAGGAGACACAGCCAGGAAAGCTGATCCCAACTGACCAGTGGCACATCCCATACCACATGGTGTCATGCTAAGTATATAAAGCCGGGGGGAAGAAGGAGGAAGGGGAGAGGTTCAGAGTTATGACATTTGCCCTTCAAGTGATGGAGCCCTGCTGTCCTGAATACGGGTGAACATATTCCCGTGGGAATGATGTAAATGGGCTAGAATAAGGGGTGGATAACGTGCTGGTTTGGGTGGGGAAGAGTTACTTTTATTCACAGTAGCTTGTATGGGGCTGTGTTTTGAACTGTGCTGAAAACAGTATGAGTGAGTGGCTGTGTGGTGCTTGGTTGGCAGCTGGACTAAAACCATGACAGGGTACCCATTGCAGTATCCTACCTTTGACTGGACTGATACCCTTCGGAGTTTCTTCTTTTGGTGGCTTGGCCTCTGCAGTAGAACAGCAATATTATTAGGAATGTAGCTAAATAAATATACTTGCTAAAACTAAGACAAGCATTTATTTTACATATCAGACTTTTTTTTCCTTTAGTTACCTACATGTGCAAAGGGAGGAAGATATAAACGTATGAATATACATTTATGTATTAACTTATACTGCCTATATCTCAATGGTAAGTTCAATATCTTGAAGCATAGGAAAGGCATTCAACAGGAGGGACTAACAGGCAGCTTAGAATCTCCTAGTTCCTCTATGTATTGTCCTGCTCCTTATTTTGTAAAATTTTGCCATTCCTTGACACTGGATTTAAGATTAGGTCCTTGATCAATACCCACCTGTCAGTCAAAATATTTTATGTACTTATTAAAATTATATGGATTTTTCTTTTTAGAATAAGCACATACTTTTATTAATGAAGACAACAGAAATATAATTTGTGTAAATTAAGTACATGTTTCAGGAAAATATGGTACTTTCACAAGTGAGGAATATTCTGTTAGTCACCTAATTTGTGACGAACCATGTCAGACTTTTGAAAATATTACCCATGCTATGCTGCTTCTCATTATCTTTTTGTGAAAGGAAATATAAGAGATACTTTTAATGGGAGAATGAGATGAATGAAATGCAGGACAGATTTTATTGCAGTGGATGGAAAAATGAATACTAGAAAAAATGTGTGAGTTTTTCTGACAAGATAATGGCAGACAAAACAATTTATACAGTCTTATAAAAGTGTAAGACTAAGACAATGAACAGATGTATGGACAGACAGGTAAGACAAACATGTCAAGAGTGGCTGAATGCCAATACAGTCAGCTGACAGACAATGATGGAATTGTGAATGGTGTTACTAAAACATCACAATGGCAAGTGGTATTCTCCTGAAGCAAATAGTACAAGCACTTCGTGGAAGAATTTGGCATCAATCTTCCTCACCTCTCTTTGCACGAGACTTTGCAGGAACATCCACAACTTCATGTGATTCTCCAGGTGCATCCAAATTCCTGTTTTCACTTGAAAGCCCAGTGGCCTGCTCAATCAGGTGAGCAGGTTCTGATTTCTGGAATTCTTTCTCTCCTGTTGCTTTCTTGAGAGTTATTATCTTACCTATGCTCGAGGAGTAAGTAACTTCTCCATTTGCATGCATTTCTATGTTTGATGGTAATTTGTCTGAAAGCGTTTCCTTCTCTTTTTTCATGGTATCAGATGTGCTTTCCCCAATGCCATGTTTAACTGATGTTTTATCATCTGCTGTACCTTCTGTAGATTTCTTTTCTTCAATTTTATCTTTTCTGCTTTTGTCAACTAGAGTCTTTTTATGTTCATCCTGAATGGTATGGACTTCTGGAAATTGTTTTTTATCTTGACTGCCTGGTGGCTGAATAGCAACTTTCTTTACTGACTCAGACCTGTCAATTATTTCATCTTTGACTCCCTTTTCTTGCTCTCCTACGGAAACTTTGCTTTTGATTCCTTCTCCTGTAAACACTGTATCAAATTCCTTTCCCACAGGCAGCTTTTCAGGGTCATTTGACTTTCTAATTTTCTCTTTTTTTAAGTGAGTGCTGAAGACAGCTTTGTCTTCCTTCTCTGGTATAATCCTCTTGCCTGTTTTTTTATCGCTTAGGAGTGCTTTCTCAGTCAACAATTTTCCTGAATCTTCCTCATAAGGAACTTCTTTCCCCATAGAATATCTTTCTCTTGCTTTCCTTTCTACTACTTCTGGCTTAAGAATAGATGGTCTACAGGTTATGTTAGGTTTTTCTCTGGAAACCTCCTCATCTTCAATGGGGTGTTCTAGGTCAACATCTTTTCTCAACACTGGTTCAGGCTCCTCAGAAAGGTCTAAGGAATGTAGTTCTGCTGATGTAAAGTCCAGATTCTTATTTTTCTCATCCTCCTGAGTATCTTCCATTTTCTTTGTTTCTTTTTTAAGAGTCCTATCTATAGGAATTTCAGCTACTGTGCTATCAGATTTCTTCATCCGTTGAGTTTTACTTGGCATGCCATGCTCCATGGATACTCCAGGAGGAACTTCAGATTTCTCTGGAGTAAAACCTCCCCTCTCATTTTCATTTCTAAGCAGAGGAGTTTCAGCTATTCCTGCCTCTGTCATATCCTGTACAAATAAAGGTTTATCCTTAATGTGAGATTCTTCAGGTTGTAAACTTACTTTTGATTTTCTCTCTTTTCCTAGAAGTCCTTTCTGCTCCCTGGGCTGATAAGGCTTTCTGGATTTACATACATAAGCTGACTCAATTTCTTCTTTTTCATGCTCAGGAATCTTTCCTTCATGAAGACCACCAAACTTGTTAGAGACTTTCTCTATGGCACCTTCCCTATGAACACTCAATTTAATTTCATCCTCCTGTTCTTCTCCAGAATCTCTTTCCACAGGTTCAGATGATATAGAAATCAATTTCAGTTCTTCACCAGGTAGTGGTAGTTCATCCTTTGCACAAGTAATGCGACCTATATCAACTTCGAATTTCTCACCTGTAAGAGTAGCCTTTCTTGAAACTACAGGTGCCATTTCAGTTTCCTCTTCAGAAGCCAGGATGAAATATTTAAGAGTCACTTTCTCCTGCTCATCTCTCTCTGACTTCAGTATTCCATCAGCTGTTTCCAGTGAGATTTTATATTCAAGTGGCTCTATTGGCTGAATTGTCTCCTTAGGACTTACTTTCTCTTCTACATGCAAGTGTTTTTCAACCAAAATCTTCTTTAACACAATTGTCTCAGGCTTTTCTTCTTCCACTGGGGGTATTTTACCTCTATGCTTTAGTACAGATGGTGCATCAGGCTTTTCTGCAGCTACAAAGGTTTCACAGGTAATTTAGAGAGTTAAAATCCATAAGAATAAGGATCAGGAACAATATTTAAGATTTTAAGACAAAATTTCCAGATATACCTGAAATAAAATTAACACAGAACACTTTTTCTCCACACAACAGAAAATTCACAACATAATCACAAAAGAAAGAACAACACACATGAACAGAAGACCAAAGTAAACCACTGTTAGTATTGTCTCATTAGATCACCAATTTAAATCCAATACAGGATAAAAGTAGCAGAAAATGACAGCTATCTGTCCACTGATATAAAATGGTTAATTCTGCCACCGCAGGCCTGGCTACATCACCAGATCAATGGCCAAGAGACATTCATGATTAGGCTTCCCAAGTGCCCAAGATCTGAGCTCTACTGTAGCACAAAACCCTTTGAATGGTGAGTGAGCAGAATGTGCATCATCTCTGCTGGTGGACCACAGGCTCAGAGTGTTTCCGAGGAACTGGAATCTTCAGTTTTTTTCACAGCAGGCTATGATCCGGGGTCCTAAGCATTATCAATGAAAGTAGCAATACTCTAGTTCTTCAACACCGCTGCCACTTTTCCTCAGCACTTCAATGACAAGTTAAAAGCAGAAAACTAAACAGCACAAGGATTGTTTAGAAACATACGCAACTTCCCTTTTTCTACACAGAAAACACAAGATACAATTAAAAGACAGACATTAGGACATAAGAAACATCAAGAAATCAATAGAATACACAAATTTCAGAGTAGGACAACAAATAGAGACAGACATATCACCATCCAGAAAAAAGAGCACAGATTCATCTCCATAGTATATCAGGGACACTTTTCTTTTAGATTAAGTGAAAGTACCTAGAATAACAAGATCTTTGAATAGGACCTCAGATCTTCCTGTAATGCATGAGCTATTGTACAACTCTTCATTCTTTTTATCCTGAAGATATTTAGGTATCTCAGAGAGAAAAACATTATAAATATAGCACTGAATAAACATAAATACCTGCTTTCTTTCCAACAACAGGGGTTGCCACTGGAGCAGTAACAGCAGGTGCTGGTTCTGCAGCTGGTTTTGGAGATTTTAGAGCTGTAGGGAAAAAAACCACAGTTCTTATATATGCATTCTAATACATTATTTTAAGTTTTATGTTCTTTAAAATTTTTTGTAGATGACATAAAATTTCCAGTCTTATTAATACCAAAGACATTGTTTAAGGTGTGGACACTCAAGATTCAGCTGTACCGGCTGCTGAGCCACCTTGTGTAGACAGTGCTTTTGCCAAGAAAAGTTTTACCCTTTGGGTAAAACAACCTTGTATTCTATGATTCTGTGAATGTCCTTTTAGCCAGAAACCTCTGAATGGAAAATACTAGACATAAAAGAAAGGCTTCACCAATATTCACGACTAAAGAATTCTTACCTACTGCAGGTTTAGGTTCGGGCTCAGGAGGTGAGACAGGTGCTTGCTTAGGTTCTGTCATTTCAAGCACAGAAATTACAAGTGGATTAATTTACATGTTTTGTAATCACATTGAACATTGAAAGTTAGAAGCAAAAATAGAGAGAGATAAATTAAGACAGAATTTATTGGTTTATATTTCATTTGGCCAAAAAGCAAGAAATTAACTTGAGATGATTTCTTGTAAAGCAAGATACAATGGAAAAAAAGATGAATTTTTCAAGCACTGAAGAATTAAAGACAAAAAGAAATCCAGAAGAATGCAAAATGGTTAATCATGACATAGTAGTTATGGACAGACTGGATGACAGTAGTGCATTATGTTAACATAGCGTGATATTCAGCACTAAATATCATTTAGTTGCTGCAATAAGGAAAAAGAGCACCACACGACTGTACCTTTTGGTGGTTCAGGCACATGTTTCTCCTCTTTTTTTATGGCAGGTATCTCAGTTTTCTTCCTAGGAACTTCTGGGACTTTAAAATAATATTTTAATTTTTTAGGACATAGTGAAACACCTTGAATCCCCAAATACAATAACCTCTGATCTATTTAAAAGTTTTCATTGTTTTTACACATAAAAGTTTCAGATATTCATTTCTTAGAGTGAGATTTGAATAAATTTGAAACAACAAATGGGGAAAAGGGCAAATACTTACAAAATATTACACAAAAGAATGCTTGGATTAAGCATTTTGCTGCAGTTATATTTTTAAGAGTATTATAAAATATTTGTAAAGTTTTTTTCTATAAACAATGAAGACTGAAAAACTATCCCAAAATGTAGAATTCAGACCCAAATGTGAACATCAAATTTGGTTGTGCTTTCAGCTAAGTTTTAGCTTGCACAATTAAGTCAATGCAAGCCATCTTTTAAAATCTCACTTTCATTTCTGAATTTAAGAGAATATTACTTAATAGTGTTATTTCACTTTTTTTTTTAAATTATAATTTACCAAATAGGTTTGAATGCAATCTAGTACCTTCAGGTTTCTTAATTTTTTCTACTGGTGTAGGTACTGGTTTAACTTCTGGTTTAGGCTCTTTTTCTGGTTTAGGTTCTTCCTCTTCAGGTTTCTTTTTAAGAACTTCAAAAGAAAAGAAATTTCAGTTTTTAAAGCAAGGCAAACAAAGAATAAGATGGTGAACAAGACAAAGATTAAAAATATATCATCAATCATAAAGAAACAGGAAAGTAAAATATATAGCTCAATACAAATGGAAGATTTGTGTAATTATTCAAGATACTATTCTGAAAGTTTTCTAAAATTCAAATCATCTGGGGCAAAAAGAAGTTTTTATTAAGAGCAGTCTATCCAAGAGGAAAGATGTCAATGTTAACTGTCTATGGCAGAATAAAATGTCTTACAATATCTTATTCTACACTTACTCTAATATTTAAATGATGACTTACTATATATAATTATGAATTAGTAACTGCAGTTAAAGAGGATTTTTCAGGGAAAAAAATGCAGGACTAGAGATTAAACTGCTATGGAGTTGAGAGAAAAAGATCAAATCCTCAAGTATTGTATTTGGAGAGCTCAAGTTTATATAATATCTATTTTTAATTTTATTTATTTCACATAAGTCCTCTCAACCCTCCATCTTGGATATCTAATGAGATTGAAATGACTGCTGACTGAGTAACCTGAACAATGGAACATCTCTATTTTATTATGTTGTCTGAAATTTGAAGGCTGGCTGCAAGGTACACAGGCACAAATCACCCATCTGTCTGTGGTATTTCAAAGAGAATTGGAATTAGTACTTCATTTTTCTTAGCTGAGCACAAAGTGATTCAGAATGCTCCAGAATTTGCAGGAAAATGGAGTGATGGTCAATAGTACCACGGGGTTCTGTGATCTCCTCAGTAGTTCTAAGAAAACCATGAAAGAGAATACAGAGGCTACATACATACAAAACTTTTATTTTACACTGTCATTGGACAGGGGTCCAGAAGCTGAAGACAGTGGAAAACTCTCCACTCTAGTATAGACTTTACAGAGATTGGGAAAACAAGAGAGTTACAGGGAATCAGATTTTCCGTGTTCTGCTCTACTGTCATTAAAGATCCTTTGGATCTGAGAGACTTTCTGGCTATCCTCACTTCATCCCTGCAACTACAAATGCTTTTCCAAAGAAACAGACATTGGATAGTATTTGATCATTTTCCATACCACACACATAAAACAATTTTACTTCTGGGAATATGTTGAGCAATGTTAATATGCTGGGTTTTTTAAAGCAGAGCCAAGTTACTATACCTCTTTTCAAAACAACTTCTTCTTTTGGTGGAGGAGTAACCTCAGGAATTACTCTGCGAGGTTTCTTTACAAGTCCAGGCACTTAAAAGAATATTATTCCAGATTTTATTATAGGTTTGTAACAGTAGTATGAGCTAACCAACAACTAGCCTGTCCAAACACACAGTCAAATGCTGGTTCACTATTACAATGGTAAAACTGCTGATATTGAAGTCAGTAGTAATAGACTTTCTACATTATTTGCTTACAGCTGTCATCTAAACTTATACATAAGAGAAAGTTTTCATATGTATCAATAGAAGTATGGTTTGAGAAAACTATAAAGGCTATGTAAGTGAAAAGAGTTATCATAGTAAAATTTTTATTTCCTTTTCCTCTTTCACTATAGGCTTATGTTAAATATCTGTTCATCTGAGCTGTCTGTCTGTGATGTTCCCAAAAATCCAGTTTTATTTCTAAACTTGGAACAGCATTAAGGGGAGATGTTCACTGCTTAGCTGCTCAGTTGGTCTTAAGCTCCAGCACATATGAATAATATAAAGGAGTATTTGTGAAGTGGCTTACTCAGTACATTATTAATTCCCATCTCTGGAAAGTGTCCTCTCACAAAAACAAGTTACTTTTCAGAAAAAATAATAAACTAAATATGTTGGAACAGTGCTATATATATTTAAACAGTATTTTAAATTTTATTTCTCCCTAAGCAGAAAACCAAAGTGAGCATCTACACAAGTGATAAAACTCATTAAAACTCTCTCACTCTTCTATGATTCTGTCTCTCAAATCACATGGATTGCATGATGGGAGACTAAAGTGGACATAAATACAACACACACATATACACCCAAGACAGGGGTGTACTGTTGAGCATAATTTAACATACACAGATCTTTGATACATCTGAGCAAATTAAAGAAGATACTAAGAACTACAACTTTGGGCCCATGAGAGGCTCCTATTAAGTGAGATCCTTATATTAGGTACCTTTAGCGGGTGGTGGTTCCAGTTTCGGAGGCTCACCAGGTTTTTCAGTCACAGCTTTCTTCCTTGATTCAGGAGCTTTAAAGAAAATTATTTGAATTTTACAACACACGTAATTAGATTCAAAAACAAAAGGAGCTGTCTAAAAAGTCCAAACAACTGATTAATACTGTTGATGTAATAGAAAGACAAAAGCTGCAAAGCAAAGAGTCTTGCTGATTAACTGTTTAGAAAAAATCAGTCTGTAGGAAGCACAGTTGATTTGAAACCCATGTTCATATAGTAACACTAGCAAATTATTGCTGGGAATCCTTTTCATTTGTAAGAATATGTTAAAGAGAGAAGAATTATGTTAAGGATAGAAGGACACGTTAACTTGGTTAAGATAGTTTTAATAAATTGGTTTTTTTTCTGTAACTGTTGAACCCTTGTAAACTGACTTGGCATAACACTGATAAAATATAATGAGGGACTGAGCATTAGTGAGGTGCACCATTAAAGTGATAGTAAATTAGAAAAGAAATAAAAAATACACAAAATGGTAATTTTAAAACCATGCTTTTCAAGATACATCAGTATAATTTTAAAAGATTATATGTTTGGGTTTCCACTGTTATTTGTGGCTTCAGGTAATTATACCTTTAAGCAGATCTTTTGCCAGTTTAATATCTTCTGTTGGTGGAGTAGGTGGTGGTGGTTTTCTCTTTTCAGGGACCTTCTTTTCAGGTGGCAGCACTTTAAATAACATTAGGTAGATTTAGAATAAATGTACTATGACAGTAGTAATGTGAAGAGTAATGTACAAACCTAAAGACCACCATTTTCCATTTCCAGTGAAATCAGTGAAAAAAATGTCATTGAATTAAATGGGAGCATGAAAGTGCCTTAGGTTATTGCTGTGTACCATGCACACAATACAAATTTCCAAGCTGACTTAAAAAAGCATGTCAATAACATGAGAACAAAGATGAAAACCAAATGACGGGAAGACTCCTACAGACAAGCAACAAAATGAAACCATTTAAAGTAATCTTTAGGTTGCACTTAGAATTAAATGCTCAGAAATTGCAGAACACATCAACAAATGAAGAACTACACAAAGACCTACAGCACACAGGCATATGTGAAGAATGACAGAATGAAGAATGCACAGTAATGAAAGAAAGGTGTCCGGTAGTCTCTAGGGAAGTACTTTGTATACCTTCAACTGGTAAAGCTTCCTCAACTTCTACAGCTGGAATTTCTTCTGCTTCTTCAGGCTCAGGCTCAATCTCTATGATTTCATATTCTTTAAAGAATATTGACAACTGGTGTAAGTTTTCAATTATTAGATTGTTTCACATGAACAATTATACTGATGTAACCAAAAAGAAAGCTACTCCAAAAGACACAGACAAATACACATTAGGAAAAGTAATCACTCTGTATCTGTTACCTTTGCAGTAAATGCAAGATTTTGAAAAACTACACTCTTTCTTAGAATGAATCAGGATTATGTGAAGAATAGTGCTTTTCGTGTATACAAACTAAACATTGAATTTGTGGATGAGACATAGGAAAGACATAGGAAAGAATAAAAACTTCAATGCTCTCAATTCATTTAAGATTATAAATAACAGGTTTTGAGAGACTCCAGTTTAGTGGGAATTTACAATTTTCTTAAAAAAAAAAAAGACAGTTTTTTAGGTATATCCTGTACAGGAGCATATATTATACTTCCAAATACGAAAATATACAAGTAGATACAAGAAATACTAACTGGTATTATTTGAAATAGGAACTGAACAATTTACAAATATCACAATGGGAAAAAAATGGAATTATCTATTTTAAAGCTTATACATAGAAAAGAGGACAAAGGATTGTCATTACAGTAATAGCTATGATGGCACAAACCTTCACTTGGTACTGATTCAGGTATTTTAGGAATAGCAACAGGTACTTTCTCCTCTGAGACAGGTTTCTTGTGTACCTCAGGCACTTAAAAAAAACCAATATTGTTTCTTTTATTTGTGAGTATATAAATGTACATATGAAACATAAAAAAGACAAAGACACTTAGCACACACAAAATCACAGTTTAACAGTGGCCATAATCATGAAAGACTGTGCTCCATTTTCTCTCCAGGTAGTCTACAAACAACTAACAAATTTTATAGACTCAGTTATGAACAAAGAAAAGAGAGAATACAGAAAACATTTGTTCTCAGGAGGTGTCTCCTGGCAAAATATACCTTTGGTTGCAGAAGGCTCTTCTTTTTGTACTTGTGACTTTTTAGGTGTTGTAAGAGGCACTTTCTCTTCTGGGACAGTTCTCTCTGGCACTTCAGGTACTTTAAAGATATTAGTAACTGTTATTTTTTGTGAATATTAAGATATATATATATATACAGACAAAAATTAAAAGTGCAATGACTAAAAAGAGTAGGGCATACAAAACAAGAAGAATAACAAAATTTAAGTGAACATATTTAGAACCATATACATCAGTGAAACAAGGGGAAAAGTATTCAGAGAACAGAGAAAAGGAGAGGCTCAGTCACTGATGTATGTACCTTTAACTGAAGAAACTCTATGTTTTTTAAGGACAGGCACAGGCTCTGGTACTTTTGGCACAGTCACAGGCTCTGGTTTCTTGGCCACAGAAACAGCTTTCTTGGTCACAGCCACAGGTTTCTTGGGTACAGCTACAGGCTTTGGGGGAATGACCACTGGCATCTCCTCTTCTGACTCTTTCTCCTCAGCCACTTCAGGCACTTTAAAGATATTAGTTATTTTTACTTGAATGCACTAGAGATCACGCACACACAGACACAAAATGACCAGATGCTGCTCTCACACCTCCCAACAGAGTGCACAGGGGCAAAGAACACTCAGCACTGCAGCAACCCAGAGAGCCTGGCAGGCTCTTTCAGCGTGCCACTCTATACCTTCGGCT
>JAWWEU010000163.1:23600264-23697162 GCA_035583155.1 Acropternis orthonyx
ATCTTATCTGTGCCATTCTTCATGAATCTGCTGGTGCTTTCTATTCAGCAGTTTGGGCAGAGACAGGGTGGGGAACAGAAATCCCATCATCACTGTTATCTTCCTTCTCTATTTCTCTTATTTTTTTCCCAATTCTTTTGCAGTATAAGTTTGTGGAGACTTTTGAACTTAGTGATATTTCAGTGCTTCTATCATTCTGTATTTAGACATTCCCTTTGGCAAGGGTAAAGGGACATCTGCATAATAAGCAAATGTCTGTTCTCCTTGTTTGTGTGATGCATAAATACAGAAAATTCATTGGTCTTGTATCTAATAATTACATGCAATGCAATTGTATATTTGAGAAACCAAATTTCCTGGGTCCCCATGAGCTTATTGTCAGAAGGAAGACACATTAGACCATTTTGATCTACTATACATTTGAATAAGTACTGCATTTAGTAACAGGTTTGGCGTATTTGTTATTTGGGATCTAGGTCCAGTTCTTACATGTCCAAGTCCTAAAATACTTTGATCCTGTGTAGGTATGTTACCATTTTTTACTTTGGGACTTCTTTTCCCATAGTGACTTCAGTTCCTTCACAGTCCACTGAACCTGTCTTTTCTCCTTATTTTCTCTGAAGGGATCAGGTTTTTGGTAGGTTTTTTCCCCATTTATCTTCTTTTAAATATTGCCATGTCATGACTGTGTGTGGTAGTTACTGCCACACAACAGGACATGTTTGTCATGTCATAGTGGTTAAATAAAAACACTTTGGATAAAAAATATTATGTTATTTGTGATTCTTGGCAAAACGATAAAGAGAGAAGTTTAAATTAATATTCCAAATCAGACAGCTCTTTCCCATCCAAGAACAGAATTTGTACACCATACAGAATGTAGAAATTTCATGAAATCACAAATAAACAGGACAACAGACATCAGAAAAAACATGTAAGACAGTAAGAATCAGTCTCATTCAGACTGATGCACAGGGCAACAGGTACCTCGAACTGCTGCAGGTTCTGGCTTTTTTGGCACAGTTACAGGTATAGGTTCTTCCAGAACACCCTTCTTGGGCACCTTGGACACTTCAAAGATATTAGTATATTTTAGTTTTGTGGGCACTGCAGATGTATACGAAACAATAAGACAATCAACAGTATATACACCCAGTCTTTTTTGAGAAAGTGCTGTGGTCACATTGAGTCATCAGTTATGCTTTGCTTCAAACCTGTGAATGACCAGGGTGTCAAATATGTCACAAGGAGATGGGAATTCTAGGTGTGGTCTTTGTTGAAATTGTAGAAAACATATGGCTTCTTACTAACAGATGATAAGAGACTTATGAATCTTACTATATTTGTGCATCAGTCATGTTTTGTTAATGACTGTGTTTTCTGTGCTGGTTTAGGCATTCACTGTAATCTTTTTACTTGCCACTTGGATAAGACCACTATAGTTGTCCTTCAGGTTGAATTCACCTTTCTTTTACTGTCTTTGTGTGTTTCCTCTCTTTAACTTCTCACATTTTCCCCCTAACATCTTCTGACTTCCACTCTAATCACTAGATGTTGTTTATAACTGTTTCCTATTATATTAATTTAAATTATCAAAATTATAATTACTTTGAGGTGGTACTTCACTTGAGGAATGTCACTGTATTTCATGTGGAGACAATTTAATGGCAGAGGAAATGTTTACTCTTGCCAGTGTTTGGGACTTTCTAAAGGAAATGAAATGATGCATCACTGCATCAATGTACAGTGTGTACAGTTTTAGCATGTCTAAAGTAATATTTTAGTATTTCAATTATAAATGCCTCTTTACAGGGCTCAGTGTATTAGGTGTTTACAGTAACTTTACAGCTCTTTGGTGCTATTTATGTAAAGTAACAACTTTGCAAATCACATAGTTGAAAATGTTTACATATGACCAAAATACTGGCAAATTATAAATAACAGTTTAAAGAAAATATTCTGTTCCATGATGCTACCCATGGCAATAGAAATACATAAAGATATCTGTGATTATTTTGCTCTATGTAGTAAAACTGCTGCTCTCTGCTGAACCCTTTAGTTTCTGTTTAGTTTGTCTCTTCTCATGGAATCATAGAATCATTTAGTTTGGAAAAACCCCTTAATATTATCAAGTCTGACTGTAAACCTAACACTGCCAATTCCCACTAAACCATGTACTAAGCCATCCCTACTAATAATGTGAACAACTCTTTATGAATTCATTCTCTTGTTAGCATCTCTAAGTTTTTAGCATTTTTTCATAGGCAGTTCATCATATCTTCTTGATATGCCTTAAACCCAGTATAACAAAAGTTTGGGTAGTTTTAGTTGAGGAAACATTTGACATCCCTGCACAGCAATTCATATTTGGTACACGTCCTCACATTTTTGATATCAGAGTATACAGTGAAAGATCAATTTAAACTGAGATTCATTTTAAAAAACCCCCAACAAACAACACCCTTCCTTAGGATGATAATAGTTGTGACATGTACCTTTAGCAAGCGAAGCACCTGGTTTTTTAGATACAGCAAGGGGCACTTTCTCCTCTGGAGCAGTCCTCTCAGCAATCTCAGGCACTTCAAAGATATTAGTGCATTTCATTTTACAATTACAATACAACTCAATATAATAAGTACAGAGACTGAAACACAGAGGACAACAGAAACGTTCTGAAGTTTAGCACACAGTTATGCTCAGTGCAATTTGTTTAGCAAGCATCATTTAAAACAGATCCAAAATGACAGACAGAACAAAAGATGTTAATGTAATACTTAACAGAAGATTAGGTGTGTCGTGTATTCATGACAACATGTAGCTTTGACTGATGGAGATTTTGATTTTTCAGGAACACCCAGAGGAATTTTCTGTTCTGGGACAGCTTTCCAGGCATTGCGTATTTAAAGATATTAGTTACGTGTACTAAGCTTTAAAATGAGCAGTGAAACATAACATATTCAAGAGAAGGAAAAGAGAGCCTTTGTGTAAGAGGTACCTTTGGACTGTGCAGCTGCTCGCCTTTTAGGTGTAGCAACATGCTCTTGCTTTTCGGCCAGCTTGACTGGTGGTGGTTCCTCTGGTGCCAAAACAAGCTCTGGTTCTTTGAATGCCATTTCAGGCTTTGGTTTTTGAAGTGCTGTAGAAAGCTCTATTTTTCGGGGTGCTGAAATTTTTTCTGGTTCCTCAGGCGCCATGGCAGGTTCTGGCTTGCAGGGTGCCACAAAAGGCTTTGATTTTCTGGACACTGCAATAGGTACTGACTTTTGGAAATCTGCAGCAAAATCTGTTTCTTCAGCTTCTACAATCTCTGTTTTCTGGGTCAGCACAAAATGTTTTGTTTTGGGGGGCACCAAAACATGTTTTAATTTTTGGGTTGATTCAACTGTCTCTGACTCCTCAGACACCACTGTGAGCTCAGGTTCCTCAGGGGCCATAAGTGGTTTCTGGGGTTCCAGAACTGGTTTTTGTTTTGAGGGCATCACACCATATTTTAACTTTTGGGGTGGCACATCAAGCTTGGGTTCCTCGGGTACCACAACCAACTCTTGTTTCTCAAGGACTACCACATGTTCTGTTTTCTGGTGTTCCAAAACAGGCTTCTGTTTTGGGGGCATCACACCATATTTTAACTTCTGGGGTGGCACATCAAGCTTGGGTTCCTCAGGTACCACAACCACCTCTTGTTTCTCAAGCACTACAACATGTTCTGTTTTCTGGTGTTCCAAAACAGGCTTCTGTTTTGGGGGCATCACACCGTGTTTTAATTTTTGGGATTGTGCATCAGGCTTGTGTTCCTCAGATACTGCAACAAACTCTTGTTTCTCTACAACATGTTCTTGTTTCACTACAGTTTGTTTCACTGCAACATGTTCTGGTTTTTGGTGTTCCAAAACAGGCTTCTGTTTTGGGGGCATCACACCACGTTTTAGTTTTCGGGATTCTGCATCAGGTTTGGGTTCCTCAGGTACCGTGACAAACTCTTGTTTCTCAAGCACTACTACATGCTCTGTTTTCTGGTGTTCCAAAACAGGCTTCTGTTTTGGGGGCATCATACCATATTTTAATCTTTGGGGTTCTGCGTCAGGCTTGGGTTCCGCGTCAGGCTTGGGTTCCTCAGGTACCAAAACAAACTTTTGTTTCTCAAGCACTACAACGTGCTCTGGTTTTTGGGATGCCACAGATTCTGATTTTTGGAGTCCCAAAAGAGTCTCAGGCTGCTCAGATGTCAGAACACGGTCTAGTTTTTGAGTTGCCACTACAGCCTTTTGCTTTTGGGGCACTTCAGCCACTTCTGGTTCTAGCAGTTCCACCTCTTGAGGCTTTGGTTTTGGGGGTCCTGCAATGGACTTTGGTTTTCGGGAAACAGGAACAGGTACTTCCTTTTCTGGGAAAGTTGTCTTGGCCACTTTATGTACATGAAAGATATTAGTTCTAAATTTAACAACAGCACTGACAATCATACCAAAATTAAGTCAATCATAAAAAATAAAAACACAATTGTAATGAAAATATTAAAAACTTACCAGGTATTTATCATTTCTATAAACACACACACTCTTCCCTCACAAAACTCATGCCCCACATGGAAATGCACACACACACTGATAGTGTAACTTAATCTATAAGTAAAATCCATGATAATGGTAAGCAGAAGGGACAGGACAAAAGATATTAATAGCATTGCGGGCAATAAGTTGAAGACTCTTTCAAGAAATAGCAGTGATGGCATCTAGTTTTTCTTGGTGGAGCTTCTGGTATTTCAATTACACTGATATCTTCTGCTCTGAACTACTAAAATGGGTACTTTCTTTTCTTGGCCTATTATAACTTTGAAGATGTTAGCTGTAGAAAAGTTAGCAGTGGTTGTTTTCATGAACTCAAGCAGGTAAAGTAATAAGAACAATAGAAAATAGTAAGAAGAATTGAACTATTAAAATACAGGCAATTCAGACACCCAAGATTTGCCTCTATTTTTCACAACCAACCATGTATGTCCGTTTCACACACACATGCAGATGGCAGAATAAGTATAACTTAGAATCTCAGAAAACAGAAGACCTGGATAATCACAATGTTAAAGAAAAGAGGAATAACAGTGCTTTTGTTATTTTATTAGTGTTGAGATTTACCTTCCTTTGGTAGAGGTTCTGGTTCTTCAGGTGCAGCCTCTGGCTCTGGAACAACCGCAGGTTCTGGTATTTTAGGCACAGGTATTTTCTTTTCTGGAACAACTTTCTTCGGCACCTCAGGTTCTTTAAAGATATTTTTTTGTTTTAATTTTAGGAATTTGAAGAATGGGAATTAAAAAGCTAACAATAGGTCCAAGATGAAAAATATCACACAGCATCAGAAAAAACCCCCACCCCTATAAATGGTCTGTGTTTTGGTATTTTTTTCATACTGCTTTATGCACTTCATGGATAGCCATTGTGGCTTACTGGGAGCTATTGACAAGTGAAGAAGACAACACAGTCTGTAACACTGATAAATACTAGAGCATAAAAAAAAGCAGATAACACAAAACTCAAGAAAGATAATATTTAAAGAAACATTAAAATTTGTATGCAATCTTATCACTATTGAACATGTACCTTTAGGTGTTGGAGGTTCTGGTTTTTTAGGAACTTCAATGTGTATTTTTTCTTCTGAAACCACTTTCTTGGGCACCTCAGGCACTTTAAAGAAAGTAATTAATTTTATTTTTATACATTTCAAAGATATATCTGCAGTGTTCAAACACTAAGAAAAAGTAAATCTCCAGGACATGAAAACCATCAGTGGTCTTGTATGTGAGTATGTAATTTTTCCTTTGCCTACAGAAAGTTCTCTCTGCTGCCTCACTCAGGTACAGCTTCAAAAACTACAATTCAAAACCCAAAAATATTTTACAGTACATTTATAATTAAAGTAAATTACCACTATGTTGAAATGGTACCCTAGACAATTAAGAGGGTTTCTATCCTTGCACTTTTAGTCGGTGGAGGTTCTGGTTTCTTTGATACCCTAACTGAAGCCTTTTCTGGGACCACTTTCTTTGGTACTTCAGGTACATGAAAAGGATCAATAACTTTATACTATTGGAATTTCATCAACAACTTTAAAGTGAACAGCTGATCACTATTAGTGAAAACTCCAACTACAAAGAACTGTATTTTTCACACAACACATCTATTCACTTGAACAACCTTTGACAACAGAAGAAAATGCTAACAAAGGTCTTGAATACTGTCTTCTAGATTGTTAAAACACTACATGAGTGATTTTTTGATTCTGTTACTTTTGTCATAAAGTCAAATATCTTTAGCTGGTGTAACTTCTGGCTTTTTAGGTACAGCAACCTTCTACAACTACTTCCTTGGGTTCTTGAGGCCCTTTAGGGAAAAGATTAGTTTCAGTTATTACATGGAATTTAACAGTTATATTCAAAACTTTCCAGTAGAAATTGCAAAGGTTCTTAATAAAGCCTTTGATTTGACATGTTCATTGCCTTAATGTCCCTGTAAAGTCTGAGGAAACACCTCAGTCTTCTGGAGTTTCATCTTCTACATTAGATTATTTTTCTGTTTTGTTCAACCATCTCCTGGCTTTCTGTTTAGACTGACATTGTCCATTTTGCATTCCTTGTCACATTCTTCTATATGTGATGATTTCCTGGTATCAATTTTTCATCTATGCATGGAGGGGTTTCTCCTGTATTAGACATCTGTATCACTATTCTATACTCTCTTTTGGGGATAATATTTCATTGTCAGTTGGGAGTATTTCACATCACAGAGGCCCTCTTTTCTTCTCTTAAGATTCCTGCTGTTGTTCTCAAGTGCCAGTCTCATCTCTGCCCAGCCACATCAATATTTCTAACACACTGGTACACTGATTACAGCTGTGATTCAAAAAAAGAAGAATTTTCAAAACATTAACATATATAAGAACTGTGGGCACAGAAAATAAAAGTAACAGGAAAACACAAACAAACAATCAAATAACTAATCTGCACAATCGAGGCAGAGGTTTTTTTCATCTTCCAAATTTTAGTTTTCTGTATGCAACATACCTTTGGCTGGTGGTGGTTCTGGTTTTCTAGTGACAGCGGTGGGTGCTTTCTCTTCTGGAATTTTCTTGGGCACCTCTGGCACTTAAAAGAAAACAGCATTCATTTTTTAAATATTTAAAGCATTTAAAATATCTCAATTATTTAGAGGAAAGAGTATCAGAAGAACTACATCAGAAAGAAATGAAGGATATGAAAAGAGATATGACATGCAAAAAATGTTTTATACTATTACATACTACTAGGATTTTCATAAATTAATTTTACTATAAACACCAATGCCCAAGAGAAAGAGAAGTCACCTCCTCAGAAAGTCACTGTCATTGACACATAAGCTTTAGGTGCTGTTACTGTTGGCTTTTTAGGGACAGCAACATTTACTGATTTATTAGGTACCTTGGACACTTTAAAGAAGTTATCATAGTTTTAAAAATTACAACAATAAAACATCCAATACAAACAAATAAGACAAAACAAATAGCTGTATAAGGATGCTTTGACAACAGTTACAAGCTCTGAAAGTTCTTCGTGGTTGTATATCTCTGGCAAAGAACAAGTTCGAAGTGACTTTTGTCATGCAGTGGTGACATGCCACACAAACTGCTAGTTCAGACAGACTTTTAAAATATCTGAATGAATTGTAACAACTGGTTTCTGTGCCAATTCTGTTTCAAAATTAAATCCATTGACCCTGAAGTTTAACATGAACAATGTGAAAGAGGAAGTGTGTATACTTCTTGCTTGAGTACTGATACAATTTCTGAGGCTGTTCAGAGTACCCATTAAGTGAAAATGTTTGTTCTGTAAATCTCACTTGCACGTTAACCCAGCCAGAGTTTTCCTTATTCCTAGTCCCTTGACTATCTTCTTATACAATTTCTAGATTACTCTTGGGGACAAGAAATAGACAAATTCAGCTAATTTTTAATGTTTTGACAACAACAGTACAAGGGACAGAAGAAACTTGCAGAAAAAGGAGAAAGTGTATGTTGACATACACCTTTGGCAGATGGAGCTTCTGGCAGAAGGACAGGATTTTCCCCAGGAATAGTTTTTAGGTGATTTGCACACTTGAAATGTATTTACTGATTGTAATTTTATGACTTAAACACAAATTGAGAAACAGAAAAAGGGACATAAACAACATGAATGCCACAAATCTGACACAAGTGGACCATGAATTACTAAACCAGAAACTATGCCAGAAACAGTAAAGAGATTTCTCAGCAAAATACCTCAGTTCTACTAGGCTGTCAAAGTACCTTTGGATGGTGGCGATTCTGGTCTTTTAGGCACAGGAGCAGGTTCTGGTTTTTTAGGCACAGGAGTAGGTTCTGGTTTTTTAGGCACAGAAGGAGGTTCTGGTTTTTTAGGCACAGGAGCAGGTTCTGGTTTTTTAGGTACAGGAGTAGGTTCTGGTTTTTTAGGAGCGGGTTCTGGTTTTTTAGGCACAGCAGTAGGCACTTTTTCTTCTGGAACAGCTTTCTTAATGACCGTGGGCACTTTAAAGATATTAGTTCATTTTAAGGATAGAAAGATAAATCATAAAAAATCTCAAGTTTTTCATATAAATAAGGTCCTAAAATAATGAATACAAATATTAGTTACTTTGAACAAGAACTAAACTATGAACATAAATAATTTAATTTTTCTGGAGTTCATGACTGTAAATTGCAGGAAGAGATGATGAAGATGATATATACCTCTAGGTGCTGGAGCCTCCTCTTTTCTATGAATAGTGGAAATTTCTTCTTCTATGTGTATCTCCTCATACACTTCATGTACTTGAAAGATATTAGTTTAAACACTTAGAATATATTCAGAAAAAAAGACAACGCATAACATAAAGAACAAATATAAACAAATATTCAAGCTCCTCCTAAGAAATGTCTATTTTGTATCCACCAGCAAAATTAGGATGTTTTCAAATAAAGAATGAAAATAATCTTATATTTTACTCTGATCTGACCTCTGCAGCTTGTCAAGAGAAAGATGCGTCCTAAACTGAGCTACTACCATTAGTGCAAAGGGACAGGCCTTGTCTGTCTAAACTGTCACTTTTTATTTTAGTTTGGATTTTGTTTACCTTTAGGCTGATCTCAAGTAGCAGCTCATTTTCCCCTTAAGAACAATTCATTTTCTAGTGTTGCAGCTAACCGAAGCTGTTAAGCAAACCTTAGTTCATAATAAACAGAATGGTCTCAAAATCATTAAAAATTTATGAATGAAAATATTTTTTATCCTTCAAATCCCTCTCAAAATTTCTTGTACCTGTAAAGTGTGAAGGTTCTTCTTTAGGTAGAGCAGGAGGTATTTTTTCTTTGTGGACAGCTTTCTTTGGTACTTCAGGAACTTAAAAATATTGGTTTATTTTAGAAATTTGCGCTATGAAATAGGTAATACAGTTTTGTAAAACAATAAAAAAATTAGAACAATACGAAAAATATGCTCTAAGCTGGAGTTCATTGTTTTTCTAATGCCTAACACTTACAGGGCTGAATATGGTCTTCTCTGAAAAGATAGTAGGGTTTTTTATTTGTATGTTTGTTTTTCCTGGGGATTTTTCCTTTCCTTTTTTTTTTTTTTTTTTTTTTGGGGTGGGGGAGGGTTTGTTTTATTTTGTTGGATTTTTTTGTTTTTTTGATGGGGGGGGGGTGGTGTTTAGGNNNNTTTCAAAATTAGCCATAAAAGCAAGGCAAAACTCCAGTGCAAGTAACTAATTATTATGCTTTCAAAATCCATGGAGTTCTTTAGTGCTGGAATTTTATTACAAAATTATATTTCTATGAAAAAACTTTTGTGGCTCTGTCTTTTGTCTTGATTTAAAGAATTACCTTAATCTTGACTTTCTTAAAGTCCCTGATATGACTACAAAGAGTCCCTCTGCAAACAAGCTTCTGCCACAACCTTTTAGATTTTTTTCTAATATATTGTCAGAGAAAGTATTTTAGGAAATAGAACATGAGACATGACATCAAAAAAAATATAAGGCTGACTCTGCTAATGAATCTTCTGCCTACTAAATTACCTTTTCTAATTTAGCCTTTCTAAATTTTAAATTCTTGATGCAGAATCTGTCAACCTGTTTGAACAGCTGCTAACAAAAGGCAGAAATAAGAACTATAAGGTGTCTATGGCACCTAGTCCTCTTGGGTTTCTCACTTGGTATCTCACTTTTGAAAGAGGTTAGAGAACATCCATTTGAAGGACTTGTACCTTTAGCTGGAGGAGTTTCTTCTGTACGTACAGCAGCAGGTATTTTCTTAACTGGGACAGTTTTCTTTGTCTCTGCAGGTGCTTCAAAGATATTACATTTTGTAAAGAACATTATAATACACAAAGTGTAAGTAACAAAGAAGCAATGACAGACACACAGCATCTAAGGAAACATGAGAAGGAACACATTCAAGAACAGATTAGCGGATGGATGGACTGATGGAGATGAATAACTAATTTGTAGGGAATGTGTGGCTTTACGGATTGCTTGAAGAGTTTGTGTACCTTTAGCTGCTGGAGCTTCTGGTTCACTGGGAATAATAAAAGGGACCTCTTCTTCTGTTGGAACTTCTCCATAAACGTCAGGTTCTTTAAAAATATTAGTTTATTTAACATATTTTAATAATTACAAGACAAGAGTAGAAAGACGACTTCTAATGCAAAAATGCAGACATGCATATGGACAAAGAGCTGTTTGAACATGTTACTTAAATATCTCATTTCAGCCTAATCATTTACCTATGCCTGCTAGAAGTGACCATTCCCAATCAGTAAAATACAAGTTTACAGAAATGTTTAATTTTATTTTCTAGTTACTTAGTTCCATGTATTAGATAGAATTTGTAACTGAATCTCATATGTCCTCATTTGGAGTCAACTATCCCTATCCCAGCTCAAAAATTAGTTGTTGCTCAGGAGGGCTCTTAAACCATTGTCTACTTACGTTCATTTCTTTGCTCCACTGTGACTAAAGTGTGTCCTGGATCAGAAACTTAGTAGCTTTCTAATTTACATTTCTTTCTCACATTATCAGAGGAGAAAAGTTTAGCATTTTTAGAATGCTAAACTCCATTTTTAAATTTAGTTTAACACTTTAAATTTATAAAATGCTGAACTACATCTACATTTGGGGAGAGAAATGGTTTAAAAGACACGGATGTAAGTTACTTTTAAAAATTTTAAAAAATGAATTGAAAATATCTCATATTTTACAAGACACTCTGAAGCATGAATTGGTATATTCTCTGCAATTACTATCTGGTCGATGTGTCATTGATGTACCTTCATAGAAAGGCGCCTCCTCTTCTCTAGGAATAGTGGTGAGTACTTTCTCTTCAAGGACAACTCTCTTATGAAACTCAGGAACTTCAAACATAATAGCTTTCTTTTAGTAACCTCAAAATAATTTTCCATTTTTAATATCCCAAAGAAAAATAAACCCAAAAACCCAAATCACTTTGAGATCTTGAATACCATGCCTTTTTGAGAGTGAAATATGATACAGTTGTAGAATTGTCTTGCTGGAACAATGAATTGTGTGAAAAAATTCAGAATTTCTGCTCTCAAAGAGCATAAGGCATTTGCTTTCCTCACTGCAGTGTCGTGATTTTCCTTCTGATAGGTGTAACAGCTTTAATATCTTTAACTTTCTGGCTCTTGCCCTATTACTTCACCAATTTCATGACCAATTTAGTATCAGTTTCAAAACCTCAGTTTAAGCTAAATTAACAGCTATATATTACAAATATAAAAGCACTGAAGGTTTACATAATGGCAATGTAACTCAAAATACCTCCTCGGCATGTTTTTATTCAGAATTCAATGATTCTAGCACAATGAGTCTAGCACATCTGAAATGTTTGCCTCAGAGTTTTGGGTTTATCCCTGAGAACTGAATCTCCACTTAGAGCCTGGGTACTCTTGCAGTGGTGTAAAGGACGTGACAATCATTTTAAAAGATGTTAGCTAGGAAAAATGGCACAAATATTTCCTTTCCATAAAATCTCGTATCAAAGCCTCCTTTACCTTTCTTTGGTGGAACTTCTATTTCAGGTGTACGTGTAGGTTTCTTTTCTTCAGGGACAGTTCTTTTGAGAACATCTGGCCCTTTAAGATATAATTTACTTTTAAGGTTTTCGAAGCCATTTGGAAGAAGTTAGAAAGAAGAAAAGCAAATATAAGAAGGAAGATTCTTGAAATATGAAAGCACTAAATGCTTCCTGAAAGAACATTGATGTTAATTTTGAAGATTAGACAGAAGAATAACATATTAAAAATACATATTCTTGAAAGATATCTTTTCAGAAGAAATAAAAATCTTTCATTCTGAACTACTTTCACATGCAGCTTAATGACAAAACACACATTTTTTAAAGTGACTCACATTTTCAACAAATGACTTGAAAACAACGGGCAAAAAATACTCAATCACAAACAGATGTAAAAACCGCTCTGGGGACATAAAACAGATGCACATTTCTCAACAAATAATGAGGACAAAAGACTGAAATTAGAATTCATATACCATGAGGACAATGCAGAAGAAGTATACCTTTAGCTGGTGGAGGTGTCTCCTTTTTAGGAACAGCAGGTGTCACCTTCTCTTTTGGAACAGGTTTCTTTGGCACTGCTGGCACTTTAAAGACATTGGTGGGGTTTTAAGAATGTTTGCAGTATGAATATTACATAAGAATAGAAGTTAAACAATAAGCAAGCAATGCAAAGAGTCAGAAAGATTAGGAAAACACACACACACACATATATATAATACATGTATATAATATAAAATAGGCCACCTGTCTGGACTATTTTGCTTGGATTCACATAGCTAGAGTTTTGGTACTCAGTAAAAGACAAACACTGCTGTTGTTAGGTTAATTTTTTACTAGAATAATCCTTAACAATTAGGTTTCATGAATTATCAGCTATAATTATTGGCAACTGGGAATACGATAAAGTTTTAATTTCCTATCAACTGAGTCCAAGCCTTTCTGTAAAAATAAACAAACAAGCAAACAGATCCACTTTCGCCCACTGATTTAATTCTGACAATTCATATGAGAAAGAACTATAACAGTTAGCACAATATGAATCTCTGGCCAATTGAGTGCCATGAACAGAAGATTACAAAGCTCTGGACTAGTACAGTAACTCTACCAGCATCCGCTGACAGTTGCTATTCATGACACTTATATTTTGGAAAGCCTGGTACAGAGAACACCTATTGAGATTGCTTACACTCCACCACATCATTAGCTTAAAGAAAGCTCCAGCTTTTTAGAATTCTGCAGGAAACCGGAGTTTCAATGATTAGCTATAAAATGTCACTTACATTGTGATGGCAAAAATTAAATCAAGGTCCTATCCTCACTCTTTTTGCCTCCAGAAAGTAATTTGTTAAAGAAATTTTTTTTTTTTTTTAGTAACTTTACTGTGTTTGACTGTACTTTGAAATAAAGTTAAGGGTGTAGCAGCCAAATTAGAATAGGTGAATGTCTGGATTTGGCAGAGACTCAAGCAGAAGGCCATGTTTTCAAATTTATCTAATAGTTGTACCTTTAGCTGGTGGAGCTTCTCTTTTAGGAACAGGTACTTTTTCTTCTGGCAGAGGTCTTTTGGGCAACTCAGGCACTTTAAAAAATATTTCATTATGGATTGTAAGTTATTTACGAGGAATTACAACAGGTATAAAGACAGCAAACAGAGCAATCACTCATTTGTAGAGGAAACATCTCATAATTTATGCAGAAAAAAAAGTGAGCTGAAACCTCAGAATTCTTGAGCAATGAAACTAAGAAATATCAGCAGACACCTTTTTGGTACATTGTAGATGCACTTTCTGTTTGGCATGAGGGATCATAAATTTAAATGGTGGTAAGGAAGGTTCTACATGAGTTTCAATGTCTCTGTAACTCAAAGGAGCTAAATTGGGCAAAAGAATCAACTATTAATGCAAAAAAAGATTTAATTCAGGGTGAAGCTGAACTACATCAGAAAACTATCAACTTCTCTGCCTATATTGTATCTACACTAACTCACTCTTGGGCAGTCAGGTGGGGAACCCTCCCATTTCACTCTGAAGGGAAGAATTCTTTAAGAAGGAGTAGGATAGAAGCAATCTTTGAATTGATTTATCATTACCAACAACAGACAGACATGGGACTACAAACAAGGCAAAATATAAATAAACATCTATAGGAGGCTTAAGCAGTAACTGGAAACTCAACACCCCATAAGAACAAAGAAATCATGACTTGATTTACCTATTGCTGGTTGGACTTCATAAGTCTCCTCATATACCTCCTCATATTTCTCATAGATCTCTTCTTTCTCCTTAAACTCATACTTTTCATAGGCATCTTTCTCCTCGGCCTCCTCTTCATATTCCTGTTCCTGAATCTCCCTATATCCCTCAGGTTCTTCAGGTTCCTCATACGCCTCAATGTCTTCGGCTTCCTGAACCTGCTCAAACTCTTCAACTCTTTCGTATGTCTCGTACTTCTCATACTCTTCATACGTGTATTCATACTTCTCCACAGCAGGAGCAGGGACTTTTTCTTTCTGGACAAGTTTCTTGGATACTTCAGGCACTTTAGAAATAGTATTATTGTTACCACCCGACAGTCTTTTAATTTTTTTTTTTTTTTTAACAGTTAGTCAAGACAATTCACAAAGAATAGAAAATGCACATGATAACCACAAGCATACATAAGTTACATTAAATTAGAAAACCATTCCTTTGAAACAATATAGGTGCTATAAAAGATTTTAGAATGAGGAGGAAAAACAAATCTCTGGGAGAAATGAGAAGAAATATATCTGTACCTTTAGTTGGTGTTGGTTCTTTGGTTTTGGGCACAACAGTTGGCACTTTCTCTTCTGCAACAGCTCTTTTACGCACCTCCATGACTTTAAAGATACAGATTTTGTTTAGAAATTTTTAAAAAACCCCAAACAACCTTAGAGCAGTATACATAAAAAAAGCACAAGTAACAGAGCTTTATGATTCTACAATGCAAACATTGAAAATGAAGAGTTTTAACATAAATTCAAACAGAAATGTCTTACAACAGAGACAAAAAGAAGAAGATCAAGAGTATCTTTAGCATAAATATTAATTATAAAGAGTACATATACCTTTTGCAGCTGGAACCTCCACTTTTTCAGGGGGAGCAACAAGCACCTTCTCTTCAGGAGTAACCTTCTTAGTCGTCTTGGTTACTTTAAAGATAGGACCTAACTTCAGTGTTCTTTTGTATAATTTATAAACAGACACAAAGCCAGAAGCTTACGAACAACAGAACAGAGACTTTCAAACGAACAAACAAACAAACAAACTGTATAGTGACAAATGTAATACAAGACAGAGATACTAAAACATCCCTTTCTAAACTCAACTTGTATGAAGAATATTATGAGTTAACGACAACAGCATTTACAAACTGCAATACCTTTGGCTGATGGAGCTGGCACCTTTTTAAGAACAGGTTCTTTTGCTTCAGGAATGGGTTTCTTAGGTGTCTCAGGCACTTTAAAGACATTTTATTTTAAGAATGTCATCCACCAGTAGTATGAGAAAGAGAACAGAAAACATATACAAACAGACACAATGACTTAAGAAGTGATCTGCAGAATATATTTTTTTTAAGATGATACAGAAATTAAGACAAAAGACACTTTACATCCACAGGCATACTTCTAGAAGAAGTAAAATAATTCCAGAGCTTATTTTTTGCTAGGAATTTGACAGGCACTCTGAGACATCAATACAGAAAGGCAGCAGGGACACAAAACTAACATAAATAACAAACAGAATAAACTAGATGGAGACACTGAATAACAACACATTGTTTTCCTATGTATTAATTTATGTACCTTTTGCTGGAGGAAGTTCCAGTTTCTCAGGAGTGGGTACAGGTATTTTTTCTTTTGGGACAGGTTTCTTAGGAATCTCTGGCTCTTTAAAGATATTATTTTGCAAACACATTTTAAAATTGTTTTCAGAGCAGTAAAAGCACGAAAAACATGAAACAAGGTAAAAACATTAAACAGTCCACAAACTCCACCAAAAAGATCATTAAAGTTTACATAAAACTTAGAACAAGAAATAAAGAGGAATTTTAATGAACATAAAAGATGTATTGAATAACTTGCAAGAAAAGATTGTGTACCTTTTCTTGGTACAGTTTCGTCTGGAATAGTTTCCTCGCTTTCTTCCTCAGGAACAAAAATGGGAACCTTTTCTTCAGACACAACTTTCTTTGCCACCTCAGGCACTTTAAAGATATTATTTTAAGAAATTTACTTTCACAACATCACAGAAAAAAATTTGTAACCTAAAACACAGGGACAGCAATCTTAAAGTAACAACAGTAATAAAATAGTAATAAAAATAAGGAAAACTCTACTGGATATTTTTCACTCATTGCAAACAGCAATGTGCAATTGGGTTACAAAGATTATATGAGGACAAGCTCTTTTGCCTAATTTTTAATTCCAGTGTTGTTGCAAACAGAAAATATTAGCAGGATATGCTACAAACCAGAAGTTAAGGAAGATTATTAGCATCTAGGGTTTCTTTTTCTTTACATAAAAACATTCCAGCTGCTGAGGTAGAATTTGCTTGGTACCAGATAGTGGCCTTTGCAATCGGCTGCCTCAGCTTTGAATTTCACATTTAGGGTATATCATCTGCTTATGGTCAGCTGTGAGTTGATTTTACTTTTGTATAAGTTTAGCTAAAAACCTTGAGAATTTAGCATACTCTCAAGGTACATATAAGAGTGATTTCCCTGAATTTAAGAATTTCCAGGTAAAAATAACCTTTTATTTCAGCTATTTTGCTTTTGTTTAAACAAAATGTATATTAATTTTAAAATTAATTAATTAAGTTTAACTAAAATTAATTTTAAAATTAGTTCTGAATTATAATAACACAACAAATTATTTAATTCACAGTGATTACTTAGAAGGGGAAAAAAGCAGATCATTCAAGGCCTGATTCTCAGGCTGCTGAGGCCAATACAAAATAGAGAATCACACCCTGTCTGAGCCCTAGCACTGCTCCCTAGAGGGAAGCAGCAGGGTGCTAGAACCAAGGATCTGACCTTACATGAGTAAAAATTGAATTTTAATATTAAGTTCCACTGAAATATGAAAATAAGAGGGAGAGGACTTATCTGCATACACCACAATATGATGTACCTTTAGGTGGTGGAATTTTCTTTACTTTAGGAACTGCAACGGGTATTTTTTCTTCTGGGACAGCTCTCTTGGGCACTTCTGGCACTTTAAAGATATTGTTTTGATAAGAAATTTTTAATTGCTTTTAGAACATCAAAACTACTGAAACCACAGAGCAAAAGCACATGGACCAAGACAAACAGAAAAACTCCCCTCAGGCAGTTAATTAAGGTTTACACCAAGTTTAAAACAATGAATGAAGATGAAGATCTTAATGAATTGAACACAGCTCTAATAATCTTCAAGAACTAATGATGTACCTCTTGCTGGTATCTCTGGAATACTTTCCTCTTCCTCTTCTTCTTCAGGAACAAAAATAGGTACCTCTTCCCTGGGAGGTCTTGGTATTTCTGGCACTTTAAAGATAGTGTTTAATTGTGGAAAACTTAGACACAACATCAGAAAGTGAGAGACAACTTACACAGAAACTAAAAAGTATGACTTAGCAAAAACATTCGTCACAAACTGCTATGATACTTCAATTAAATTCTAATAACAAACATAAAGAAACAATAAGAAGCATAATCTGCATGTTCAGTTTTAAGAATCAATACCTTTGGCTGGTGTAGGCTCTGGCTTTTTACGTACAGGGGCAGGTACTGTCTTTTCTGGAACTTTCTTGGGCACTTCAGGCACTTAAAAGACATTTTCATTTAAGGAATTAATTTTCAATGTAACATAAGACATGGTAAAATGGTAAGACAACTACATAAACATGGTGAAATCTAATTGTGTATGAAAGTTAACAGTATTTTACCCACAGACTTATGCACAGATGTAAACTCACAAACATACACAGACTACAGCATCACAAATTGTTGTAGTAAGGTTAAAGGGTAGATCTGGCTGTTTAGGTACATGGCTTATCTTTTGAAGTATCTGTTTTTGAAACAGCAAATCCCTTAAAATTATTTAGAAATATAAGATCCAAAAGGCAGAGACAATACAATACACAAACACAAACATTTTCAAAGCATAGAGTAAGTGCAGCACCCATGACTGACAGACACAGCCACAAGAGTGCCCTGATCAAACACAGGTCAGTGAGTGACTCAAACACCCTGGGCCAGGGAACGGGATTGTTACTGGCAGACTCCTAAAGCTGAAGAAACAAAACTAGAATCACACAGCTGAACCAGAAACTGGTGTACCTTTGGCTGGTGGAGGCTCTTCCACTTTTTTAGGCACTGGGACAAGTACCTTCTCTTCTGGCACAGGTTTCTTTGGTACTTCAGGCACTTGAAAAAATATTATTGTAGCTTAAGAATTTGATTTTTGAACCATAAGGTAAAGAAAATTGATATGAATCAATAAAGTGGAATGACAAAGAACTGTCAAGACTAGAAAACTTTCTTCACTCTACAGTATAAGAGAAAAGATGAACAAAGACTGACTTTTAAAACAATTTTTTAACACATTCAGTCAAGAGCTGATATACCTTTGGCTGGTGGGACTTCCTTCTTTTTTGGCACAGGAGTGGGAACCTTCTCTTCTGGCACAGGTTTCTTTGGCACTTCTGGAACTTAGCAAGATATTATTGAAAATTGAGCTTGGCATGAGAATCTTAAACATGGTGACATATAAGCAAGTCACATTAAACAGTTAAACACACACAAAAATAACCACAATTCTTAAGAGTAAAAAATCTTTTACTACCCTAGTTTTTAAAACAAGTGAGAAGATAAATGAACTCTAGAAATTTTTTCACATCATAGATAATTACAAGTGCATATACCTTTAGCTGGGGGAGCTTCCTTCTTCGGCACTGGGACTTTCTTTTCAGGTACAGGTTTCTTTGGCACCTCAGGCACTTTTAAAAAACATCATTTTGGTTAAAAAATAAACCACAAGCTACTCAAAACAGAAAAGAAACAAAAAGGACAGCAACACAAATATTTCATATGAAGAGCCCCCTCCAAAAAGAGCAGAAAAAGGTAATAAACTATTAAGACATCTGAAAAATAATGTGAATTACATATTCCGAGAATGTCTGCTAACATAAAGAGGTGATATATACCTTTTGCTGGAGGAGCTTCTTTTTTCTTCATAATAGGTACTTTTTCCTCTGGAACAGGCCTCTTGGGAACCTCAGGCACTTTGAAAGATACCATTAATGTTTTAGGTATTTACGTCTATAACAGTGGGAACATAAAGTGCAAGCAAACGTACAAATACATACTCAACACATACAGCTATGCTTTAACAGGATTTCATTGTTAAGACAAAATAAAATAGGAAACTGATGCCATCAATAAAAATATTTTTAACTTCAAGGACTTTTTTGCTGATCAGAAGAGTAAGACAGAGTTTGACTTTGTAGAAGCAGCTGTTAAAGATTATAAAGATTATAAAGTGCCAGGGTGGGAAATCTGCAAAAATACAATTTCTTTTTCTCCAATTTTTTGATGTTTATTACAAACATTGTAGTAAACAATTACTGAATTTCTGTATTAATTATTTAGTGGTTTTATTTTCCCCTAGAACTACAATCTCAATGCTACTCAGGCATTTAATAGGTTGCATCTCATATTATTATTGTATATGTCTTAAATATAAATTGCTGATTATATTTTCTTCCTCAAAAATTTCCAAGAGCTTTCTACATGCAAAAAAGCAAACGCATGTAGTTTGTCAACTGGCTCACTTCAAGCACAGAACTATGGACACACTTTAAGTACCCAGCAGTTTATACCAAATTTGCTGGGTGGATGAAGTGTTTAAAAGAAACAACTTTAACTCTTCTGAAATCAATAGACTTTCCCTTTAATTGTAGTGAGGCAAAGGTTTCAACTAAAATGTATCTAAACTTCTTTTGGTACTCCAAACCCAGAAATATCCATAGAAGTTCTACAATGGCAGGCCCACAATGGCAGGCTGGCCCTGGGCACACTGAAGAAAGTTTGGAATGAATTAAACTTAGCTACTATGACTAGTCAAAGGAAATTTTAGCCAGCAATAATCTTCCTGTTCAGGATTAACCTGGCTTTTGCAGTGTGCAGCCTCATCTTTTCTCAACTGTGAAAAATTTGCTAATCAATATGTAAAAATTCTACTGCAAACAGTGTTTAATATAGTTTTGGCAATCAGGAGTTAGAAGAATTTCTGAACTTCTTTGGGGGTAAAAGACACTATGGAATTATTTGGATCAGGACTGGAAAGGATACATTTTTAAGTATGTAATTTTTGAAAATCAGATACAGATGATTTATATCCTTATAGTGTGATGTATCAAGGTCTTGGAATGACCTGATTCTCCTAAGTAGTGAATATTATATTCATCCTCTACAAATAATGTAGAAAATTTATACCAGCACCATAAAAATTAGTCCTAAGAAAAATCCTGAAACTAAGAGTATTTAAACATGGATATTTAATAAAACCTTTGTATCTTTCTTTTTCATGAAAATATATTATTCTCTTTAGGACAGAAATAAACACCAACCACAGGATTTTCAAAGATTTCTGAGAGGAATTCAGGGACACTTGTGTTCCTAAATCACTTATTTTCAAGTACTCTATTTTCTAGATAAATATATTTTTTGTCTGTGATTGCAGACTTCACGCAACCATTTCTAAGTTTTTCAAGCACAATCTGATAGCAAAATTGGATTCTGTATGAGGATGAAATTAAGCTCAGCTAAATTTTCTTACTGAAAAGCTGTTCATATGAAAGAGGAATGAACATGTATGACATGAAACATTTAAATTTATAGAGGCAATAGTAAAGAGTAGATGTACAGTCATAGCAGTTTTTCCACACTATGTACTAATCAATAAACATCTTGAAAATAGGCATACTGCAAAGCACACCAGAACATTTTAAAAGAAAGCTTTGGTATTTTAACAGAATTAAAAGATCCTACTTTTTCTCACACAAACCCTAAAGTATACCTCTAACTGGTAGGGGAACCTCCTCTTCATACTGAGGAACTTCTGCCTCTTCCTCCTCATATTCAGCAGCTTCCTCTCCATAATAAGCAGCTTCTTCTTCATAATGTGCGACTTCTTCCTCTTCATACTGAGGAACTTCTTCCTCATAGTGACTAACTTCTTCATAATGGTGAACTTCCTCCTTGTAATGGATTACTTCCTTCTCATACCCGGTGGTTTCTTCCTCTTCATATTTTGGAGTCTCTTCTTCCTCTTCATACTGAGGAACTTCAACATATGCTTTTTCTTTTCGGACAACTGTCTTGCGTACCTCAGGCACTTAAAAAGATACCAATTAAAAGAACCTTAAAATTTAGCACATAGATCTTACTTACAATAAGGATCACAAGGCATTGTAATTAAGACTCAACCAAAAGAAGAACATTCATAGAAAACAAATCCGTACTCACTTTACATGGAATATACAAGACACAAAAAACGTTTATACCATATTTCAATACTCTATCCAAAATACCTTTGGCTGGTGGTCTTGTCATTTTTTTAGGAGGATAAATTGGTACTCTTTCTTCAATGACAGCCCTCTCTGGTACATCAGGCACTTAAAAGACACATTACAATTAAATTTAAGAATTTTTAGATGTGATGTTTAAAAGCAAAAATATTCTTGGCAAGAAAGAGAAAAAGATACCTTACAAATACATGGCTGACATGTAAAAGACAAGTGTGCTTATTGACAGTGGACATGTAGTTAGGGGAGTCATTAGACTACTTTCCAATTAAGAAAGAACAAATTTTTCAAGATACCAATATAAGCAGCTGATATGATTCCTGCTTCATCCACTGCTGCCAACAGTGAAGCCAAGCTTGGTGCTGGGCAGAATGCAAAATCCAAATTCATCCAATTACAAAATCACTAAATCTTGCTGTCCACTGTAGCAGCCCCTCTCCACAGCAGTGACACTTTGTACTACCTCAGGAATAGATTAAGAGTCCTCACCCACTGGCAACAAAAGATTTGCACAGGAAACTCTAGCTGAAGGTGAGGGAGCAGGTGGAGAAAAACTTCCAGAGTTACTAACAATAGGTAAGAGCTCTGGTCTTCAAGGCAAAAGAATGAATTTGCTCAGTGAGGAAGGTATTTCCCCCCTCTTTTGTCAATTACTTCATGAAGTGATTTGTTTGTTCAGGCATACCAAGGAGCCATTCCCTATAAAAGCAAGAAAAATTCCAGGAGATTAAAGTGTGGGTATATTTAGTATTTCAGATTTATTTAGGAAAGAACACACGCTGTGTTTAAGCAGCGTATTCTCTTTTACAGAAGTGCATGGGTCTTGTCTTCTGAGGCAGATGCCAATATAGCTGGAAACTGCACAGAAAATTACCCTGGCATTTTAACAGCTGGGACATTTATCAAATTAGAGAATAACTTTGGTATTTTCTTAACAAATTGGAAATTTTTTCTGACCATCTTAAGAGATGGAATCCATTCTGTCAGTGACAGATGTGAGAATTTCCAGATGCTTTCTTCAAGACAAGCTACAATAAGCACAGATGAGTGGCTGCCACAAGTCTTGACGCTGGCTAAGTGGATGCTATTTTTGGGCAATGTGAAGACTGACTAGCTTTTTAAGTATTTTCTGGCAAAGTCCTGCTTGATGTTTAATTAAAAGTGCCAGGTACATCTGCATGTGAAATCTTAAACTAAAACTGATTGGAACTGGTAACTTTGGTGGATTTGATAATAAAAACTGCATTGTGCATGAGTGCACTTTTCAGAAAGCTCAGGTTCCTCTGGATTCTTTTTTTTCAGCTAAAACACATCTGTTTGGTAGCTCATGGGAGAACCATTGCATTTCACGTCCTTCTGCTTTGATCTCTTTTTTTTCCAGACCAGCCAGTGTATTACACCTGCCTTACAGAGAACCAGTCAAAGTTTCTCTTACTACCCACGATATGCTTGTCTGCCACTGAGAGACTAAATAGATTATTTAACCTCACACTGATTTGATTGTATTAATCTTTCATGATATTGATACGATAATGCTGATTATCAACAGCAGCAGGTCTAAAAGTACTAAGTGTGAGGCATCTTGTGGTGCATTTTTCACACATCAATGAATTATCTCCAAAAGTGAAAAAGCAATGAATTTTCTTTAAAGGCTGTGAATTTTGTTCAAAGCCCTTGAGCAGGCAGATCCATTACATAGGGTTGTGCTAAGTGTTTCAGCCATGTAGGCAACAGTAGAGCTGAAGATTTTTTATTTGACCTTCAGATTTAGGTGAGGAATTACTTTTACAGAACAGGAAAGGACAGACTTTGTTTTCAGAAAAAAAGGCTGTCCTGTCCCACTCAAAGGTCAGAGAGGTGGCAAGATTTATAAAGACGGACCTAAAGAAATTGTTGGGCTTCTACTATGACAACAGCAGTCAGCCAAGAGGAAAGAATTAAGCATTTTATCAGAATGGGATACTGTCTTGTGCTATTCTACAAGTTTCACTTTCATGATAAATTGGCAATAAGCAAGGGGGGTTTTTTTGTGTTGGTTTTTTTTTTTTTTTTTTTTTGTTTTTTTTTTTTGGTGGTTTTTTTTGTTTTGTTTTTTTTTTTTTTTTTTTTTTTTTGGTTTTTTTTTTTTTGGTTGGTTTTTTGATTTTGTTTTTGTTTTTTGGTTTTTTTTTAAGTGGGTTACAAGGTGTAAATTTGGATACAGAATCTTTTTAATCTTCATACCTGTGTATGAAATCTCCTTTTCTGTATGGAGAGAAATGGATACTTCCTCTGACATAGCCCAGTGTTCTTCTTCTGTTGGTACTTCAAAGACAGAGTCTAACATTAATATTTTTAGCTCTGGTGCAATATCATGTACAATAACAAATATCCCATTTGGAGCTTCTTATACAAATCGTTATTATTTCCTGACACCCATACCCAGAGTAATGGGTGAAAATGTCTGTAGTGTTTCTCAAAGACTTGAGATTGTGGTAGACCATACTGATAGACTTCGTAGTGTTAGATTAACAATAGGACTCAATGATCTTAAGTGTCTTTTCCAACTTAAATGATTCTGTGATTCTAAATTTGAACCTCAAAAAGGTGCCAGATCAGTAGACTTGAAATTCTGGTGGTATTTCAAGAGGACAATATGCTCAAAGATTAAGCCATGGACAGGAGTACCTTCTGGTGGTGGAGACACTTTTCTTTTTGGAACAGCAATGGATACTCTTTCTTCTCTGGTAATTTTCTTCTGCACTTCTGGCACTTTAAAGATAGTAATTTTAAGAATACTAAATTCTAAAAGAAATCACACATCTTCTGAAGTTTATACAAAACAAAAATGGTGCACCACTACATGGAAAATACAATAAACCCAACAATCACATGAAACGTGCAAACAAAGACATGTAAGTTATCTGAGACAATGGCCAGCTGAAGCTTTAATGCACAGAGCTAGATATGTATTAAGTATTTCGAATACCACTAGTTTGGTGGGTTGCAGAAATAAATTCCTCAGATAAATTAGACACTTTGAAACACTATTTTAGTAACAGCAGAAATAGAGTTAAATATTAAAATAATATGTACTAATATGATACCTATAATATTAGAGCAACAGACGTATAGACCAAAACAAATCAAAACCAAACAGGATATTCACATACTCTGAAGGAAGATGGAATGATTGAGATGAAAGTAAGATGTAAACACTTTGCCTTCAGACTCTTCAGAAACACAATTTAACCACAGAACATCACACATACAGGGCACATAACAAAATCACTTTTCAACACAAGGAAAGCACAGAAACAGAGGACATATTTTTAATTTTGAGACCCTTCGCTGAATATTGATGATATGATAAAACACTGATAATTTTTTTCTAAATGTGTTCAAGTGTACTTAACTTCACTGAGTAAATAAAGCATCCAGTGATCAATGAAGTTAAACAGTAGCTAGAAAATTCAAGGAATGCAGGTGTATGACTATTCTCTGTCACCTTCTGCATTCTTTTCAGGGGTGAAGACAGAGGTCCTTTTCATTTACAATCAAATCAGAGAGACTTGATTAACCAGGCAGACTGTACAATGCACATGAACACCTAATATTTAGAAGACATCTCTACTTTCAAAAGAACTTGTATACCTTTAGCTGGTGGAGCTGCCACTTTTTGTGAAATTGGAACAGGTACTTTGTCTTCTGGCACAGGTTTCTTGGGCACTGCTGGCATTTTTTTTAAAAAAAGTTTATTTTAAAAGATGTTGAATTAATCACAGTATATGAACATAATCAGATGACAAAACACAAACACAAAGACTTGACATTTTTTCAAGTAAAAAAAAAAAGAAAAAAAGATAGCAAACACTGAACAAAACAGTTTTTATTATATAACTAGACACAAAACCACTACTCTGAAACAAGACTTCTTCTGTGTAACTGAAAAATTATATACCTTTTTTGGGTGGAGCCTCCTCTTTTCTAGCAACTGCAACTTTTTCTTCTGTGATAATTTTCCTGTGCACTTCAGTCACTTAAAAATAACGTGTAAGGGTATTTAATTGCAATTTTTGAAATACAGATATATGTAAGTTTCTTCTACTTATTCAGATTGTTTAAAAAGAAAGTGCTAAGTGAACTTCAACAGCAACAAAAATGACACTCTGCAGGAGAGACTACTTTACAGCCACAGCACAAAAATGAGTAAATCGTCAAAAGACAGAGAAGATCCAGACAAAGGTTACAGATACTAACAAACAAAACTGTATTCAAGTAAAATGCCTAAACACAAAGAGTGCTAGGCCAAACTAAAAAATCTCCATGATAATAATATTCTGATTACCTTTGGTTGCTGCAGGTTCTTCAACTTCTGTCTCAAAAGTGGGCACCTGTTCTTCTGCAGGTTCTTTAAAAAGATTGTACAGCTTTAGAAAATTTGCTTGATTTCATCAACAGCCATAAGATAGAAGACGAAATAACATAAATCTCATCAAGACAGCACAGGTCATAGGTGTACAAACACAGTAGACAAACATAAGTACACATTTAATGTTGAAGACATTTGATATGGGAGATATATTTTGTATCACCATGCAAATATATTAAAGATTGAATACAGCAAAAAACCATTTTTTTTCGCAACAGGAACAAACCGCTAATATACCTTTAGCTGGTGGAGCCACCATTTTTTTAGACACAGTGACAGGTACTTTCTCTTTGGGAACTGCTTTCTTACGAACTTCAGGAACTTTAGAAAAACAAGTAAGATGAGAAGGAAGATGAGAAAGAATATTAAGGTGTAATATTTGCAATTGCCTACTACTTCACAATGTATTTTACCAAATTAGCACAAACAATGATTTTCATAGTACAGGAAACATTAACTTTCAAAGTACAAGGTGGAATTTGAGACAAGCACTCACCAATGCAAGCAGACACTACTCATGTCAACATGTACGAGCAAGACAGCAAGACAAACATAATCCCCTCGAAGATACATCAGCCGGTTGATAAACTTGTTTATACCTTTAACTCCTGGAGCTTCCTTTGGAATAGCTGGGACTTTTGGTTCAGGGGCAACTTTCCTGTACTTCTCAGGCACTTAAAAAAATTACAATACATAGTTTTACATGGAAGTGTAGCATCACTGTAACAAGAACACATTTCTTTAATACAAAAACCCCACAAGAGGACATAAACATAATAGTGGCAACATAACGTTAAGAGTAATGAAACAACCAATGTGTTGTAGTGTAAAGAAGGTATACCTTTAGTGGGTGGGGCTTCCTCTCTTTTAGGAACTGTTACCGTCTCCTCTATGTAGTAAGACTCTTCTTCAGTCACTTCAAAAGAGTAAAATACAAAAATACTTAAGTGTTTGATATACGTTACTGTCTTTATGGTTGGCCTGGTAAGCAACAAAATGTTTTTAAGACAAGAATAAGCAGTGTGTGTTACTAATAGACACCTCTGGTATTACAGAATCTACATTCAAGCCATCCTGCTCCCTCTGAGGCTAACGGAAACATTTCAAGTGGCTTAAATGGAACTGAGGGACTGAACTTCATCTTGTATTTGTGTGGAATTTGAAAATGCTCAGTTCTTTCTCCTGTCCACTAGTTCACTACAGTTGGAATTTGTCCATTTTGAGAAAGGTTCTGTCCCAAATACCAAGAAAATTCCTTGACTAAAGATGTGCCTGGAAAAATCTTTCTATGTGTCATTTTTAACAGAAATTGAGTCAATCGATGTTAGTTACTGTACTTCGCAGCATTGCGCTACTGCCAATAAGCTTACAGGTGGAAACAGTATAGTCATTTTGTGATGAAATTGTCTGAGGAACCAGAGTGCACCACGATATTGTGAAGGACCTTTATTTCATTCAAGCAACCTGGTGGAAGAGAAACTTCCAATGGAGGATTTTTGTAAACAAAAAGAAGGGCTCATAGATCTCAATATCCAAGAGGTACCTCATTATTTTCACTCTATCACAACAGGATTAACTACTACGTTTTTCAAAAGCAAATAATAGAAATTTCTTCCAAAATTTATAAGCTATGAAATGTATTTATGTAGTAGTAAATCCTTCCTAAAAGTAGATATTAATCTGCACTATTTTTTGATCCAAAACAAAAATTCCTTTTTTTGCTTTTGCCTAGTATTCCTGAATTGCTGTCATACCTTCAGATATCTCCTCCCTGTGGATGGAAATGGACACTTCCTGTGTTTCTTCTTCAGACCATTCTTCAGCTGTTGATTCTTTAAGGAAAATTATTAGTTTTAGTATTTTTGGTGGATGGATAGATGGAGAGAGGGAGGGATTGATGGATGGAGAAGATGAAGACCAATCCTTACAAGCTCTATATAACAATGACAGATGTGCATACAACACAGAAAGTGCTGTGCACATACATATATATTTTTTGCTCTAAATTATGTTTTGTCCATGTACCCTACTGTGTGTTGTTGTATCTCTCTAATACCATTCCAGGTCAACTGTCAGTTCATCAGAATGCCTCAGCTTCCCCATCACAACAGCTGAGGTGGGGGAAACGGAAGTCAAAGAATCAGAGGTTGCTCTTTGATCCAAGTATATGAAAGTGAGAAGGAAAGAAACAAGACAAGAAGGATAGGTCAAGAACTGAAAGGAAAGCCTGGCACGTGCACATCAACAAATGTGACTGTGTCAGGGAAAACATCAACTTGTTCTGGGGAAAAGGTTAATTTGCAGGAGACAAACAGAAATTAACGCTGCACATACCTATAGGAATATAATTTGCAATTCCTGTTTTAGATAGAAAGTGTCCATTTTTGCTTCTAAAAACTCATTTATGCTTATTAATGGAAAATTTAAATTATCTTGACTGGATAGTTATTAATGGGATACAAAACCAGTCAAAATGCAGATTTCAGTTACCTTGAAGCAGATATTATGCAGAATTATACTAACATAAAACAACTCATCTGAATCTTCCCTGAGTATGAGAATGTGAACTGAAAGCTGGTGAGAAGTTAACACTGCAGAGCAAAACAGTATTATCTGCAGGGCTACGGAGAGCTTTGTATGGGGCATGACATATGAATGGTTACAGCTCTAATTAGAAGAGTCCAAACTGAACAATATATTCCTTTTTGCTACTGTGATTTTATGAGAGCCTGATCTGAAGATCATTGTATTCAGTGGTAGAGTTTCCATTCCTGTCGATGTGGTGGGACCCTGGCATTCCAGATTGAAATGGTAAATGGCACTTGGGAGGCTGTTAACTGCCTGCAAGTTTGTAAAATGTTCAACTCAAAACTCATACGAGGTAACTAACCAAATTTTTGTGTATTTTGATTTTGGTATTAGAACAGACTTGTAGACAAAGCGTAAGTGTCTCACTCTTGTCTGTTTATAGTGTACCTTCAGGTAGTGGGATTTCCTCTGGAATGGCAACAGATATTCTTTCTTCTGTAATAAGTACCCTTTCTTCAAAAGTGGCTTTCTTCTGCACTTCGGGCACTTTGAAAGATAATAATATTAAATGTTTCTTTTCCAATTCCATTGCGAAAGCAATGTTGCAAAACGCTAAATCTGAGTTTCCAAAGATTTGCTTAAGGGTGCTGAGCACGTAACATACAACAGAGATTCAATATTTAGAAAGAATATTTTTATAAGTATTGCCCAACATATACAACATACTGTAATAATTCATTGTCACTAAATCAGAACAGCAGAATCCCCGGGGGAAGGAAAAATCATCAACTGTTAACAATACAGAATACATAAACAGAAGCTGAGAAATAGCATGTTCTTGCATTCTACTGGAAAGCATACCTTTAGCTGGAGGAGCCTCAATTTTTTGGGGAACAACAGGAGATACTTTCTCTTTAGGGACAGGTTTCTTAGGAACTGCAGGCACTTAAAAAAAGCATTTGTTTTAGAGCCTCTGAAGTAAAAACTGGCAAATGCATCATGTAAGAGAAATGTGTTGTTCAAAAAGACTACACATGGACATGTCTTGTTAATAAAACATGACAGTTGAGCAAGTTGAGATAAATGCAATGTTTTAAAGACTACAATAAATGATATTATGGTGAACTCTTATTATACCTTTTGCAGGGGGAGCTTTTACTTTAGCAACATATGGTGTTTTTTCTTCTGGAGCCTGTTTCTTAGGTACTTCTGGCACTTCAAAGATTTTAATAATAATATTCTTAGCTAAAATTAACTGGTGCTTTAAAACTGCACCTGTAGTACATTTATCCACAAAACTGACACAAAAGATCCATATCTGATGTAACTGAAGTACAAAGAAAACCAGATTCACTTAACAATAAAAACTAAAATTGCACATAAACAAGATGCTTAAGATAATAAGAGAGGAATGTTATTTATGTAAGTGTACCTTTAGGTGCTGGAGCTTCCTCTCTTTTTGGAACAGCAATTTTTTTCTCTGGGGGAACTTTCTTAGGCACCTCTGGCACTTAAAAAAGATAAAATATAAGGTAACTTAATTCTGTATTTCAAAGATTTATTGAAGCATTATAGATTTCATTAATCCACTTAGAATATCAAGACACACCACATAACGCATTCATATACTTAACATAGAAAGATACAAGACAAGAGCGATATAGGTTCTGGAAAAAAAAATAATTCCAACCAGTTGCGTAAAGAATGTCAGACTATTTAAGACTGAATGGTTAAATGAAGAAAGAGCTGCTCAAATATGTTACCTGGTCTTAAAAACTCTCATATATGCACAGGGAATTATACATAAAAAGAGAATTTTACATAAACACAGACATGATTACATACAGACTAAGGGGAAAATAAAACTTAACAGGGAATGCACACCCCATCAGTAAGTATATCTTTGGCATGCAGATGTTCTCCTTCGGGAACTGGAACATGTGCTTTTTCTTCAGGCAGTTTTTTAGTACTTCAGAAACTCTAAAGGTATTAAAATTCTTTTAAGTAATCTTTCTAAGGCTTTTGAATGTCTTAGATGAGAACAGACATCCAAGAAAATACACAAAGACTGTATTTATCATATGCTTATGCTGAGATGTGAATAGAAGTTAGGAAAACAGGCCACCAGCACAGGACTGGTTAAAGCTCACATTCTGAAGATACTGTACCTTTCGCTGGGGGAGCCACCTCCTTTTTAGCAACAGCAACTTTCTTTTCTGGAACAGGTTTCTTAGGGGCTTCAGGCACTTTGAAAAACATTGTCAAAGTAAGAGATCTTTAGCTTTTGGAACATGTACAGAGATTTCAGTAATCCAAGATTGTTTTATAGAATGAACACAGCGCCCAGACAAGGAGCTGAGCACTGCAAACCAACACAGCACAATGTACAGCCTTTTGGACGTGTATGGACTACACAAGAAAGACACAGTAAAACTCCAGCGTTACAATCACTGCACTATCACCTTTCATCTGACTTTATTGAAGTAGAAACACCCTATCCTTCTCTCCAAAAGCCAAACAACCCAAATACAAAGAATAAGCACAAGACTGTTAGGAAAGAGAAGGGCTAAAGCTGAGACAAATTTAAGCTGTAAGCTGTTATTTGAAAAAGTGAAAGTGCACAATGTAGACAATACAAAAAAATGCATATGGAGATAATGCAGAACCAAAGACACATAGACAGCAAATTCATAAATATTCAAGAAAATAGGAAAATTAATACCAAGAAAGACAGTTTGGGTTTTGCTTTTTTCTTTTTTTAACTAGGGCAGTAGAAATACCTTTAGCTGATGGAGCTTCCACTTTGGGGACAGGCATGGGCTTTCTTTCTTCTGGAACACGCCTCTTTGGTACCTCAGGCACTTTAAAAAGAGGTGGTGATCATTTAGAAGACAGTTAAAACATTTGGTAAGTATTTTAACTGCTGCTTTTAACATGGTGCAGAAGCAAACAGTATATTACAAAAACTGCTGTTTTATCAAACAGATACAATATACTCATCTCAAAAAAGCTATTAAAAGAGTTATTTAGTGATGAAGAATAATAAGATTCAGAAATGCAGTAGGGCTTGAACCTTTGAGTGTGGAGCCATAGGAAAATGGAAAGATGTCAGTTCTTTTAAGCTATTCTTTTGTAAACAGTGTTACAGATGGATAATGAGAAAGATCAGAATAATGGGGTGCATGATTATGCAAAGACTTTATTCACCTTCAACATGGGGGATCTCCAGTTCTGTAGAAACAAATTCTTCCTCCTCCTCAACTTCTCTTTGTGCTACAAGAGGAATTTTAAAGATATTAAACTTTGAGATAGGAAATATCAATGTCCATAGTAAATCTGGAAAACTTTAAGATATTATGTGTGTCCATTACACAATGGTCACTGAAACACTTATGTTAATACATAAAATAATTTCATCCAGAAAACCAACAGCATGTAAAAATCTCACAATGAATCTTGATTCCAATTAAAACAACAAACAAACAAACAAATATTGATTAGCCTCTCATCCTTAATCAATCTACCTTCAATTGGGTAAACAGCTTCATAGAATCTTTCTTCAACTGTTTTCTCGTGCTCTGTTGGCTCTTCAAAGAAAAGCATTTAAACAATATTAAGACAAAATAGTTGAAATAGTGCCATCTATTAAGCTAAAGAAAACTAAGGTTACATCACACAATAAACAAGAAGAAGCAAGGCATACTGAAAGACAAGTATAAGATGTGTCTAAATATGTAATTTGCCATCCATAAAAGTTGATCAAAAGAAAGCCTAGAAGGATTGAGAGATTGTTTTGATTTGGGTGCACAGATTTTTGGTTTTGTACATACCTGTAACATATGAATACTCTTCTTCTTTGTGGACAGAAACTGACATCTTTTCTTCTGAAACAGTCCATGTTTCTACTGTAGGTACTTTAAAGATAGGATTTTGCTTTAGTATTTTATATTCTAGATCCAGATTAGTGGTAGTCAGCATGTGAGTTTTTATCAAATCTTTATTTGTGTTGCACATTAAAGTACTAGACATATTTAGACAGTCAGTATTCATATTCTAAAATACTGAACACAAAACAAGCACACAAGTATAATATTTAGTATTCATTAAAGACTAAGGACATAAACACCTTTAACCCAAACATTTGCAACAAATGCATGCATAGGCTTTTGGAAATAGTACATCAGAAGAATTCCAAAGGCAGCTCTTGAAAGGTATTTTTGGGTACTGGGACACAATTATGCTTACTATGTAAGGATAAGCCAGATGGCAGAGTAGATGGGGGAAAAGCTAAATCACACTGCAACATTCTCCAGACTGTTTAAATATGAAGCAAAAGGCTAGCCACAAACATGTTAAAAACAGACTTTATGAAAGACTAAAGCATGATACACATACTATTCAAACACTGAAAGTAGTCACAGCATGACTAGTACAATAGATCCACATACATACACACAGGCCCACATATTTACAAGATGCACAGAAATGCACAGGATGCTGGAAAAGATGTAAAATATAATGGAAGGATGCTGATTTGTACCTTTCTTTTTCATAACTTTTTCCTCAATGACCATTGGTGTAGGTTTTGGTGGTAGAACTTTCTTGGTAACTGTTGGCATTAGAATTTTGTTATTCAGTCAAATGTTTAGCAGAGACCAAAATAAGTCTACAGCTACCTAGCAGTGATGTTGAAAATACAATGAACAAGAGAAACATAAGCTAACTCAGTAGCTAAGTCAGGCATCTTGTAATCACACAAAGCAGCATAAGGAATATGGTTTTCTTTCTTATTATTGTTACCTTCCAAAAGGGCTGGGTCAGTCAGGCCATTTAGCACACAGGTCATTTCCTGACATATATTGAATTGTAGCTGACAGAATCCTACTGCAGAATGGGAAATGCTATATAGAATGAAGTAGTTACCAAAAGAATAAGGGTACATCTTTATTTCATTACCAAATAATTAACCAAGATATCCTGGTAAATGGTCAAGATGGAAATCTGAGCAAGATGGGAATTTCCCATCTTCAGCTTTGAGTGAAACACACTGTTTCACCCAGTGCAATTTTATACTCACTTCCTTTCTTAAAGCATTGGTAGTTAGCATCTGCATTTAGTATTTTCACCTAAAAGGCTTTAATCTTATTTTAAAAGAATTCAGCAGAAACTTTTATTAGAGGTTTCAAAGACTGAAAAATTGATCAGACCCTTGTTAAGTAAAGATAAAGCATATGCAGATCAGCCAAGTCACAATAGCCACTACTTTCATGTAAAGATGACATTAAGGAAATTAAACAGTAGTTACCCTCAGCTCGTTTGACTTTTTCTTCTGCAACCCTCTGAGTGGTTATCTCCACTTTTTCATCGATGGGTTTCTTGACAACTGCAAGTAATTCAGATAGATTTATTGTCTAAATAATCTTGAAAATTATTTTCCTGACACAAATCCAGTAGAACTGGCTCTTTTCATGTTTAGGATGTTACAGTCTTTGTGCATCCTGTGCACTTTACAGTGCCCGCCCTCCCCTGCGAGATATGCAGTGATCTAAATTGAGGACAATTCTCAGAAGTGCAGCATGCATGAACTCAATAATTACATCCATACCCAAGGCTAATATCCAGTGAGAAGGAAGGATAACTGAAGCTCAGTTTGATTTTGCCATCAATTCTTAATTTTCTTCTACCGCCACCAAGCAGAGAGCTTAGAAACATAAGGTGGGAGAAGAGGAAGGATTGCCATGACCCTTGCTCATGTCACTGTCCAACATTAAGAGAATTTTCTCCTTTCCAAGGAAATGTGAATAACCAGCACCATTCACCTTGAAGGAGGTGCATGAGAGATGTTAATCTGCATGTTCTTGTTATTTTTGCAGGAAAGTCATACCTTTTTGAACTGTTACTTCCTTCTTTTCCTTCTTTTCAGCTATAATTGCTGGTGGTTTTCTCTCAGGCACAGGTTTCTTAGGAACTTCAACCACTTAAAAAACAATAACATCACTTAATGATAAAAAATATGTTGTCTAAAGGCTTTACAGACAGGAAGGTATTAGTTATGCCATTATAATTTTATGAATTTGAAAAACACACAGAGTTTTGGAGATCCAGTCGTTGTAAAATGTTTTGCTTATTCCCAAGTTTGATATTTTCTCATCAAAGCTAAAATCTGTTCCTAGAGGCACACATGTTACTTATACCCAAGACAGACATAGCACACAAGAAATTTGAAAATGTAGCTGCTAACATCAAGCACTGTGTGAAACTTTTAACATAAATCAAGTTTATCTAGACCACATGAAAATGATAGAAGAAATATCTAAAAAACTAAAAATGGCACATATCATTATAAACTACTACCTCGTATGAGGTTTTAAAGACCTGCAAAGTCCATTTGTAGTCAAATTATAATGTATTATAATGCATCCACTTCTATCTGCATCTATATCTTGCCATGACAGTCCTTGGCTTATCATCAAGTGTCAGTTAAAATTTGTCAGCATGTTATGGTTCCAGTTATTGTAACAAAAATACTGTAACAAAAAAAAATGTTGCTTCATTCAAAATATTGATGCCCTAAGAATAAATATGAGAAAAGAGAAAAAATAAAATGATATGATATTTAAAATACCTTCTTCATGAATGACTCTTTTTTCTTCATAAGTCACTTCTCTTTTCTCATAAGCTTCTTCCCATTCTTCTTCCCCTTCATCATAGCCTTCTTCCTTGACATAATAATCATGGTCTTCACCATAATCTTCTTCCCATTCTTCATAAGTTTCTTTGGGCATTTCATGTATTTCCTTCTTTTCTTCATGGATCTCTTCTCTCCTTGCCATAGATGTTACTTTGATCTCTTTGGGCTTCTCTGGAAGCACTTCAGGAATTTTTAAAAAAAAAAAAAAAAAAAAAAAGGGATGATTCATATCATAGCCTGGAATTTGCAAGGCATGGATGTTCACACTTAATGAAATTACTTCACCCTCATAGACAGTTTAAAGAAGTGAGTATTTCTCAAGCTTTCTAATCAACTTGGATTTTAAATATGCATTTTTAACATAAAGACAAAAATCAAACAATTGTGGTTTGATTCAAGGTACTTCAAAACAAAACACCTTATTTCCCCAAATTAATTTTAGGTTTTTTTAAAAAAGGTTTTTTTAATAAAATGAAAAAAATTACCTTTAGGTGGTGGCACTTCTTCAGGACCTTTTTTAACCACCTTTTGGGGGACTTTCTTTAGTGGAACCATTCTTTCTGCTTAAGAATAAAATATTTTAAATTTGAATTAAAAAATCAAACAACCCCCCTAAACAAACAAACAAACAAAAAACCCAAAACCCAACAGCCATGAAACATGTACACACTGTTCAAATACTGTAAGTATTCTTACCTGGCTTTTTCTCCTCTGGAGGTGTAACAAGAGGTAGAAGAATAGGAATAGGGGCAGCTTGTAGGAAAAATGAGATATTTAGAACATAATTTGAGTATGGTATGAAAAAGGTTGAGTATGAAGAAAAATCCTGATTTGAAAAAATAGATTATACACTTTTATTGCAGCTACAGAGTAAGAGCAAACACGGTGCTCATTCTGACAGTTTATAGTAGCTGAATAAATGTATTTTGAGAGGGAATCCCCATTCTACCCTTATTTGAACCCTGAACCTTCTCAGCTTTATTTTCTTTGCTGCCATCACCCTCCTATCTTTGCTGATAGTAATTCTTCTAAATATCAAATCTTTCCCCACCTGCTGCCACTGCATTTTCAAATTATCCTGAAAATAAACCCAAGAAGATTGAACTTCTATGGTTCATAGTAAGCTAGTAATGTAATGGAAGTATAAATAATGTTTGTAGTTTGTAGTCTAATAAAAGAGCCTTGAAAGAGTCCATTTGCAATAAATATGCAATCCAATGTGGGGCTTTAAAATATTTTTTTTAAGACCAGTAATTTAGACAGCTTGTTTAAAAGATATTTCTGTGGCAAAAAGAAGAAGAGATTAGAATAAAAAATTATCAGAGAGGTAGATAAAAGTAAAAGGAAGATCAAATGAACAACAAATTGATAGGAAAACATGATGGAAGGACTAACTCTTTCTAAGAGAAAAGTCTTCATTCCTACCATTACCTGTGTGGAGCTTTCACCTTCCAAACAGCAAAGAAGCCTATCCAAGCCAAGTGTTGCCCATATTGTACTTGCACAAGGACAGTTAACTAGATCTTATCACTGTCTAAGTTTTTTCTCTGAGGTTCCCACAGGCCTTCTGCTTCAGGGAAAATATGGAACAAGTACAGTTCATTGCCCTACCTTCAGCTGGTTTTTGAGGTGGAACCGCAACCTTAGCATCAGGAACATCTAGAAAATCAAAATGTTTAACTGACTTAATAAATACTATTAATAAAAAATTCAGTATGCTCTCCTCAAGAATAGTAGTTCACGGTGCTTTAATTTTTTTGGTAACATACAAGGATTGCAGCTGACTCCTCAAGAATAAGACAGTCAACCAATAGGCAACTAGTTGGATTAACCTTTCCCTGGCCAGACTATACAATGTGTTTTATTTCTAAATAATTCCTGCAACATTTGGAGCAGGTTCTTAAGGACATTCAGGAAAGAAGATCATTACATATCATAAGACAATTGCTACCCATTTCGCCTCCTTGGTTATATTTTTTCAGTTGTGCAGAGGACATTGTATCTATTAACTGGTACCTCTTCATTGTTCTACTCCTTAGTAATGCAAACAAAGATAAACTTTTGTGTTTTAGAGAATATAGCATTCTATATTGTATTAAATAGGGTCCCTATTAATGTCACTGATGATGGAGTTATCACAGTATTCACTACCACTTACATGAGAATAAATAGTTCCACATATCTATGGATGAGGAATAATGTTTTAGGATATACATTTTACTTACTATAACCAGGAAAAAAAGATTTGAAAATAAAAAATTAAGCAGATCAATGCACTAAATCTATGACAGAATACACACATGACCTTGTGCCAGTCTTGCTCATGAACTTTACCTGGTGGCTTCAACTCCAGTTTGATTTCTGCAAAAGAGTATTAGATTTCTTTTAGGGCTATTGATTTTTCCAGAATCATGTTTCAAACAAACAAATTTGCACATGGCTATGATCATAAATTTGTTTACAAAAGTTGCTAACCTTTGGTTACCAGATAGAGCTCTGCAGTGCTTCTTGCTTCTCCTCTTGGTTCAAGACGAGCAATTACAGAATATACACCTGCAGCAGGAAAAATGTTGATATTTATATGCTTTTATCATTCAAAACCAGACAACAAAATCAGATAAAACAATGGTATTAGCACAAAAGTTCCTTGAAATTTTACCTTCATCTTCTGCATTAACATTGTGAATAGTCATGTAATGACAACGACCTTCGCTTCTGAAGCTGTACTTGGGACTCTCTCTCAGTTCAGTGGGGCCTTTATACCACGTCACAACTGCATCATCAAAGGACACCTCGCACTCAAAGGTTGCAGACTGGTGTTCACTCACGACAATGTTCTGTATGCTCTTCGTGAACTGAATTGGTTCCGCTGTGTTCAGAAACAAAAAATATATCAATAGTTATTCCCCATCACATCATTTACCTTTGTTAATTCCTTCACATTATTTTTATCATAACAGTTACATTACGATGAGATAATAACAATAGATCTTGAACAAGTACAATAAGAGAAAGGGATTCCATCTTGTATGAAGTTTTATGTATAAGAATGAAGATTAGAAGACAGAAGAGTACAACTATAACAAGATTGTTGTGCAGATATATTATATAAGAGTAGCCATGATGGAAATTAAAGATAAAGAATAATTAAGAAAGAGAGAAAGTGGAAGGAAAATATAAGAGTATCAAAGAAAACAGAAGCTAGTATGACTCAGATTGTTTGAGGGCCAGGGGACATGACTTAGTCAAATATACTAACTTACTCAAGTATATAACATATTGTTCAAAGAGAAAGGACAGTAAAACTTCTTATATAGTCCATTTCCAAGTTTGGAAACATGTCTTTCAGAAATTCTTTTGATTTTCATTGGTTTTGCTCATGGAACTCCAGAAACTATCTATCACTATTGTAATAAAGAGCTTCTGTATATTTACAAACCTTCAATGGCCAGATCTGCCGTTGTTTCTAGACTGTCAAGCTTGCAGGTATACTGTCCCTCGTCTTCTGTTCTAACATCCTTGATGATGAGTTTGTGTACTTTGTCAGAGACTTGTGTTGAGTATCTCCCTCCTATCTTAATGGGTCTCCCATTTCTGTACCACTGAGACTTGGCATTTGGGATAGAGAACTGACAAGCCAGTGTGCATGTTTTTCCTTCCTTGAAAGTAGTGTCATGAAGATGCCGTTCAACTGCAGGTTCTATTAGCATGTTAAAACATACATTTTAAGCAGACATCAGAGAGTGGAATAGATAAAGTGTAAATTATTTCAAATACATACTTCAAAAGTACACTTACCAATCACAGTTAGCCTGGCACTGGCAATATGTGGTCCACACACTATTCTGAAACTTCCCTGATCCTCAGGCTGGCAGTTCCTAATTCTCAGAATGTGGCGATCACCTTCAATTCTAATTTCATATTTGTCATTGGAGTCCAGTTTCTGGGTTCCCTTGTACCATGAAAGCTTAATTTCTGGATAGTTAATTTTAATCTCACATTCAAAGATAGCATCCTCATCTGCTAAAACCGTCTGATTTTCAATGTCTCTGATCAAAGTAATAGGCTGAAAAATATTAGTTTAAATTAGTTTCAAGTTCCCTGCTATGGATTTGAATATTTCACAAATTAGTCCAAAAACATATTACCTCTGTTTGTGAGAGTCGTTGCTGAATAAAAGCTACAAGTTCATCAAACTCCTGATCTTCCCTCTGAGCTTTTTCTGTGAGCTCAATTTCCTATAAAAATGCAGAATATACTCAAAGATCAAAGGATACTAAATGTCAAGCTGTCATGTTTATCCAACATAGAACTAATTTCTATGTCAAATTTTCTGTAACTGTACTGTGACTAGCATATCTTCCCATCTTAACAGTTGCAGTCAAGTTGTGAAGACAGCACATACTTAGCCAGAAGGCCCATTTATTCTTCTTGGATTTGAGCATGCAAGAAATTGAGAAGTTTCAGTAAAAGATCTAAAGAGGAACCAGAAATGCCTGCACACATCCTAGCTTCAGAGTGTGGACAGCGAGTCTGTTCAAAAGAACCACGTTACTTCTAAGAAAGCCAATGGTGCAGTCACACTGTATCTTACCAATCTGTGGCTTTCTTCTGCTTGGGTTTGCTTTAGTAACTCAAAGGCTTGCAGGAGGCCACGGAAATCTGTAATTCCATACATGCGAGCATATTTTTCATATTCTTTAGGATCTACATTTTTGAGAAGTTCCAAGATATCAATAGGTTGCTCTTCTTCTTCTTTCTTTTTTGTTGGAGTGCTATTCAAATCAATAACATAAGTTAAATATGCAGCATTTCATTCCTAGAAAGCTATTTGATGAAAAATCAGCTTAGAGCTGTCCTGTGCAGTGGAATCCTTTAGTCTAGTCTAGTCAGGTGCTTCTGTTTTCAGTACAGTTATACATATTTAATGAATATTTTGAAACTATATCTTGTTCTGAGCTGTATAATAAAAGAAGTTTCTTTTGTGTTGATAGCAAGGTAATCTACAAAAACTTTCAATATACCTTTTTAGTTTTGCCCTGAGATCCCCTTCAACAACTTCTTTCTGTCTTTCTTCAACTTGTAGGTTTACACTCCTCTCAATTTCACCATGTTTGTTAAAAGCTACACATTTGTACATGCCAGAATCAGTTTTTATTGTGTCCTTTATTTCTAGTTTGGCTTCATCTCCTCTCTGCTGGATTATAATGCGGCCTCCCTGGTTGAGTTGCCTCCATTTTCCCTTCATCCATTTAACATTTGGAATTGGATCTCCTCCAACTTTTGCAATAAATGTTGCAACAGTCTCTGCAGAAAGATGCAAATGAGGAAGCTAAGTCTTTCCACCTCTATATGACAGTGGGACATAATCTCAAACAAAAGGTGTAGGCAAATAGAAGACAATGTACTGCTTTGAAAAGGGTTCTTACTTTCCATGACTTTGATACTCTGAGGCTCTGACACAAAATAAAGCTTGCCTTCCACTTCTGCTTTCTTAGCTGTTGGTGCAGCTGCAGGTTTTTCTACAAAAACAGAGTCAAAGAGTTATAACAAGTGGTTTCATGTAATAGTTTATGATCATTTGTGATGCTGCTTCTGAAGAAATCGTAAAAAATGTGAATCAATTCCTGAGATGGAAGAACCTAGTATGCAAGTGACAAAAATGTAAAATACTTTAATATGGTTTTAAGCAATTTGTATTTTACTTTCCACATGAAACTGAACACTGTGGATTATATTGTGCTGCTCATTAACTTCAGTCAGGTAATTTATACTCTACATGGAAGCAAATTCACAGATGGATATGCAAATAAGAAGCCTCACTTTCTAAAATGAATTTGTTTTTAGTGAGATGGTCTTTTTTCAGTCTTTTTCCGGATATTACACAATAAGAGTTACTTGCATAGTTTTATCAGTGATTTGTTAGCTTTTTATTTTTTTTTTCACTTAGGTAGTTCCTAGGCTGTGTAGTGAAAAAGATACTGTTTGTACATGCTACTGAACTCCTGTGTCTTTTATGCAACAGTAAGGCAAGATCTTAGAAGAATCAAGGACAGTACTTTCTTTCAGCTAAAAGATTCAAATGTCTTAGAGCTGTAACAATCTTGAAACAACTAGCCTCTAAGGCCATAAGCTCAATCAAGTTCCTTCTGTACCTTCCTTTAATAAACATTATTGTTCACATCCTTTCCATAAACTATGCGTGTTCAAATAATTTTACTCATTTAGCTTTCATTTTTCTTAAATTTGGTGTTTAGATTTAGCAACTAGATTCTTTATCTTTTTGGTAAGAATATACTATTGATTTGATCCTGGTTTCCCACTGTTTATGTCACTATTTAGATATAAATTATTGTTAAATACACGATTTTACCAGATCGTACAGTTTCAAAAAGAACTAAATAACAATTGTTTGTTATGAGATTATTGAGATTATAAACTGTTTTGTTCCACGGAAAACAAAGTGGGATAGGATTTTTTTTGGTGTTTCCATCATATGCCTTGATTTTCTCCATGTTACTATACCTTTCACTGTCACTTTAGATTTGCAAGTATCAGTGCCAGCTGCATTCGAAGCTTTGCACACATATTCTCCTGAATCAGATTTGGTAACTGCAGCAAGTTCTAGAAGAGCTACTCCATTAACAAAGCTGAAGTTGCATCTGTCTGAAGCTCTTATTTCTCTCCCTGCCTTGAGCCACTGAATCCGGATTGGCTCTGATCCTTGGACATGGCAGCTCAGCTGCAGCGTATCACCTTCCTCTGCTGCTGCTGCTGACTGAAGAGGCTGGTCAAAAACTGGAGGCTTTTTAGGTTCTGGAATATGAAAACACTTGAGTGAATACTTGGGGAAGTATGATCCAGCATATAAGAGAAAGATAAATACATGTGATTCTCAAGAATGCAATGGCAAGGAATGGAGGAGGATAAATAGAAGCCTGAGAATGTCGATTGTAATATTAAGAAATGGAATAAATATCCCGAGAGCATGTTTCCTATACAAACAAACAAGAAATATCTTTATCCACTCAGCAAGAGTCTTTACATGCTAAAAAATAGTATAAGAACTAATGCACTATTGGGCTGCAAACTATAGAAGAATCTCTAAAGAAAAACCCATGCAATCTCCTGCAAGACTATTATGATGAAGTGTCACACTGCCACAACACACTGGCAACACTGTCTAAACTCTGATGTAATTGCACAACCCCCCTGTCATTCCATGGAAAGAGAATGATTTGAAAATTCAACAGAAATGTCACAAGGATTTCAATATTCACATTAAATCAGCAATAGCAAATAGTGAAAAAGAAGCGTTTCCCTGAAAAATAGTGGGGTTTTTAGTTGAAAACTAAAAGATTTTGTGGTTTAACTAAGTTTTATCACATCTGTCTCAGGATAAATTACTGCTGCTAAGGTGAGCATAACCAGCTCATAAGAGAGGAGCTCTATATTTGCAGCTAAGTAAAATAAAGAAAAGCAAGAAGCAAAGAAAAATAAGACTTCAACCAACCTCTGATAACAACAGAAGATGTACTCAACACGCTTCCTGCTTCATTGGACACTTTACAAGTGTATAAACCAGCATCTGATTGCTCTACCACCTTTATATGCAAAAGCAATATATTGTTTTTGAAAGATATTTCACAGTGAGCACTTGAATGGACTTCCTGATTGTTTTTGTACCAAGCAACAGTCAAAGGCTGAGAGCCAGAAACACGACCCTCAAGTTTAAGTTCATTCCCTTCTGTTTCTTCTACTGCTTCAGACAGTTTCTTAGTAAAAGTAGGTGGAGTTTTTCGTTCTGTAAAAAAAAGAACATAAATTCCATAAATCTAACTTGAGATGAAAAGTTCTAAAGAAAATGTTTCAAGAAACAATTAAACATTGGGGAATTTTTTGATCTCATTTAAACAGGATATATTTTTAAAGCAAAATTATGCTAGGATAAACAGCAGGTGTCTTGCTCGTATAGTCACTGTCATAGTTAGTTTTCCTATTTAAAAAAAACCCTCTCACATTGATTAAAGCAAGCACCATTTAAAAAACCCCAGGAGTTTTGTCAAGTTTTTAAGAAATTGGTTAAAGTCTATCAAAAAGAAATAGGTCAGAGTTTATAAAGAAAGTAAGCCAAAGAAATATTTAATTTCTCTTCCCACTGTTGTTAGTTACCCTTCCTAATTCCCTTAAAAGACCCATAAGTATCTCCATATAGGTACTTCAGGCTACATCTCGAAAGTTTTCTCGAAGTTGCTGTTCAATAATAAGGCTAATTTCCCTTATAATTGAAGAATGAAAAATGTACACACAATATATTATCTATTCAGTACCTTTAACAGTCAGTTGAGCTGTGCAAGAGTCCTTTCCAACTTCATTGCTAGCATGGCATGTATATACTCCAGAATCTCCCTTGTCAACTTTCAAGATGGTCAAATGGGCTGTGTTGTCTACATAACTGATCTGATAATTTCTTCCTGTTCTAATCTCTTGGTTATCTTTTGCCCAAGTGACTCTAATAGGCTGTGTTCCAGAAACATGACACTCAAAGTCAGCACTTTCTCCAATAATACCATCCACAGGTGTAACTGGGATGTCAAAGAATGGAGGAGTCTTCCCTTCTGAAGAGTGAAAGAAATAAAAAAGCGTCACTTTAAAATCTCGATTTACTTTAAAACTCTGTGAAATAAGTGTCTTTTGTACAATATGAAATTCATATATAAAGCAAAATTTATTTTTAAGATACTTCCATTAAATATTTCACAGCCCACCAACCTGTAAGGACAAGCCTGCCACTAGAAGAAGCAGTCCCAATAGCATTGGTAGCTGTGCAGGTATATTGCCCAATAAGGCTCCTATCTGTCTTCAAAACCTGGAGAGTTGCTACATTATCTACGAAGGATGTGTGAACATTGTAGTCCTCTTTTACACGTACACCGTCTTTAAACCAAGATACTTCAATGGGTTCTGAACCAGCAATGCAGCAATCAAATGTAACTGGTAAGCCAACAGTTTCATGAACATCCCTTAATTTTCGCGTAAAAGAAGGCGGAAGTTTACGCTCTGTAAGAAAACAGTATTGCACAGTGAGGTCTTTCAGAAGATGCGCACCTATTGCTGTACTCACCCATAAACATTGCTCAATATACTGCAGAGTATGGTGAGGTTTTGCTCAAAACTTATGATTAAAAATGTAATTCAGGCTATCATTTATTTCAAATGTGATGTGAAAAGAGCCCTGTGCATACGGTTGCAGGAAAACACATAACCATTCTGCCCTCAGTTACACCCAGTGTGCCTGATTTACCCTCAGGACTGCTAAAGGTGGAAACCAACAAAGAAAGATTCTCAGCAGGGAAAGAAGATGCAGAAGCTTGTAACACTACAGAAGAATTGTGGTGACATTTCTATTAGCTTTACCGGGAGGCCTTTGTTAGTAGAAGACAGTGCCACAGGGCATCTTACACAACAAGAAACAGTAAAGTGTTTTACAAGGAAGAGGTAATCTTTGTTTTTCAAAACAGCAAAGCATACTTAAGAAAAATAAGACATATTCCTATTTTTAAGATTGAAATATTCACCTTGAACTGTAAGCAAAGATGATGAAGCAGCTTCCCCAACAGTGTTTTCTACTTTGCAGATGTACTCCCCACTGTCACTACTGTCTACCTGGCTGAAAACCAGAGTAGCGATTTGGTTCTTAAAGTGCATTTTCATGGTAGCAGTTCCTCTCAGCTTTGTGTCGCCTTTGTACCATGATACAATCATTTCTGGTGTTCCAGCAACCTGGCACTGTAAGGATGCAGAATCCCCAACAGTCACCTGCAATGGCTCCAGTGGTGTAACAAAGTAAGGTGGTTCTGAAGGACAAAGAAACACCATTAGCATAAAAAGGTATTGCACGCTCAGCATGAGGAGTTCAAATAACATTCGATGGAGCGATGGTGTCTTGACGCACCTAGTATTGTGATTGCACCATGACAGTTGTCTTTCCCAGAATCATTTTCAATATGACAAGAATATTGCCCCTGATCTTCTAGTTTGCTGCTAGGGATTTCCAGTATGGCAGATGTTTCTGTAGTGGTGATGCTACACTTTTCAGAGTGTGTTATTTTTACTCCATTTTTCTTCCATGTCACTGATATCGGAAGAGTACCCGTATATGTGCATTCCAAGATTAAATTTTTCCCTTTCTCTACACTTAAATCATTCACCTTCTTCACAAATTTAGCTGGTTCTATAATGAACAATGAGAAGAAAACAAATTAAATAAAGCCAGAAGATCATCTTTAGAAGCACAAGAAGCAGTAGTCTGGACAAACCTTTGACAAAGAGATGTGTAGTGCAAGAAATTTTCCCTGCCTCATTAGAGACCTGGCAGGTGTAATCTCCACTCTCAAGTGGATGTACATCAAACAGCTCCAGTTCTGCAACTGAATCTTGCAAGGTGATATTGCATCTGTGTCCTGGTACTAGCTCAACACTGCCTCTGAACCATTTAACTTCCAATGGAGGGGAACCTTTTATGATACTAGTAAAGGTTACGCTTTCCCCAGATAAAACATCCAGTGGTTCAGGTTTCTTCACAAAAGATGGTGGTTCTAAGCACACAAATAAAACAGAGAGAGAAGAAGTACATTTGAACTTCTTTTGAAGAGCATAGTAATTAGAAATATGCAACAAAGCAAAAAATGAAGTCTTTCTGAAAATAAATTTGTGCCCTCTGACTCTGTTTCTTACTGGTACCGACCTCTAACACTCAAAAATGCGCTGCATTCATCAGACCCAGCTACATTAGTAGCTGTGCACAAATAAGTTCCCATATCAGACTCCTGAAGTCCATTCACTTTCAGAGAACAGGTATTGTCTGTAAGAGTAGCCTGATACTTGTCTCCACTGGTAATTTCTTGTCCATCATGAAACCAGGAAACCAGAATAGGTGGTGACCCATAAACTTTGCACTCCAGTACAGCAGAAGAACCCAGCTGACCATATGTTTCTTTCAGTTTTCTTGTGAAAGAAGGGGGTATAATACGATCTGCATTGGTTTAAAAAAAAAAAAAAAAAAAAGAAAGTAAAAGAATTACCATACAGGGTATTAAAATGCAGGAAGTTCTCCATGCATAATAAATTGAGCAACCTTACTTTTGCCATACCTGCTTTAGCAATCTACTCCTACACACCCAAGTATTTGAAAAACAGATAGTTGATGGGTAAGGATATGCTGCAGTTTTCATTCACAATTTTTGAAGGACACCTTTTACTTTTGCTGTTTTTTTCATAAGCAACAATAATGCACCAGCTGTCCAAGAAGACATGTAGATTACAGCTGAAGAAATCAAGTCCTTTCAATAACTCCTGCCCCTCAAAGTTTAAGTAGGCATCTATTATTGATGCCTGTTAAAGTAGCATGCCAAGTACTCCTAAGATGTAAGTACTCCTAAGTACTCCAGCAGTGAGTCTCTTAGGCTCCCAATCACAACAATCACTTTACTATCGGAAGGCTTTTTAAAGGAACTAAAGGATCAAATGTGACTCAAAAAGAGTAGTCAACTAACCTGAAACATGCACTGAAGCTGTGCAGCTGCTTTTACCAACACTGTTTTTCACCTCAAAAGTATATTCGCCACTGTCTTCTAGAGTTGCATTGAGGATCTTAAGCCCAGATACTTTGTTGAAGAAACTGATTTTATATTTATGGTCAGTGGACAGCTCACTGCCATCCTTAAACCACCTAGCAGTAAGCTCTGGTGTGCCATCTACTGTGCATTCCAGAGTACAAGAGTCTCCAACTGTAACTTTGACTGGGCCTGGCTTCTCTACAATGACTGCAGGTTCTGCAATGAAATGCAAGTCAGAAAATTCTTTAAATCAACAATGCAATAGTTGTTATCATTAAACTGTAAATTTTAAAACATCTTAAAACACATTGTGTTTTTTATCTCATGCTACCAACCTAGCACTTTCACTGTGGCAAAGCATTCCTGAACACCAGCATCATTTTTTATCTGACAAATATATTTCCCAGCATTGGTTGGTTCTGCATTTCCAATCTGCATAGTTGCAATGTTTTCGGAGTAGGAGATCCAAAGATTATCACTTTCTCTAATGATTTCCCCTTTGTCTTTTAACCACAGAACAGAAATGGGCTGTGATCCTTTTACTTCAGCCTGCAGTTCAATTGACTCCCCAACTACGACGGTGAGATCACTCAACTTCTTCACAAAGGTTGGTGGTGCTATTTAAGAGAAGATATTTAACAGTAAAGAAACACACCAAAGCGGAAAAGTAGGAGGAGAATGACAGGAACAAAGAAATGCCAAGAAGGTGTCAATATTTGTACAAACCTCTTAGAGTTACAGAGCCAATACAGGAGTCACTTCCCACATCATTTACAGCTTTACAGTGATATTCACCAACATCTGCAGTATCCACACTAAGAATGTGAATACTGGCTGTGTAGTTCTCAGCCATGACCTTATACTTCTTGCTGCTCCGAATTTCTCGTTTGTCTTTATACCATGAAATCTGGAAGGGAGGAGTGCCCTGAAGCTCACATTCCAGATGAATATCAGACCCTTTCAAGGTCTGGACTGGATGAGGCTTCTTTGTAAAAATTGGGGGTGCTGGGGAAAAAAAAAAAGAGTTACAGTTTGTGTTATGGGAGCAAAGTAGATTAAAGAGGACAAAAGATTCAAGTAGCCAGTTTTGATGCTGAGTAGCAAAGACAAACAACAGATAAAGATCTGCCACAGAGATCAAGAACAGGCAAGAGACTGGTCATCTAGTCAGACAGATTTTGGCCTCTCAGACTAAAGAAAGTGGGATTTAAGAGCTTTTCTTACAGTTAGAAAGGGAAGGAAAGAGCTGAGATTCTGACCTTTTACTCTCAGTGAAGTACTGGTGCTTGCACTACCCGCTGGATTCTGAGCTTCACAAGTGTAGTCACCGCTGTCTTCAACACCGAGGTTGTGCATTTCAATGACTGCCACTGAATCCACAAAGGACATTCTGTATTTTTCACTGGGATGGATCTCAGTTTCACCTTTGTACCAGGTGACTTTGATTTCTGGAGATCCACCTACTTTGCATTCATACTTAATGGAATCGTGCTGTTTCACAAGTTTTGAGGAGTCTAGTTTCTTAATAAACCTTGGTGGTTCTGGAAAGCCAAAAGGGAAGATGATACTTTAAACTGCACCAATTCTTTGAATAAGCAGGGAGATGAGTAACAGAAACTGTAAACTTTAAGGACTGCAAAAATTCTGATTTTGCAATTGTTATGAAATTTTTTTAGATGATTTTAAGTTAGTTCAAAATCTAGATTAAGAAGCAAACAAGTTCTCTTTATGCATTTCAGTTAGTTTCTCCTTACTTTATTGACCCACTGTACCTCTCCATGTATATATTCACTACTTATTCTTTAAGAAATATCCTCTTGTAATACATGAGTAGTAAAAATGTCTGATGGAAAAGCAAGAATCCAACTATTCAGCCAAGAAACCTTATTAAAAGCATTTATGTTGGGCATTATAATAAGTGCTTTATATGTTAATATATGATTAATAATTTATATAGTCAATAAATGTATCTGCATTATAACCCTTCACATATTTAATGCAAGGTCAAACATAAAGCCGGCTATAAGGAAGGAAAGTTAAGGAGCTTAAGTAGCAAACAAAAGAGCTTTGAAATAATCATGCTGAGAAGAATTACGAGATGGCTGTTATTACAAAAGTTGGTGTTAAATGTCCTGTGTGCGAAAAGCAAACCAGATGGTCACATTTTGTTCTGTAAGTAGAGGAAAGGAGTGGAGGTTTGACATTTCTCATCAGAAGTATCATATGGATGATTAGAATCACAAGACTGAATGTTTGTGGCTCAAAGACATAAACAGTAAAACCAATAGGCGGTAATGTGGGCACAGCAAATAAATCTCTCTGCAAAACAGGATGAAGTGCCTCTGCGCATCTGTCTGTAAAGTGTAGGAAGAATATCTATTTTACTGTGGGTTACTTCAACCTGTGGGACAGTTGCAGAACATCCTGTGTTGTTAAAAACAAAACTTCCTTAGAGTTTCTAAAAATAGAAATAGTGGCTTCTTAACATCAGGACACTTGGAACCTTAGAAATTTACTATCAGCTTTCAATTTGAGAAAGAGTTGATTACCTACCTGAATACTAACATTTGTTGAGTAGTTACACTCTAATTCCACTCCTTTCAAAAAATGAGGATATACATATTAGTAAGGTATATATTTAGAATGTAAAGTAGTTTTTAGAACACAAAGCAATTGTTAAAACTACAGATTGGGAGCATTAGATGCTAAAATGAGAAAGTTAATAAAAAGTTGGGAGGCTTCCAAGGTCAATTGAATAAAAGATCTTAATTCTATAAACAAAGAGTTGCATGTCACAGACGTGAGACAGCATATGCTCAAATTAAACACATGCAAATCAATGCACACAAAGAGATTACCCTTCCAAGTTCTAAATTCTATAAAAATTGGCTGAAAACAATGAACATCACTAATTTAACAGCCCTGGGGAAACTGTGCAAATTCTAAAGGACTGAAGTGAGTGTCAGTGTAAATTCAGGATAAAAAAATTAAATTAATAATCCTGGGTAAAAAAAAAAAAAAACCAACAGGATTTTATGAATAAAGATTTGAAAGGTAAGAAAATAAATAAGGTCAGTTGGCATCATTTTATGAATGGTAATTCTAGTTAAATAAACCTGTTAGCAATGTTATAATTAATAATAAACAGAATTGTGATTGTGGTGGAAAGAAGCTTCATATCTTTTAAAGATATTAGATTTCTTGCTACAATTTTTCATGCTTTCTGTAAGTTAAGCTACATAATACAGCATCTCTACTTTTTAGTGAATCCAGGTAATTCAGTCTTGCACACTCTTCCCACTCCCACCAGGAAAAATCCCTATGGCTAGAATATACTCGAATAAAACATTTGTCAAGCAATTAATACAAAATCTTGCTACTGGTAGTTCAGCTTCCTGTGTTATTTGTCTTATGGAGTAGAAGGATTTACTCTTGAAATATTTGTTCCCCAAAATTCATTCAAAGGGGAAAAAAAAAAAAAAAAAGGAAAGAAAAGAAAAGAAAACGCTAAACCAACAGGGACATTTTAACTCAAGTATAATCTAAGTAGTGTATTTTACATTTCTTCTTTTATAAAATCAGCAAGAATAAGATATCCGGAACAGCTATAAATATGTTCCCACCTACACTGAGGAAATTGCACTAATACATGTCACCCATATCAAGACAGTTTGATCCAGCAATAAATTTAGATTTCACTTTTAGATCCACATACTCTGTGGAGAAGTGAAGTGTTGGTGGAACTTGGTCTGTCACCAAGTCTGCTCTCAGATCCTCCAGTTTTGCCGTTTGGAACAGCAATTTTCAATGTTTTCAGTCTGTGAAAGAGTGAAACTATTTGCAGGAGCTGCACACCCAGCAAAAATAATTTCAAGCCTCATAAATGACCTGAGTTTCTCTGTTACCTTTCCCTGCCCTGGGCAACTTAGTGACTGTCACGGCTGGAAAAAAAAACAAAACTTCAGAAAGCCAGATTTTGCTGGCCAACAGGACCATTCATTCATTCAAAGGCGCAACAGGGTACTAAGTCAAAGTTTCAATGGAAGAATCCCTTTGACAAGAAAAATCACACGCTATACCAGATCAGAAGAAAGATGAATAAGTATTTAAGTATTACAATAATATTTAAGTGAAATAAGACATCTTAGCGTAGCCTCTTGTAAAAGTTGTTAAATGCATGTCTGCATGTGGGACTGTGTTTTCCAGGTGTCTGTCTCGCAAAGAAAAGCGTTAGGAACACCAAAGCCCACAGCAATACCTTGTACAGCCAGCTGAGCTGCGCACGCATCCTTCCCAACACTGTTGCTGGCAGTGCATGTGTAGAGTCCAGCATCCCCTTTACCAACTTTTAGGACTGTCAAGCTGGCTGTGTTTTCCACCAGTGTCATTTTGTAGTTGCCACCAGGACGAATCTCTCTGTTGTCTCTGGTCCAAGTAATCCTCATGGGGGCAGAACCAGTCACGTGGCACTTAAAGGTTGCACTTTCCCCTAGTGCCACATCAATAGATACTGGCTTGATGTCAAAGAAGGGAGGTTGTAGTTGTTCTGCAAAGAGCAAAGCATGGCAGAGCTCACCACCAAGCCCTCCTCACCATGCCATGCCCATCATCCCTCACCACCATACAATAGGTAGGGTGGGGAAAAGGGAGGGGAAATAAAAAAGCAAAGACATATAAAAATCTTCATTAAAGTGGGAGCTACAAACCTGTGAGGAGAAGTTTGGCACTGGAAGATGCAGTCCCCAGAGCATTTTGGGCTGAGCAAGTATATTGGCCACAGTAAGCCATACTAGTTTCCAAGATTTGAAGAGTTGCAACATTATTTAAGAAGGCTGATTGCATGTTATCATTGTCGCTTAAGAGAACCCCATCCTTGTACCAAGACACCTGGATAGGCTCTGAGCCATTTATACGGCAGTCAAATGTCACTGGGGCACCAACCACCTCCTGAATATCTTTTAGTTTTCTGGTGAATGTAGGAGGAAGTTGACGTTCTGTAAAACAATAATAATCACCACTATCAGTAGGAAGCCACCCTGGCAACCTAGAATTAATTAACTTTGAAATTAACAAGAACCTCTTTGTGTATACAACAAAGAGCTCCTATAAAATACCCCAGAAAAGAGTGGCCCTTGGCCCATCACCTTTAACAACCAGCAAAGCTGTGGAGGTGGCGAAGCCGACACTATTTTCTGCTTTGCAGATATATTCTCCAATGTTGCTCTCCTCCACAGTGGAGAATGCCAGTGTTGCCACATTGTTCTTGAAGTGCATTTTGTAAGCCTGTGTTGATCTGAGCTTGGTGTCATCTTTGTACCAGGACACCTTGATTTCTGGCGAACCACCAATCTGGCATTTTAAGATCAAGGGCTCACCAACCTTCACCTCCACACGGTCCAGGTGTGTGACAAAATAGGGTGGTTCTACAGAAGGAGAGAGTGAGTGGTGAGTAGAGACAGAGCATCACTGGGGTGCCTTAGGGGGATCAAGGGTGATGCATACCTAAGATGGATACAACGCTGTGGCAAACATCTCCCCCCACCTCATTTGCCACCTCACAGGTGTATTCGCCTTCATCATTCTTTGTGCTGTTGAAGATTTCAAGAATGCCAGATTTTTCAGTAGTTGTAACACTGCAACGTGGAGACTGAGAAATAGGCATGCCATTTCTTTTCCAGGTGACAGAGATGGGAGCCGTGCCTGTGTAGCTGCTTTCCAGCACAATGGACTTCCCCTGCTCCACACTGAAATCACTTAATTTCTTCACAAAGACTGCAGGCTCTGTGAGGGGGTATAAATCCATAGTGAGAGGGACAGAAGTAAAAGAGCCACAGGCAGAGTGTGAATGAAGATAATTGTGCATTCATGTACACACACAAACACACCTTTAACAAAGAGCTGGGTTGTACATGAGGCACTGCCAGCATCATTTGTAACCACACAGGCATAGTCCCCACTGTGGCCTGGCTCCACGCTGTACAGCTGCAACTGTGCCATAGACTCAGTGAGAGAGATGGAGCAGCTGCTGTCTGGCACCAGCTCCCTGATGCCTCGAAACCAGGTCACTTTGAAGGGAGCACTACCCTTGATGTAGCTCGTGAATGTCACACTTGCTCCAGGCAAAACTTCCTGGGGATCAGGTGTCTTCACAAAAGAAGGTGGTTCTAAGGATCATGCAAAGAAATGAAAGAGTGGAAAAGATATTAATAGGAGAGTCTCTATGGGGGGAGGGAAGACCGGAGCAGGTAAGAGTAAAAAAAAAAAAAAAAAGAAACCACAGGAAAAAAAAAAAAAAAACAAAAACCAAACACACCAAAATACCCCCAAACATGAAAAAGAAAGCATGGGAAAGCAGAGGAGAGAAAGAAAAGAGGGTGTCATAGTATCCTTCCACTAACCTTGTACAGTCAAGAAGGCACTGCATTCATCAGACCCAGCCACATTGGTTGCCACACAGGTGTATGTCCCTGTATCTGTGACATCCAGGGCATTCAGCTTCAAAGCACAAACATTATCCAAGAATGAGATTTCATATTTTTCTCCACTAACAATCTCATTCCCATCTTGAAACCAGGACACAGATATGGGGGATGTGCCGGACACTTTGCACTCCAGCAGCACTGAGGATCCCAGCACCCCATTTGTTTCCTTTAATTTTCTTGAGAATGAAGGAGGAACAAGACGGTCTAAGTAAGACAGGGCAGAAGAACAGGAAGAGAACTGTTGGTTTTAGGTTATTTTTTCACTGGAAAGAAAAGGGGGAAAAAATGAAAGCTTCCTTTAAAGACAAATATGACCAACAAAGACATAAAGCTGACCTGAAACATCAACAGAAGAAGTGCAGCTGCTGTCCCCCACTTCATTGTGCACCTCAAAAGTATACAAGCCCTTGTCTCCCCTGTCTGCAGAGAAGACTTTCAAAGTGGATATATTATTGAAAAAGGTAATTTGGTATTTGCGGTCACTCCTTAGCTCTCTGCCATCTTTGTACCACTTCGTGATAAGTTCAGGTGTTCCTCCTACTTTGCACTCCAGGGTAAAAGGATTACCAGCCATTACTGTGATTGGCTCAGTCTTCTCTAAGATGACTGCCGGTTCTGAAATAGGAAGATGTGCATGTCACCAGGAAATCTACCCCCGAACTAGTGAGCACAGGATATGTATGTATGGCCAGACTTCACGAACAAAGATCTGGGGAAGGGCTCTCCCCACGTGGGCGTGCCCTTCCAGCCTGTGCAGTGGATTTTTTAGGTGAGGCACAGCGTGCGCAGAACTGGCCCCACCCTTTAAGTCCTAAGGTCCATTTGCCACGGTCGAATGAGCTTGAACAGTGACAGTGAAATCCTTGGGACTTTCTACAGCACTCAGTACTAACCAGGGCTGACCCTGCTGAGCATCCGAGATCTGATGGGATCGGATGGCAGGGAGGCATTTAACTGCCCAGGGGCCGGTCCCCACTGAGACTCGAATTCAGGCCCTTGAAGCACAGGATATAAAAAGAGAACAAATGCCAGTAGAGGCAATTGTGCAAGCTGTAAGATAAAGTACCTGTGAAGTAGGCTGTACTCACCTAGGACTTGTAAAAAGGCAGAGCACTCTCGCATGCCAGCATCATTTTTGATCTGACAGATGTACTTCCCAACATCAGCTCCCTCTGCACTGGCAATCTCAAGAGTTGCTATGTTGTCCATAAACCACATTTGAACATTTTCACTCTCCCTAATAACTTCACCCTTATCCTTCAGCCAGACAACAGAAATTGGTGGGGATCCTTCCACCACTGCCTGCAGGGCTGTTGGCTCCCCAATGAAGATTGCAGTGTCACTCAGCTTCTTGGCAAACCGTGGGGGTTCTGATGACAAAAACAAGGAGGCAGAGGACAGTTAATCATACATGTTTGCTTGAAAGAGGGACAGCCAGGAAATCAAGCAAAGAGGACAGTGATGCTGTTGATCCTCTAGCATACAAACCTTTGAATTTCACTGGGCAGGTGCAAGTGTCACTTCCCACCTCATTCATAGCTTTGCATTGATATTCTCCGGTATCTTGAGATTCCAGATTGAGAATATGAAGACTGGCAACAGAGTGCTTTGCTGTCACCTTGAATTTCTTGCTGCTCCTGACCTGTCTTCGGTCCTTGAACCAAGCCACCTCAAAGGGTGGGGTCCCTGCTATCTCGCACTGAAGAATAACATCTGAGCCTTTAAGAGTGTCCACAGGGCTTGGCACTTTGCTAAAAGCAGGTGGTTCTATAAAAAGAGAATCACATCATAATGTGTGAGCCTGCTTCTCTGGGTGGGTTTCTGGATAGTATCAGAAGGCATCATGTTCAGGAAGGGAGCTTACATTTATTCTTGTAAACACATATTTAACTTTTAAATATGTGGCCTGACCTCTAAAAAAATCCCAGTACTCAGAGTCCAGATGGCGGAAAATGTGACTTCTGCACCTGTTCGAAGTCAGTGTTCAGTGTCTCTCCCCAAAAGCCAATTTCCCTGCTCTCCAGGATCACATTCCAGCTTCCTCCCCGCTCTTTCTAGTTATGAAAGCTACAATCAGTGAGGCTCAGCTACACATCCTCCTCTTCCGTCTTAAACTTTATTCCTGCCAGGATCACTATGCATGAAGAGGAGGCAGAGGGATGGCTGAAAAGTATTTCCAGCTCCCTCACCATGGTTGGTGTTCCATCTAGTCCACGCTTTCCTTGTGATTTGAAAAGCTTGCCTCATTCAGGTTGCAATTGACTTAAATGGGGGACAAGGCAATGGCTGCACAGTGCCCAACACCCACCACTGCTTCCTGCCTGATCTCCGCTGCTTAAACACAGCAGCATTTGAATGTGAGAGCCCCTGAGAGACACTGTCCCAGCAGCCACCAACTGCTGCAGCAGCAGCTCCCTGTCCAGAGCGGTGTGCAGCTGGGAGCAGGGACTGGCAGCCAGGGATTCTGGTGGTGCATGGAGCCATGCTGCTAACCTTTCACTGCGACTGAAGTGCTGCAGCTGGCTGTGCCAGCAGAGTTATGGGCTTCACATATGTAATCCCCGGCATCTTCAGTGTTGGCATCCAAGATGGTTAGCATCGCCACGGAGTCTACAAAGGACATGTGGAGCCTGTCGCTCGCCTGGAGCGCCTGATCATTTTTATACCACACAATTCTGATCTCTGGTGTGCCACTGATTTTACATTCAAGTTGAACTGTGTCCCCCTGCTTCACGAACCGCAAAGCTTCAGGCTTCTTGATGAACTTGGGAGGTTCTGCAGAACAGAATAAACAAGTAGAGAATGACAGTATACCTGTTTGCCTTGTGAAATCTAGAGTGCTGAGCAAGAGTTCTGGAAGGCGCAAGAGTATTGCGGCACAATGAAGTAAGATTGCTACAGCAGCTAGCTGCAACCCCAACCAGAATTTCCTCTCAAGGAAAGACAGAAGATGAAGAAAAGAAGGCAAAGACAACAACTAAGACTACGTTCTGCCAACTTTGGACCATGCTGCGTCAGACAGCTGAATCTATAAAAAGAATACACAGGACAGTTGCTCCATCCAAGGGAAATTTTGCTGTTACTTTTGAGGGATAACAGGGTTCCCAGGCCAGCATGAAAGATTTGATAAGCCCTTCATCCCCAGGAGCAACAGAAACAAGGTAGGAATAGTTTCATTTGCTTACACATATTTAAAGTGTATTTCTGCATGAAGAAATTAAGTGATGCATAGTCTAGATTAAATGAACATTGAAATCTAGCAAATTAGGAAGAGTTTGCTTGCCAGCAAATGCAGGGTAGCTGTATTTACTTATCACTGTTTTCCATACAGTAATTGGTATGAATGATACCACAGTGACTGTAGCTTAACCAGTAAAGATAAAGTAAAAAGCAATGTGAGAGCAGCTCTGTCTAAAAACAGGTTCACAAAGAGACCTTTCTTCTTGGAGATTTTGCAGGCACAAAGGGCTTTTACTGTTACATAGTGTGACAGGAGGTGGTCACTTCATGGTTTATGTCTGCTGTCTGGAAAGCCAAATTCTATATATTTCCAAATTAGAAATGGTGGAAGATGAGGCAAAGAGGTCTCTTTACCCAAGAAAAAGAAAACACACAAACAAAAGTGACTTAATACCTTTAACACTGAGTTGGGCTGAGCAAAAGTCTTTCCCAGCTTCATTACTAGCCTGGCAAGTATATTGGCCAGAGTCTCCTTTACCCACTCTGAGCACTCGAAGGTGAGCTGTGTTGCCTATAAAAGTAATATTGAAGTTTCCTCCAGTTCGGATCTCCCGACCATCCTTGGACCAGGTTATGTGTATTGGCTGGGCTCCCGTAACGTGACATTCAAAGTCAGCACTTTCTCCAAAAGGCACATCAATAGATTCTGGTTTGGTGTCAAAGACAGGTGCTTGCTTGGGTTCTAGAAGCACAAGAAAACCAGGTAATACACCTCACAGAAAAGTTAATACAACACATAGGTACCGTGGCATGCATGAAATGAGAGAGAGGATCCTGTGATCCAGGCAAAAGTTGTGTAAGCCAACACACCTGCCACTGTGAGCCTAGCACTTGAGGTGGCAGTACCCACAGCATTGGTGGCTGTGCAGGAGTACTGCCCAGTGTGGTTCATCTCCGTTCGCACCAGTTGCAGCACCGCAACGTTATCTACAAAGGATGTGTGCACATTGTGGTCATCACTTAGCGGTACACCATCTTTGTACCAAGTGACAGTAATGGGTTCTGAGCCATTGAGCCGACACATAAATTTAAGGGGTAAACCAGCAGGGTGCTCGATGTCCTTTAACTTTCTTGCAAAAGAAGGTGGTCGTTTGCGCTCTGGAAGAAAGCAGGTAAAGGATAAATACACCCCAAGAAGCAATTTTTTTATAGTTTTGCAAGAGAAAAAAAATTCAGCAAGCTAATATAAAATCATCACCTTGAACTGTTAAGACGGCCTTTGTAGATGCAGTTCCTACACTGTTTTCTGCCTTGCAGATATATTCTCCACTGTCATTGCTAACCACTTTGTTGAAAATAAGTGTAGCAACATTGTCTTTCAAGAACACTTTGTACTCAGGAGTAGATCTGAGTTTTGTATCACCTTTGTACCAAGACACAGTAATTTCTGGTGTTCCAGCAACACGACATTGCAATGTTGTATAATCCCCAACTGACACCTCAAGAGATTCCAAGTGAGTAATGAAATAGGGAGGTTCTAAAAAAGAGAAGCAATTAGATAGGCTCATTATAGTGCCAGGCCTGGGAAAGCATACACTTGAAAAAAAGGCAAGAAAAGAAGCAAAGGGAGCACACACCTAGAGTAGAGACTACAGCTTCACAAACATCTCTTCCTGCCTCATTTTCAACGTGGCAAGCATATTCTCCTGCATCTTCTTTAGTGCTGTCGATTATCTCCAGAATGCAGGATTTCTCTGTGGTGGTGATGCTACACTTCTGAGACTGTGTGATGGTGTGGCCATTCTTCTTCCACGTCACAGAGATGGGCAGGCTGCCTGAGTAAGTACCCTCCAGGATGATGGGCTTGCCAGGCTCCACATACTGGTCACTGAGTTTCTTCACAAAGACAGCTGGCTCTAATGAAAGGTAAGAAGTCACAAATGTTGAACATAACATGCCAAATGGAGAAAAGTAAACAATATTTTAAGGTAAATAGACAGATGCCATCTTTACAAACCTTTTACTGTAAGGTGTGTTGTACAATTTGCCTTGCCAGCATCATTAGTCACTAGACAAGTATACTCTCCACTTTGGGGAGGAGTTACATCAAATAACTCAAGCTCCACAACGGATTCCTCCAAGTAGATATTGCATTTGTCCCCTGGCACAAGTTCATTGGCCCCTCTAAACCAGTTGACCTTAAAAGGAGGGGTTCCTCTGACAACACATGTGAAAGTGATGCTTGTGCCTGGCAATACATCCAGAGGCTCTGGTGTCCTCTCAAAAGAAGGTGGCTCTAAACACATGAGAAAAAGAGAGATAAGACAGGTTGCTGCAACATAACTGGTATTTCCACACACCTGTTGAAGATGAAGAGCAAGATCTTTATTTTTTCAATCAATAATTTCCCCCAAGAATATTTACAAGAGACCACAGGCAATTTCAAGAGAGAAAGAGAAAACAACAGTTCAGAAAGCTTCTGACCATCATATACTGACCTTGTACGGTCAATACAGCACTGCATTCATCTGAACCAGCCATGTTTGTAGCTTTGCAGGTGTAGGTTCCAGTATCTGAGTTGGTCAGTGAATTAACTTCTAAAATACATAAGTTATCTGAAAAGGAGATTTGATGTTTTTCTCCACTGACTAACTTAAGTCCATTTTGGAACCAGGTAACAGAAATAGGAGGTGAACCTGACACTTTACATTCCAACAGTGCTGAGGAACCCAGAATACACGGGGTTTCCTTTAGTTTTCTTGTGAAAGAAGGAGGAATGATTCGATCTGCATAAGAAAACATATTAAATCCATGGTTAGAGAGAAAATGAGGAATGGAATGGAAGAAAGGACAGAGAACACAACCAAAGAAAAGCTTTTGTAAAAGCTAGAAGACAAGATACCCAACCAACCTAAAACATCAACTGATGCTGTGCAACTGCTTTTTCCCACGTCGTTTTGCACTGCAAAAGTGTACAGTCCACCATCTTCCTTTTCTGCATCCATAATTTTAAGTGTAGATACATTATTGAGGAAAGTAATTTTGTATTTTTGGCTGCTCGTCAGCTCTTTCCCATCCTTGAACCACCCAGTGGAAAGCTGTGGTGTGCCTGCCACCTTGCACTCCAAAGTACAGGCATCTCCTATAGTAACTCTCATTGGTTCTGCTTTCTCTACAATGACTGCAGGCTCTGGAAAGAGAGATGGATAACATGTATGGTGAAAACAGGATTTGATTAGTACTAGCTCTAAGTATTTTAGCACTATGAGTTGGAGTTTACCCATGTGATACTAAGGAAATTTCAGTTTCTTGGAGTGTGGAATTTTTTCAGGTTTTTTCTTTTTTTTTTTCATCCTTTATTCTACACTAAACCGGAAATTTCAGATGCTGCACATAATGAACTGAAAATATTTTAAACTCTTAGGAGAAAAATGCAACAGACTGTCCCTCTCCAAGCACGTATAAGACACGACTTAAAAATTCAGTTACAGAGTGGCTCCTTTTGCCCCTATTCCTGAAGAACTGGCAATATGGAACCTGACTGCTGCTTGTTGGGGAGAGGATTCTCTGTTTTGATTGCTTTGAACTCAGGGGCATAAGCAGAGCATACAGAGGACATTAAATAGTCAAGTTTCTAACTTTTAAAAGAGACTTTCATGAACCTGTGCTTTTTACCAACCTAGAATAGTTAAGGTAGCCATACACTCGCGACTTCCAGCATCATTTCTGATCTGACATGTGTATTTTCCAGCATTGCTTGTCTCTGTGCGTGCAAATTGTAAAGTTGCAATATTTTCCATAAATGTGATCTTCGTGTTTTCACTTTCTCTAATAACTTCCTCTTTGTCTTTAAGCCACTGGACAGAAATTGGCTGGGAGCCCTCCACTCGTGCTTGCAACTCTACTGGTTCACCGACCACAACAGTCATGCTGTTTATTTTAGTTAAGAATTTTGGCGGTTCTGAAGAAGAAATATGCAGTTATAGTAAATACTCACAGTGTTTAGGTAAAGAAGAGCAATGCAGCGCCACTGGGAGCACTGCAGAAGGCACTTGTACCAGTACTTTACCTTTCAGCTTCAAAGTGCACAAACAAGTGTCGCTTCCTACGTCGTTCTGTGCTTTGCACTGATATTCACCAACATCTGCAGCTTCAACATTAAGAATGCGAATGCTTGTATGGTAGTTTTTGGCTGTAACCTTGTATTTCTTACTACTGCGGATTTGTCTCCTGTCTTTGTACCAGGCAACGTCAAATGGAGGTGTTCCTGAAATCTCACATTCCAGGCTAACCTCAGATCCTTTGACAATGTCTACTGGAGAGGGCTTTCTGCTAAAGACAGGAGGTTCTAACAAGGGAAGAAAGGAACATTTTTAGAAAGGAGTCTGGAGCTACTTGACCATCAAACAGCTTCCTGATACCAACTTCTAAACAATGAGACTTCTGAGAATATCTACAGAATGGGCAAGGACTTCCCACATTTTCTGGTCACATTATGAAATTAACTTGCACACAGGTGAGCATTCAGAGCCCCTAGCTCCTTTGTATAAAAGGCAAACAGAGGGGTGACCCTTGGCAGAGAGGGTACAGGTCTCATTTATCTGGTAGTAATCTCCCAGACATGGTATAAAACTGACACTAGTCAGTTTATGTCTGTTCTTTTTTCTTCATATTTCAGCTCCTTTCTATATCAATCCCCACTATGATCTGTCTTGGATATTTAAAAATGTAGAAAGGAAAAACAACTATCTTAGAACTCTTCTGCATTAAGCACATCATCTGTCTTGTTCAGGATGAGAGGGTATCAAGAAACAAACATGACATGAAGAAAAGGGCAGTCCTGAAATAAGAAATTAAACTCATGTTCCTGTGGATTTTCAAGGGATACAACCACTGGGGAAAAATAGGATGCAGTCAGAGAACAAAAGAACAGCTAACCTTTCACTGTGACTTTGGTGCTACAGCTGGCCTTGCCGGCAGGGTTGTGAGCTTCACAGATGTAGTCACCGCTCTCATCAGTACTGAGGTGATTCATTTCAAGCACGGCCACAGAGTCAATGAATGATGTCCGGAATTTTTCACTGGCAACAATTTCATGGTCATTTCTGAACCACACTACTTTCATCTCTGGAGATCCACTCACTTTGCACTCAAGCCGGGCTGAATCACCCTGCTTGACTACTTTTGTCACCTCAAGCTTCTTAGCAAACTTGGGTGGTTCTAAAAAACCAAAAAAGTGGGGTCAGAAAGGTCTGAATTAATGCTGGAAAGAAAATATGGGGCAAAAGAGCCAAACTCTGGGTTGCAAGCACAAGATAGGGAATTCACTTGGCAGTGTATCAAAGATCACCAGGGTGGGATTGGTTAAAAAAAAATGAGAAGAAAGAGACAAAAAGACTGCAACACATCAAGAAAGAGTGCACACCTGTTACCATCAACGTTGTAGTGCAAGAGTCACTGCCAACGTCATTTGAAACGTGGCAAGTGTAGTGCCCACTCCTAGACGTATCCACTGAATAGAGGGTTAAGAACCCAGTTGAACCTTCAATCCCAATGAAACAAGTTGGACCAGATACAAGTTCTAAATCTTCTTTGAACCACTTTACTGTAAAGGGTGGTGTTCCTTTTAGTGTGGCCTTAAACTCCACTGTGGAATCTGGAATGGCTTGTTGGCTTTCAGGTTTTACTAAGAAGCTTGGTGGCTCTGGAGTTTTTAAGAAAAAGAAATATTCAGTCACATCAGAAATGTCTACAAATGAAGAAAATTAGTGAGGCAAGCATGGAGACCAAGTTTTTAGTATTAATATTGAGATGTATAAGAGTGTTAGATTAGGATAAGATTTAAGGTATTTTCCCAGCATTGATCACACATAAGAAGTAGTAAAAGAGTTTCAAACCTTTCACAGTCAGGACAGCACTGCAAGAATCGTTTCCAGCAACATTAGAGACACTGCACGTGTAATTTGCACTGTCTGCCAGCTCTAGATTAGCAATCTCTAGTGACATAGTGTTCTCATGGCACAGACTTCTATATTTTGCACTGTCAGTTATTTCTTTTCCATCCTTAAACCATTTTGCAATAATGGGGAGTGACCCAGAGACTTTGCACTCCATTTGGATAGAAGATCCCAGAACGGTATCCTTTTTGGTTAGCTTTTTGATAAATACGGGAGGAATTGATTGATCTGCCCAACACAAAAAGTGGGAAAAACACACTGGTTAACTTTTTGCTTATCTTTCACAGAAATTTTTTTTTTTTTCATTCCCTCCCTACAAATCTGCCATATGTCAATACAAACCTAGCACAGTCAGAACAGCTTCACAGGTGCTACTTCCAAAGTCATTTTCAACCTTAAAACCATATGTACCACTATCCTCCTTTGATACAGGTTCAATCCTGAAACTGGCCACATTGTTTTCAAAGGTCATTGTGTAGTATCTACTGGGCAGGAGCTGTTTGCCATCTTTGTACCATCTTATTCGGAGCTCTGGTGTCCCAGCCACAGTACACTCCAAAGTCACAGGGTCTCTTTCAGTGACTTTAAGTGACTTAGCCTTTTCTATGATCTGTGCAGGCTCTGAGGTATAAAGAGCATAAAAATGGCAGTTAGCTACAGAGGTAGGGGACTGACTTTCCAAATACTCATCAAGGTCACACTTTGTACACACCTTGTACAAAAAGCAAAGCAAAACACTTCTCCAAGCCAGATTCATTCTTTGCCTGACAAGTGTATCTCCCTCTGTGGCTGAGGTCAACATTAGCAAGCTTCAGTGTGGCCACGTTGTTCTCAAAGGTAATATGGTGGTGCTCATCATCTTCTAGTATTTTCTCATCTTTTATCCATGACACAGATAAGGGTTGAGCACCTGCTATGACGCACTGGAAGAATGCGTCACCTTTCAAAATGCTAGTGACGTTCTCCAGCTTCTTGACGAAGGATGGTGGTTCTGTTGTGTGAGTTTTGTTTGGAAGAGAAGTCATGGAAAAGGAAGAGGGAAAAGAGAGATCATATAAACTAATCCTAGTCACTACAGTTTAGATAGGAGATATAACATTTGTGGTATGCCTCCTAGAGGACTGACCTTTCAAGCCAAGTCTTGTGCTGCAAGAACAGCTCCCACCTTCATTTGATATAATACACTGATATTCACCAACATCCGAGACATCGCAGTTAGTCACATTAAGAGTAAATACTGATTCTTTGGTGGAGATGGCGTATTTCTTGCTGCTGAACATCTCTTTATTGTTCTTCAGCCACTTCACCTCAAATGGAGGAGTACCAGTCACCTCACACTCTAGTATGGCCTCAGAACCCTTCACTACCTTAGTGGGACTCAACTCCCGAACAAAGGTTGGAGGCTCTATAAAGAAGAGTGATAGTAACCTTTAGTAGAGAGTAACCTTACACAGTTTTGAAGGGAGAAGAAGTATCTCCTACTTCCTCACCCCAGATATGAGACATAGCTGACAAGATGTTCAAAACCAACCTTTTACTTTCAGCTCGACACTGCAGCTCTCACTACCTGCGTCATTGTGGGCTTCACAAACATAAATCCCACTATCCGCTACTTTGGCTTGAGTGACTTTCAAAGTGGCTAATCCATCTACGAAGGAGATGCCATACTTGGCTTGGTCAGTCACTTCGTTCCCATCCAGGTACCATGTAATGTGGATCTCTGGTGTGCCTACTACCTGGCACTCGAAAGTGGTGGACTGTCCTTCACGCAAAGCTACTACAGAAGTTGGCATCTGAATAAATCTGGGGGGCTCTAGAAGATGGACAGAGAAGTTGAGGCTTTATAATATTTAAGGTTGGAATAAAATACAGAATTTAAAGAAATAAACAGGTTTCCTCCCCCTCCCACCAGTATTACACAGAAAAACCAGAATCAAAAATATCGGGTTGCACACCTTTTACAAAGAGAGTTGCTTTGCAAGTGGCAGTCCCCACATCATTGCTTATCTGACAAGTGTAGTTCCCAGAATCAGATGTCCTAGCTGAGAAGAGCTCCAGTACACTAGATGTGTCGTCCTTCCAGACAGATCGATTGGCTCCACTCAGGAGCTCCTGGCTGTCTTTAAACCACTTTATCTGCAGAGGAGTAGACCCTTTCACCAGTGCTTTGAACTGAACCCTAGCATTGGGCACAACCTCTTGAGACTGGGGTTTTTCCACAAAATATGGTGGTTCTATAACATGCAAAAAGAAAGAAAGTGGATTATTCTGAGACAGGGGAATCCAAAATTATGAATGAGAGACCTAACACAAGACAAAGAAGGAACTCAAACCTTTGACTGTTAAGAACCCACTGCATTGGTTGCTTCCTGCTTTATTCGTTGCTTCACAGGTGTAAGAGCCACTGTCCGTGCCTTCAAGTTTATTTATTTCCAGAAATGCAGTATTATCATGGAAAGAGTATTTGTGCTTTTCACTTGCTGTTATTTCTTGGCCGTCCTTGTACCACTGGATACTTATAGGATGCGAACCAGACACTATGCACTCCAGGTGGACAAAAGACCCCTTAATGCTGTCCATTTTCTTGAGTTTTTTGGTGAATTTAGGTGGTATAATGAGATCTATCCAAGACAGAGTGAAAAGACAAAGTATGAAATTCAGCCTGGATTGTGGCAGATGTCAGCTCAGGAAAAAAGATTTTGTATCTAAAAACATTGGTAAGAGAAAGGCCATACACACCTAGGACGTTAATGTTGGCAGAACAGCTACTGCTCCCAACGTCATTGTGAACCTCAAAAATGTATTCTCCACTATCTTTCTTTTCTGCATGAAGCACCTTTAGGACTGAGACAGTATCTGTAACATTGATCTTATATTTTGGGCCCAATGTCAGTTCCTTGCCATCTTTGAACCATTTAGCTGTAATAGGTTTTGTTCCAGAAAATTTACACTGCAAGGTTGCTGGGTCTCCCTCAGTCACATCTATTGACACAGCCTTGTCCACAATTGTAGCTGGTTCTGTTGTAAACAAGGAGATAGAGTGTTAAGAGCATCTGTAAAAAGGTCAAAGGAACCATCTGAGGTCACTGCAATCCCTCAGGGTAAGACCAACCTTTGACAGTCAGCAGAGCAGAACACCTCTGAATTCCTGCCTCATTTTTAGCCTGACAGAAATATTTGCCATCATGTTTCAGCTCAATAGATCTAACCAGAAGAGTGGCAACATTGTTGACAAAAGTCATTTTGATATTGTTGTCTTCAATCACTTCATCATTGTCTTTCAGCCAGGACACAGTGATGGGCAAGGAGCCTTTAATAGCAGCCTGAAACACAACTGTTCCCCCTCGAAGGGAACTAATGTTTTCTATCCTCTTCACAAACTGTGGAGGCTCTGGCAGGAAGAAAGTGGGTATGTAAGTACGGGTTTGGTGCATAACAGTGTGGCATAGACACCACATTGGGCTAAGAGCATACCAGTGGTGTTCTACACCTTGCACTAACCTTTCAGTGTGACCTCTGAACTGCAGAGGCAGCTTCCAACATCGTTTGTTACTCTACACTGATACTCTCCAACATCAGAAGCATCAAACCTGAAAACGTGGAGACTAATCAAAGATTTTTCTATGGTTATTCTGTGCTTCTTACTGCTCCGCACGGGTTTATCATCTTTCACCCAGAACACTTCAAAGGGAGGTGTGCCAAGCACCTCACACTCCAAAACCACATCAGAATCCTTCAAGACTTCCATGGATTGAAACTCCTTGCTAAAATAAGGTGACTCTACAGTGCAAAAAGAGAGTGCAATTGTATTAGTCATACTTTGAAGCCTGTAACACTGTACTGAGTTTAAAGAGACAAACTGTGTGGCTGGATGTGACACACACCTTTGACTGTAACAACACTACTGCAAATATCTTTTCCAGCATCATTTTTGGCCTCGCAAATGTATTCTCCACTGTCTTCAGTATCAACTTCTGAAACATGGAGTATTGCCAAAGATTTTGAAAAAGACATCCTGTATTTGTCACTCTCTTTTAGCTCTCTATCATCCTTGAACCAGGTGATTTTAATCTCAGGAGTACCAGTGACTTCACAGGTCAGCTCGGCATATCCACCTTTCTTTACCAGATGGGTTGGCTCTAGCTTCTCCTTGAAGACAGCAGGCTCTGTGGATTTAAGAAGAGTGTTCAGGACAAAGAAGTCAGGAAAGAGTGTCACTGGGTCAATCCAGCAGGTAGAATTTTAAAAGAGAGTAAGAATGCAAACCTTTTACAAACAAGTTTGCACTGCATGTTACTGAACCAGCTACATTGGAGACTTTGCAGGTATATTTTCCAGAATCTGTTGGTTTGACTGCATAAAGCTCCAAGTAACTGGATAATGCTTCTGTCATAATGTAGCAGGCTCCTCCTGTCACCAGTTCAGTATCACCTTTAAACCATTTCACTGTCAGTGGTGTTGTGCCTTTAAATGTAGCTTTGAAATGTACAGTTGATGCAGGGAGTACATCTTGAGACTCTGGTTCTCCAGTGAAGCTGGGTGGCTCTAGATTGCATTGAAAGGAAAAAAATTTTGAGAGTAAGACACATGGCCTGCCTTTTGGGAAAGAAATTATTATCACACAAAAAGCAAAATTTCAAGAAAAGTGAAACAAATTGCCAAACCTTTTATAAACAAAGTACTACTGCTCTCTTTGCTACCAGCAGAGTTTGTGGCTCTGCAAATGTAGACCCCGGCATCACTTGCATCTAGGTGTTTTATTTCCAATGATGCTGAGCCTTCTGCAAAGTGTACTGTGTACTTGGCGCTTGAAGTGATCTCAGTGTCCTGTTTGAACCAAGAGATGGTCATTGGAAGAGAACCTGAGATTTTGCAGTCTAGGCGGCACGAAGTGCTAATGATGCTGTCAATATTCTTCAGGGGTTTAGTAAAGAAGGGAGGGAGAGTGCGATCTGTTGAGAGTGAAAAAATGACAGAAATGAACACATGAGCAAAACAGGCATGGTCTTCTGCTTCTGGCTCTGCTGGGTGCAGAGCAGAGCAACAGGGCTCTTTGCACAGAGTACCAACCTAGCACAGTGAAGCTGGTAGTACAAGAGCTGATGCCCACATCGTTGGATATCTCAAAGGTGTATTCGCCACTGTCCTGCATTTCAGTGGCATAAAACTTGAGTTGGGCAATGTTATTTTTGAAGCTGATCCTATATTTTTTGCTGGCAGGTAGTGGCTTTCCATCTTTGAACCATTTGGTTTTCAGCTCTGGAGTACCTGTGACAGTGTACTCCAAAATAGCTGGTTCCCCTGTTGTAACCTGGATTACTTCAGCTTTTTCAATTATTTTGGCAGGTTCTAAAACAGAATTAAACAACTCATGTTAAGGACAAAAGGAAATTGCTCTTCCTCTAAGATGGGAGACTGTGGGGATCACAGCACTTCTCCACTAACCTTTCACTGCTAGTTCACCAAAGCAGGACTGACTTCCTGCATCATTTTCAGCCACGCAGGTGTATTTGCCACCAGAGCTCAGCTGGACACCAGTAATTTGCAGTGTTGCTAGACCATGATCAAATGTCACTCTCACATTGTTATCATCTTTAATAATGTCTTTGCCCTTCATCCACATCACAGAAATAGGCTCTGACCCTTTCACCATGGCTTGTAACGTAACACTATCTCCAGCCAGAGCTGTCACATTTTCAATTTTCTTAACAAAAGATGGTGGTTCTATTTCAAAGAAGAGAGAGAAGAAGAAATGCTCATCTGCTACTACATCATGCTATGAAATCATTGCTACTTCAAGACAGTTTTGTAAGACAGTACACGCAATACATTGTCGCAATTCAACAAAAGAGTAGGCAAGTAGAAGAGCTGTGCTCTCCAGCTGCGAGCTAATGTATGGCCTTTTAATCTCAATGTCCTTCATATTCATAGGTTTTAGGTCAGATAAGAGTTAAGACACACAAAGAATTTTAAGAGAAGGTACTCTCCCTCCCCACTTCCCCAGCCATCCACAAATCCAGAGAAAAGACATTTTAAGAAATAAGAGGTTTTTGCCAATCCCTTCAGTAAGTGGAGTTTTCTCTCTCCCACTGACCTTTCAAGATGTATGTGGCACTGCACATGCACTTCCCGACTTCATTAGCTATCACACACTCGTATTCACCGACATCTGCACTATTAAATGAGGACACCTCCAGAGAAATAACAGCTTTCTGAGAGGTCAACCTGTATTTTTTGCTACTGCGAATCTGTTTCTTGTCTTTGTACCAGCTAATCTCAAATGGTCCAGTGCCAGCAACCTCACACTGAAGAACGGTGTTTGTTCCCTTCACTACCTCTGCAGGTTCAAGTGTTCGGATGAAAGATGGAGGCTCTAAAAAAGCAGCAAGAAAGAGTTAGTCAACCATGCCAAAAAAAAAAAAAAAAAAAGGAAGGGAAGTTTTTTCTCAAGAATATGACTGGCAGCAACAGGAAGGACAGACCTTTGACAACCACTTCAGTGGTGCAGCTGTCACTTCCAACTTCATTTACAACTTCACATGAGTAGGTTCCACTGTCATCAACTCTCATCTCCAAAATATCTAATACAGCCACAGAATTGACAAAGGACATCTTGTGTATGTTGCTTTCATGGATTTCCTTATTGTTCTTGAACCAAGTAACCTGGATTTCAGGAGACCCTTTGATTTTGCACTGAAGGCGTGCAGAGTCACCTGGGGTCAATAAATAAGATGGATCGACCTTCTTCACAAAAGACGGTGGTTCTAAAAATGGGAAGAGGGAAGAGACAGGAAGAGATGGTAAAAAGGGGAAGAATGTGGAAAAGTGTAAGGAAAGGGAAAAGGGAAAAAGGAAAAGGGAAAAGGAAAAAAAAAAGGCTGAAATACAAAGCTTTGAAAGATTGGTTCCTTGAACAAGAACAAAATATGTCTTCAAAAGAGACCAGCATAATCTTTGCTGAACTGCAGCTCCTGTGGTTCTGCTTGCCCTCTTTGTTCATCTCTCCTCTGCATGCAGGAGCAATTCTTGCATTTCGCTGGTGAAAGAAATATTGAAGTAACACATGAACCACTGGAAGGTAGCAGGGGAAATGAGTCACAGGGAAATGGACAGTGTAGTAGGTCTGAGAAGAATTTGGTGGAATTTCAGCCCAGAGAAATCTTTTGCCTGAAAAAGAAGAAATGGGGAACCCAACAAGAGGAAAGGTAAAGGGAGCATAGAACTATCTTACCTCTGACTGTGACGCTGGCAGAAGAGGAGCTGCTTCCCGCCTCATTTGAGGCAGTGCACACATAATGGCCTGAATCCTTGAGCTTAGCCAGAGGAATCTCAAGTGAAGCTATTTTGTCTTCAAAGTAAATCTTATAATCTTTGCCTGGCGGTATTTTGTTTCCATCCTTAGTCCACCCTACAGTTACTTTCCTGTCTTCATCTACCTGACATTCAAGACGTATTTTTTTATTCACTGCTGACTGCACTGACTGTAAAACTTTAATGAAGTGAGGCTTATCTATAATGATCATTTCAGCCTGGCAAATATCAGCTCCAAACTTGTTGGAAGCCTTACAAGTATAAACCCCTCTGTCACTGGTGGTGAGAAGGGAAATTTCTAAAACATGTTTATTTTCCACTTTGGAGATTTTATGGTGGTCTGAAGGTGAAATGGTTGTGCCATCTTTCTGCCAGGTGACTTCGATGACTGGAGTGCCCAAAACAGTACACAGGAACTTGGCACTTTTACCCACGAAAGTAGTGATAGATTCAGGTCTGGTAAGAAACGTTGGTGGAAATGCTTCTGCAAAACAAAGGGGTTCAATGTTATCCAGAGGTGAGGAACAGACCCTGTGCTCTTTCTCCACATTTGCCAGGGACAGAGAGCAAGAGAGGCCAGTTTGTCACTGGACACTCTTAAGCAAAAGAAACCAGTAGTGAAAGAGATAAGAGGCATTAAAGACAACAAATTTTGGCTTTTGGTTTTGTACTTCTTCGGTCTATGTATTGCTCCAGAGGTTGAAGGCACTGTGAATCTCTGGAGCAATATAAGAACTAAAAGAAAATAAACCAAAAGCCAGAACTTCCTCCCCCAAGACTGACATGTTTGCTCACTGTTCTCTCAAGATAGGTCCGTTTGCACATAGTTCTTACATCTTGTGCTAGTCTCTAGCAGCTAGCACTTAGCAAAGACCCCATAAAGACTCCTCCCACAAAGAGAAAAATCAGTAAAAAAATCATCATACACTAAATGCCCAAAAGGCAGTGGTTTGTTTTTTGTTTTATTGTGGATTTGGTGGGGGTTTTTTTTCTGTTGCTGTTCAAAGAGAAAAAAAAAAGAATAGTATAGCTCTCTATAGACAAAAAGTTTGCAAACTGAAACCCTTTAAACCCTCTTTTGTTTGCTTAAGAAGGTCTATTTGCCCAATTACAGAGTTCCCCTTTGGCCACAGCACAAAGATGTTCAGGTATGCACACCTGCATAACCTGCGTCGCAAATACACTTGCAGGACAAATATAGGGTGCTAGGATAATCACACAGTGACTATTACACCAAGAAATCAGACTTAAAAGTGTATTTCTTGTGGTCTGGAAGTTAAATAAACCTTCTTCAAGAATGCATTCACAAAGAAATCTTGTTCTGTTGGCAACCTAGTTCGTTCTGCTCTCTTTCCCCTTCTTTCTTCCCCTCTGAAATTTTTCACACTGATTCCCTTTTTCTATGTACAGGAAGAACCTGAAAGCAGCATTCTCAAAAGTTATTCCTTCTCTATACTTATGTCTGCCAAAATTAGGTATGGATTATGTATTATAATGGCAATCAAGAACCCTACAAGGGTAAGTATAGCAGTGAAAGCATTACAATACACCAAGATATTTTATGAAGAAGTGTTTGAAAGTCTGTACTTACCAGTTACCGTTAAAACAGCTGTAGAGCTTACACTGCCATGTTGGTTGGAAGCCTTACAGCTATATTCTCCACAGTCAACAACTTGAGGCCTCGGGATCTCCAGCGTAGAGAGGTAGTTGGAAGTGCGAATGGAGTACTTGTCCCCATCGTATATTTCTCGTCCGGCTTTGTACCACTGGAACTTGACATTGGGAGCCATCTCTACCTCACAAGTAAACTTGGCCACATGATTTACAGCCACCTCCAGAGGTTCGAGCCTTCTTCTCAGGATAGGTGCAACTGAAATCAGAAGCAGAGAGTAACTCAAAACCCTGCACGCTGACATTCTGCAAAATAACAATGAAGTGACTGACTGGAAAAAAAAAAGGAAAAGAAAAAGTGACATACTTGAAATTCACATAAAGTGACTGTAAAAGAGAAAATATCTGTAAGAAATGAAAGCAGTACTAGGCTCAGTGGACAGACAGTCTTACGGTGCACAATGACATCAGGAAACACTGTGGTGATACTGGAAAAACAAAGTGAAATAGCAATGCACAATAGCTGGAACATAAACATATAGAACACTATCCTGGAGTTGTGACAAATTATGGTGTGAATGAGAAATTGTGGTGAATCTGTGAAGTGACTCTAAGGAGTGAGAGAGAGTGCACTAGTGGGGAAAATGGGAAGAGTAGGTCGACTTCCCAGGCAACAATGGGAGAGGTGGCTGAGATTGAAATACAGCTTTGTCCTGACCGTGCTTGTGCAATGAAGCAACAAAGTTCCTGACCAAACACTGGGGTAATGGAAGTGAGAGGCTTTGCCATGTGGTAAAAGGAGACCATCAATCCAGAGAGAAAGGAGGCCCTCTGATTAGTGGCATGATGGTATTAATATTGTATCTGTATACAAAGATACAGACACATAGTAAGGCAGGTTCATTAGTAGAGATGTGTATTAAAAAGACAGTGTTTTATCCCCATAATCCAACCTCTTTTAACAACTGTGAGTTTTGCTGCTGTTGCTCTTTTTCCACCTTGATTCAGCGCCTCACAGGTGTACTCTCCTTGGTGAATCTCCCCGCACACTTTGTTTATTGCTAGTGTGTACATGTCCTGATCTTGCAAACACTTGAATTTGTTGTCTGAAGATACCAGTTTACCCTCAAAGTACCAGTTCACCTCTCTGACATTTGTTATGACAGACACCAGCCTGACACTCTCCTCTTCCTCCACAACAGTGTCAACCAGTTTGCTGTGTATGATGGGACAACTTCCTTTGCCCAGCTCAGCCTGTAACTTCCCAGCTCTAGTTTCGAGACCCTCCCTGCCCTCTTCCTCACATATTTTTTCCCTTTTCTCTTTCCTATTTGATATTTCTGTGAGTATCTCAGTGGGAAGACCTTCAGAGTCTACATCAGCAGTGGCTACAGCGGCACCCACATCCTTGATTTGACGACACTCAGTCACAGTGTTGATTACTTGTGCAGTCAAAAGTTGCTCCAGGGTTATTTCTGCCTCCATAGTCCTCTCAGCCTGCTGGGGCTCCAGCTCTGAGGTTTCATCACAGGATTTTCCTGAGAGAAATGGATTGGGATAGAATGGAAATGCTTTGGATTTTTCATCTGTCAAGAGATGCTTATCTTCACAAAGAGAAAAGAAAGCCTCCTTCAAAACTGTTTCCTGGTCAGCTGTCTGAATGTCGACTTCTCCCAAGGAGACTGGGATTTCTAGGGGACTGCATCCTCCTGTGGTCACAACATAGGTGCAAAAGGTATGTTTATTCTCCCTGGTGATGTTTATTGTCTGTATTTCAACACTTTCTTTATCAGCCAACCATTCTGAAAACAAGAGGTTTTTCTCACTTACCACTGCAGCTTTCAGTGCATTTTTAATTTGAGACTTTATGTCTAAGTTGCAGCTCTTGGGAACCAGAGCAGTGAGATTATCTCTGCTGGGGGCTTGGCTGGGCTGGAGCTGGTCAGAGTACGTTGCTTCTTGGGCTTGTCTCTCTGCTGTTTTCCACTGCTTAAGCGGGCTGGAAAGGTCAACAACATGTTCCTCCTCCAGGAACTGGTTTTCTTCTAGCAACAAGGGAAATCTCACAGCCTGTCCCTCGTATACTCTTGCAGCAAAATCGTCTGCTGTTTCCAGGGAAGAAACATTCTCCAGAAAGACAGCTTGGCCCCCAGTGAAGGCCAATTCAGAGGGAAATGTGGGTTCAGCCTTCATCTCACCTTGCGTTGCCTGAAAGCCCTCACGGACTTGGATTTGGTCACCATCTATGGCACAGCTCTCAGTGGTGCTTGACACCTGTAGAAGGGCTTGGGAAGCCTCTGTTTTCAGAGCTGCCAGTTGCTCTGTTGCCTTGGGGATGACCTTCTCTTTGAGCAAGGGTATCTGTGCAGCTACAGTCCCAAGGCAGCTTGGTAGTTGTGTCTCCATTGCTGCAGCAGGCACCACACCCTGGGGGCCATCCGGGAGATCTTGCAGTGGCTCTGCCAGAAGCCTGCTGCTCTCTTGGTTTATGGCAACTTGTGTGAGCATCTCTTCAACACTCTGCACAGCCAGACTGCTCGGTGGCAAGCCAGGAAAGACATCCTCCCTGGGCAACATGTGCACTGCCTGGCTCATCTGGAGATGAAGGAGGGCTGGAGGCTCCCTCATGGCCTCAAGACTGAGTGCTCCTTCCATGACAGGAAGCTCACCAGCCTCCTCGTAGGAGAGTGGGCTTTGGTTCTCTGCCACTGCAGAGTGCTGCAAGGCTGGGCTCTGCCTGCACACAGCATGCTCCTCGGGCAGCACAAGGAGCTCAGCAGAGCATGTAGCCTCACCCAGAGCACTCCCTGCCCTGCACGTGTAGAGCCCAGTGTCCTCCTCCATGCAGTCCCACACTGTCAGGGAGCCTGAACCGTCAGGGTGGTGAGCAATGGAATGACGTGCATCAGAGAAGAGCTGCTCGCTCCCCTTGAACCACAGCACATCGGGGAGAGGCTTCCCTGCCACTGTGTACTCAAAGACTGCGGTGGAGCCCGGGGCACACTGCACACTGTCCAGCTCCTGGGTAAAGCAAGGGAATCCTGGTATCCGCTGGCGCACATGGAGGTGGGTGCTGCATGTGCTCTCACCGTGTACATTGCTGGCCACGCACAGGTACTCACCCTCATCCTGCACACCCGCATATGGGAGGATGAGGCTGTGATCACTGCCAGCAAACACTAACTTAGAGTCCATGGATGGGGTTACCTTGATACTGTTGAAAAACCACTCGATTTTGGGTGTGGGGCTGCCAGTAACAGTAACAGAGAGCCTAGCTACATCTCCCTGCCAGACTTCAACACTGGACATCTGTTTGAGGAAAACAGGGACATTGACCTCCTCCTCCATTTTCATCTGTTCTTTGCTGACATAAACTGGTTTTTCAGGCTCAAATTCAAGTGTTTTCTCTCTATCAGGCAACTGAAGGCCGCTGCTGTAGCCTTCATTTCTTCGTTCCTCAGAAGAGGCAATAAGAGACCTAGTGATGTCTGTATGGAAAAAAATTGTTTAGTTTTACTAGAATATTTATGAGAATACTCATAGATAGCAATAAACAGGTTTAGGGCAACTATTTTTCTATCGCTGGAGGCTTTCCCAATACTGTACAACAGCTAGCAATGAACATGAGGTCCCCTTGCTGTCAAACACACACCTACCAAAACCAGCAAGACATGCTGTGATGTCAGGTTACTTAGGAATTTCCTATCTGGATCAGCATGGGCGTCTCTTTAAACCTGACATCACAGTATGGGTTAGGCATACCCCCCACGGTGCAATGTGCAAGGATCAATCAAGTAACATTGATTCACAGGTATAATTGAAGTGGTATGTGTCATACATACTCGTATGTACACCTATGCATACAAGTAGAGCAGAACAGTGCTAAGACCCTGATTTAATGTAAAACACATACACCAAAAAAAAAGAGCAGAATGCCAGAATAAGAATTAAAAAAAAAAAAAAAACAAACCCCAACCAACCAAACAAAAACCCCCAAATCCAACCAACAAACCTACAGTCTTTTCAGAACACTGACTTTTCTTCTGATGCATACTCCATCTCTTTAAGGTCTGTGTTTTCACTAATACACCAGGAGAATACCTCTTCCTTACCAGCTTTGTCCTGTGTTTGTCACTAGACCCTTAGTTTTACAGCACCATTGTTACAAAAATCACGAGTCTGCACCCTTGATTTAGTATCATTGATTTCAATCTCTCCTTTTGAACTCCTCCCTGTCACAAGGTGGCATATTAAAACTACCACAGTAACAGAGAAAAAGAGGACAGACCACTTAAAAATTTTACTTTTTCTTGCCTTTGTGAAGTTATACATATATGTGTTGGACCACTCCAACTTCAATGGTGGTTTAAAAAGTGAGAGGAAGCAGAGGTCAAGAACGTGCCATTCTCTGTAGATGCTTGGCAATAGAAACATCAGTGAAATCTGAGACTTCCAGGAATGGAATAAGCGATCCATGAAAAGCATGATGCAAAGAAAATATTTGGAATCAAATACTGTTGTCCTCACTGAGTCAAGTTTGCTCATTTAAGGCCCGCAGTATTTGACATGGAAGAGTAAGGGAGTTTAAAAAAAGAATAAAAGTGTGAGTGGATAAATATCTCCAGACACTGTAATGGGGAACCTTGATAAGCTTCTCAATTACAGTGCATTAAATTTAAAATCTTATTGAGAGACAATAATTTTTGCTGCACTCCGACAAAAAGGAACAGACTATGTCATACAAAATTCTCTCTCATTAGTTTGAAAATTATTAGTCTTGCCACTCATGCCAGAATGTAAATGACACAGCACAGTGCATACAATGATTAATTGCAGAGAAGAATTGCTTAGGTAAAAAATGAAGATTACATCAGTCCATCAGTATTACTTATCAACCTTTCTAAAACAGTAATAAATCATGCAAGTGAATTTGGGAATGGGTGACAGAATTTCGCACATAAAATAAAATATAAAATTATGAAATACAAAAAATGTCATAATGAAAACCTTGCTGATATACATGAGAATGGTTTATAACAGGAGTGTGGCAAAAATTAATGCACTTTTGTGTGTTTCTGACTATTTATGACAGAAAAACTATACAGATTCTTTTTCATATTTTAGATATGTCTATGAAATGAATAAAGTACAAGAAGCAATGGACTTAAACCATTTACACGTTTATTTCACAAATTAGCCATACATGTTAACATTCAATACACATTGATGACAAACAAACATAATTCATTCTTTTTTTTTTTTTAAAATACTTTGTAGAAATGAAGACAACATTAAACCTGAAAATAAAATTGTGAGCTTTTTGATTCCTATGAAAGCACAAAATTTTGAAGAGAGATAATCAAGCTATACCGGTTACCCCAGAGTAAGTTCATTCCAACCCAGGATTACTCCACATGTAATAACTGTGAGTTAGGTGAGACTTATCTCTCCATGAGAACATGATCATGCTCCTGGCTAACCTATGAAACTTAAATCAAGACTTTTAAACTTACATCAACCACAAACACCACTACACAGGCAGAGATAAAGATGCTTGGCCATATGTTTCAGATGTGAACATGAACTTGGACCTGTTTGGCTTGTGGCTTTAGAACCAAGTTATGGGCCTGTTTGTGCTAAAAAATTTCAGATTTACATGCAAAATAAACACATGTAACAATTGCGTAGGACCTAATCAAAGGGCCTCTGACCTCTTTGGCTTTGGACCTGAAAGACCCCGCATGTCACAACTGATATAGAACATCAGACAATTCATGCCAACTTCCCTAAGGACCTCTGCTGGCTAATGAATCGGACAGTGCTACACATCTACACAGGGAATGGATTAAGGACACGTCATGGAGTAATTCTTTCCCAGCACAACACTGGGTCAGACACTCATGCTTCTCTTTCCTACCACCATTAACTATGAGAAATCACAATTATCTCTGCCTTTTAACGTAAGAATCTGAAATATTTTTCATAGGGTCATGACAGAAGAAGCTGAAGTGACACACTGGTATCAGCCTAAACACTTCAGTCATTTTTGCCCAGGTCATTAGAACTTGCCACTCCCAACTAAATTTATATCAGGCAACACAATTGGGCAAAGGGAATCTTTTGATCAAAATATGCTATCCCAGGTGAGTCATGGGATAGTCTCAAAAGCTTATCAATATTTTGAGGCACGCTGACCTCAGTGTGAGGACACATCAAACTCAGAAATAAGAAATTGTATTACCATACCTGAATGTACTATAGGAATAATTATTTTATGCCTAAAATCATCACGCTACTTAAAGCTGTTTGCAAGGCAACTGACAGAAATTTGTAAATGACTGGAATAACCTCATTAACAGGTAAACAAAGTAAAAATAATTTTTGTTTAGGGTTCTTGAACTCACGATCTCACCGTGACTTACAGGTAACTGGAAAGCTGATACATGCATTAGAGAGCTATTTAACTTCAGATAAACATTAATTAATAACTTTAGTACTTTTAACAGATTTTCTTAATAAATTCACCATAGTTTATGTAAGATAGATTTAGTTCTGATTTAATTATGTCAGTTACTGCTGACTCCTCCTTCTAAATATTAGCATTACTTTAAATACAAAAATATATATTCACATTGAGAACATTAATGTAAAAATCTCTTCTGGTGAGAAAATGCCACAGCTAACAATTGAATGTATTCCATTTATTTCTGGTCATCCTGACACACAGCACACTTAACTATTACTAATTAAAAAAAAAAAAAAAAAAGGAATATGTAGAGATATAGTTCTAATATGAAACAAGACTACTGCATAAAAATACCTTACTCTTTTACACTATGTATTTTTTACGAATGACACTGGAATACAGGGACAACCAAAATTATTTTAATGAATTTACAGTAACATCATTGATTTATTATTATGCTCCCTCTCCTTTCCCTTTAACTTCTAAAGATACAGTACGAAATATGTTTTCATGTTTATTACTTGGTAATAGAGAAAAAAATCCTGTCCAGTCTCTACTAACGCAAAACTTTCATTTTTCTTCCCATTGTGCTGCTTTTCTTTGCAACAACATAATTCCATTGACTTAAAAAAGAGATTTAATTCCATGAGTGGGTAGAATGAGACCCATGGATATAACAATTTTGCAGTGATAGAAACTGTAAATACAGGATTTGAATCAGTGAAACTCACATGTTCTGACATAACATTGTGAGAAGGGGAAATACCAATTTAAGGAGTTCTTTCACAGAACTATACCCAAACAAAACAGCAAGCATAAGTTAGCATTCCATACCTCTAGGTTGCAAGAAAAAAGTGGTGTCTACATTTTCAGGTGATTCTAGCCTACATAAAACCATAGTGGTAGCACTGTTCCAGACACACAAGTATATGCACATTATACAAAAAAATCAGTCCTACGTACATGAGAGTCAATTAAAATATCTTTACAAGAATGAGTAAGGGATTTAGAAGGAGCCTGAAATATACCTCGGTGCAGAAAATGTGCACAAAATCTATGGGCAGATTAAATCTCACTAAAATTCCCCAAAGAAAGCAAGTTTAAGTGAGATAGAAATATGCCTATAGAGTGGTTTTCATCCCTAAAGAGATGAAAAACAATGCCCCTAAAAATGAGTGCTGCATTTTTACCTGCAGTGAACAACACCATAAGAACATTTAGTATTTCAAAAGAGACTTTGAAATAAATTATGGAGATTTAGTATAATGTTAAGGTGGCACAAGTCTCAGCACTTCCTGCCCTGTTAGTAGCTATACATTTGTACTGCCCACTATCACTTTGCATCAACTTTTCAATAGTAAGGCTACGAGAGCCATCCTGCTCTTCCTGCAAACAGTATCTATCCCCTTCCAACAACACCCCATCCTTGTACCAGCAGACACTTGGATGGGGGAAACCAGTCACGAGACACTGGAAGCATGCTGAGGCACCGACAAAGGTACTGTAGTCAGAAATGAGCCTAACAAATCTGGGAGGAATTTCTGTGACCTGGAATTCAAAGCTGCAGTTCTCAGAGTCCTCTGCCCTAAACTCAACCAGTTCCTCTTGGGATGGCTCTGCAAACACATCAAAACTAATGTTGACACACTTCTCCCCTTCCACTTCCTGCTCTTGCTGAGTCACTGCAAGCAGTCGGATCGCTTTTTCTGAGTCATCTCTGTGAGACTCAAACTCAAACTCCAGTTCAATTTCTGACTGGTCACCTGGGCTCACAGTCTTACTTAAAAGCAAGTCACACTTCTGGGGCCTTTGTGGTTCATGGCCCATGACTGTCTCACTACTTGCCTTAGCATTTGCTCCCTGCTGAGCCATAACCACAAGGAAGCCTTTACATGTTGCTTCTCCCAGCCTATTCCTTGCCTGACAGTGATACCAGCCACTATCAGAAGGACCTACAGTTTGGACCTTCAGACTGTGAAGTTCCTCCTTCTGACTCACAACATACTTCCCCGTGCCAGGCGTCACAGAGGTGTCCCCTCTGAACCACTGAACTACTGGGACAGGAGTACCTGTTACCACACACTCAAACACTGCCTCCAAGCCTTCTGTCACTTTGATATCTGCAATGGGCACAGCGAAGCGCGGCGGCATTTCAGTTACCTGAAAATCAATTTTTACATCTTCATTCTCCACTGCAGCCAAGCCTGCAGCTTGTTCTAACAAGGCAAGTGGAAGGACATCTAGGGAAACCACCATGCTCTTCTTATCTGGGCTAAACTCAGGACTGGTTATGATTTTAACCTGCTTCTCAAACTCCTTCACCTCATTTTCATCCAGCTCCACTTCCAGGAGGATTTCCTGTGGTGAAGGTGACCTTGAAGATGTGTTTTGCTCCATGTCAAAGTGTATAACATGCTGGTGGGTAACAGGGGGTGGCAGTGCTAGTGACCGTCCATATTCAGGCAAAACTTCCACCTGCGCAATACTTTTAGCTTCCCCAACAATGTTCACTGCATGGCACAGATACTGTCCTCCATCAGCTTTCTCAATATTAGTGATCTCCAGAACACATTTGTCCCCATCCTTCTCTATTTGTACTCTCTCATCTGGCTCCAACAGAGACTTATTACGATACCACTTCACCTCTGGTTTGGGCACACCCACCACCTCAGCCTCAAACCTCAGTGTGCTGCCCTCACACAACCTTCTCCTGCTCAATGCCTTGAGGAATGCAGGTGGCGTTTCCCTGCCTGTTGGCTCCAGGAATTCACAGGGGGTCCTAAACACATCAGCCTGGTGCTGGTCTTGGGACTGATGCCTCCTCTCATAGAAGGGGAGTATGGCCAGGGCATCCACATACTCCCCAGTGGGTGTCCGGTAGCGCTCTGGTGGTGTGCTGTCCCCTGATGCAGAGTAGGGTCCCTCAAAGGGTGTGAAATAGCGCTCTGAGGGTGTGCTGCATTTTGAACCTTTGGAGGGTGTGGAGTAACGCTCAGGGGGCGTGCTGTACTCTGAGCCCTCAGATGGTGTGGAGTAGCGCTCAGGGGGCGTGCTGTACTCTGAGCCCTCAGATGGTGTGGAGTAGCGCTCAAGGGGCGTGCTGTACTCTGAGCCCTCAGATGGTGTGGAGTAGCGCTCAGGGGGCGTGCTGTACTCTGAGCCCTCAGACGGTGTTGAGTAGCGCTCGGGTGTGCTCAGCGGTGTGTGGTAGGATGCTGAAGAAGCAGTTTCAAAGATTTCCACTGAGGAGGGAGGTGTGTAAAAGCGGTCTGAATCAGGTGACTCCTCTCTGCTACCACTCTCCAGTTCTATAGACATTTCTGATTCAGGAGAGAAGGGCCGGGCAAGTTCCTGGCGGTTGTTGTAATAATCATAAACCATGCTGAAGGTAACCTCCTCCACTTCCAGTGAAGTGATAGTCTCTTGCTGCTCCTTCTGAACTGTCCCTTTGAGATCTGGAGTCTCATGTATCCCCGTGGATCTTAAATAACTGGCCAGGGACAAATCAGGCTCCAGCTCTGAGACTTGCACAGCACTGGGATCTGGACCTGCAGAAGTATTCTTCCACAGTCCTTCTCCATCTAGGCTATTCTTGGAGGCTTCCTCAGTAGAAGTCCCAGTCTTGTCCCAAGAGTCCTTCCTTGGCACCTTCTGTGCCACAGGGTCATCCATTACTAAACCAAATATGAGTTGCCCAAAAGAGAAGCCCTTGGTTGTGTTTGGTTCCTGTTGTGTGTCCCTGAGCATCTCCTCAGGGGAATCTGTGCTTTCTACCTCATGGGTGAAGCTGCTCATTTCTGTCTCAAAGATCTTTTCTATCCCAGAACCACCATCTTCCTTAGCCTGATGCCCAGCCTGGAGTTTCTTTTCATGTGCAGCTTTTTTCAAGTCCGTGATGAAGCTATCACTCTGGGAGTCTGTGGTCTCCATTCGTTCCCCACTCTCCCACACGTGTGTTTCCTGAACTCCTTTTTTGAAATCTGCTGTGGACTCCACCAGAAATTCATGAAGTTGTTCCTTAGAGGAGTCCTCACCACAGACGCTCACCTCTGACTCATGAATTTCTTCAGCAGATACCATGACACTGCCAAGGTCCCCATTAGGGATTTGCACATCATCTCTTCTGGTTTCTCTTGTCTGTGCCTCTCCCTGGGCATCAATCTCCTCCTGCTGCATCCTGTAGCTCTGATGCAGCAACTCACTCAGAGATGTTTCTTCCACAAGCACATCATGCTGGTGCACAGGGGAGATGAGCCCAGTCAGTCTTTCCTCCGTGCTCTCCAGAGCGGTGGGAGTTTGTGCCTGTTCTGCGTACACAGTCTCTGCAGCTAGGAAAGGCTCCACAAACTTCTTCAGATCAAATATAATATTGGCCTTATCAGTCTCAGGCAGCAATAGCGGCTCTCTGAAAGGCACTTCTTCCAGGTGAACCTTAGCTTCGTCAGTAAAAGCCTGACCTGAGTTTTCTATGCCAGGGGGCATGAGGGTTAGATCCAAAGAAGAGCTGCCTGTGTCAGACTCCATTTCTTGCAGCATTTGACCATCATTGTTCATTTCCCAGTGTGTGGCGTCACCATCATCAATCATTTCCTCTTTACAAAGATGATCATCCCCTTCAATGTCTTGTTCAGTATCAACAGATCTCTCTTGCTCCTTGTCCTCTTCCTCCTGCTGCTCTTCTGTACAGGAGTCATAAAAGCTAAACTGCTCCTTTGTGGGCGTGCTTGCAATGTGGTCCCGCAAGTGGGGCACACTTGGCTCTTCTACAAGAGGCACATCAGGAGTCATTGCCTCCCGGGCAGGGGCATCACTCTTCTCTGTGTAAACATCACTTCCCTCTTGCACCACAGGTGATATAGGAATGAAAAATTGTGAATCCTCACACTCCCTTGCCAGAGCAGACTGCTCAGAGGCACATGTTTGCCCTTGCACTTCCACAAATGGTGAATCCTTATACTCCCTTGCCAGAGCAGACTGCTCAGAGGCATGTGTTTGCCCTTGCACTTTCATAAATGGTGACTGCAAGATGTCCCAGGACAGAGTATCTGTACATGGTAGCACCTTGCTTCCTTCAGGCTCCAGCTCCTCTGAAAAGTGACCTGAGTCCTTGGCCACCAGTTCATGCCCTTCTCTGGATGTGGTAGGTTGCAGTTCAGTGGTATCAATTTCAAAGCTGTGTTCCTCAGAGACAGCTTTTTCCCTGTGCTGTCTAATCTCAGAAATACCATCTGTATTGCTCACACATTCTTCTGTATGACCCATTTCTTGCCTTGCATAAACTTTTGTAATATCTATCACCATTGTTTCCTCCACCTCACTTTCCTTGAAGTGAGGAGTTTTCTCACAGTCTTCCAGCTGCTCACCAGGAGATGGAGGCAGCCTCAGGGACCAGGGTAGGTGGGCCTCCTCTTCCTTGGGGCATGCCATCTGTTCCACTTCGTCCTTCCCAAGTATGCTGACACCTTGGAGGTGCAAAACATGGTCCATGGCAGGCAGTTCCTCAGTGCCTCCATCCTTGCTGTACAACTTGGGTGCACTGGGCTGCACTGTCAGCTCAGAGGCAGTCTGTGCTGTTCCAGCCACATTTGTGGCTGCACAACAATATTGTCCAGCATCTCTGACAGAGACGCCTTGAATGTGTAAGAGGCACATGCCATTCTTGCCTTCTTCAAACCTCAGCCTCTCACTAGCAGAGAGGCTCTGGCCATTCAGGGACCAGGTCACAGCTGGTGGGGGTTGCCCAGACACAGCACATTCCAACACCACGTCCTCTCCTTCATGACAATAAACGTGTGCTGGGGCTTCTGCCACAAATTGGGGTGGCTCATTTCCCATATCAAATGAAAACTTGAATTTGTGCTTTATGGTGGGAGCAGCCTGGTCTGGATGGAGTTGTGTGGTCTCCCTCGTCTCTGTGTCTTGCTCCGGTGTTGGAGTGGGGGCAGTGATTTTGATCTCCACAGGCAGTGACAGCAAGTCTGAGTCTGGAACTGCACTTGGCAGTCCTTTCTCTTCGGCAAAGGCCAGACCAACAACTTCTTCCTCTTCTTCCTCCTTCACTTTCTCCTCGTCCTTCTTCTCTTTCTCCTTTTCTTCCTCCTTCACCTTCTCCTCCTCTACCTCCTCCTTCTCTTCCTTTCTTGTGTACTTATAGGCTGGCATTCCCTGCCTCACATGGAGTGCAGCTGAGGTGCTGACTGTGCCCAGTGGGTTGAAGATCACGCAGGTGACAGTGCCCCCATGCTGTGGGAGCAGGGATGGAAAGGTCAGTGTAGAGCAGCACTCTGTGGTGTGAACGGCAGTGCCCCGGATGCGCCCCACGGGCTTGGCATTATTGTACCAAGTGACTGTGGGCTGTGGGCGGCCATGGAAGAGGCAGGAGAAGGTGCATCTTTGACCCTCAACAGCCTCCTGGGGCTTGACCTCCTGGACAAAGAGGGGTGGGCAGGGCTCCAGAAACCCACCTGGCATCTGCCATCTCTCCCCCATGGCCTTGCGGCTGGAGTACTGCTTCACTACCTGCACCGTGAGGGGCTCTGAGCCACCAATCCTGGTAGTCACCTTAGCTGGACTGGGCTTTCCACGAGGGCCCTCCTGGGACATGGGGGATTCCTGGTTCTTTTTCACTGCTGCCCTCTTTGCTTCCCGCAGCCTCTGTAGCTTCCAACGAATCTCCTCATCCAGCAGCTCCTCAGCATCAACCACTGTGCCCTTGTGCTCCCTACCCTGTGCCAGCCCTGGGCGGTGAGGGCCCACCAGTGGCAGGCTACGAAAATGGATGGTTCGTACCCTACCTCGGGCTGCTGGAATGTCCCCAAGCTCAGCCTCCTGCCCCTTGTCGAAGGGCGAGCCAGTGCAGCGGAGCACCACCCGCAGCCGATCCTCGTGCCGCTGCTGCAGCAGGCACTGCCAGCTCTGTCGTGTCCACTCTGCTATCCCTGGGGAACCCCAGCCCCGCTGCTCCCCACTGCGTGCCACCAGCAGTGAGGCAGTGGACTCAGCCGAGCCCTCGCTGTTAATGGCAAATACCCTGTAGCTGCCAGCATCATGCTCCCGCACATCCCGCAGCTCCAGGCTGGCGCTGTGCGTGTGCTCCTCACTCTCCGTGCGAATCACCTTGCGGCAGTCCTGGAGGACAGGCCGGTTGTTGTGAAACCAGGCCATGTGGGGTGCCGGGCATGCCACCAGCTTGCACTGGAAGAACGCAGGGTCCCCCTCCAAGACAGACCTGCACTTCAGGCCCTGTGTGAAGGTGGGTTTACGGCTCTGGGGGCAAGCCACCATTGCCACTCTGTCCAGTCCCTCGTGGTTTGCCTTGCTGTGCTGCTCTGCAAGAGAAGAAGACCTAGGTTACATCATGTCACGTTCTGCCTACTGTCTGATTGTAAAAAAATAGCAATATATTGAAATAAAAAATGGGCATGCAACAGATTTCATCACACACCCAGGAAAAAAGAAGTAATTCACTCACCATATTTGTTCGAATAAACGCAACGCCTTGCTCTGTTTTAAAGATTGACACGAAAATCGTTCGTTGTCTGTTCTTTCTTCAGACTGTGGAAATTTCTTCTTGAACAAGCAAAAAGGAATTTCAAAATAACACGTTCTTCTGCGTGTATGTTTTTGCTGCCTGGAAAAGCTGTGTGTCTTTGGGTGGCAAAGAAGAAAATCTTACCTGACTTGCAGACAGTAGAATAAACGCCCTTTCTGACCTCTCTGTTTGTAGATTAAATGTTCAAACAATTGAGAAAAAATATTTTGAAAGATATTGTTTTAAAAAGTAAGTAACATGAAATGAGAAGGCGTTTATTCGAACTAATACAGCCACTAACTTCACAGTGTTATGCACAGGGGAAAAAAGCAAGCAACATGAACCACGTATGCTATCTGCAAGCCAGGGTAAGAGATGTATAATGATGAATTAATGTATGTAAAAAAAAGTGCAAGGAATCAATGGGAATGTGTAGCTTTCACATGACCTAAACAACAAATGCTCTCTAGTGTACTTCATCTATCTATCCATCCAATAGTATCCATTGAACTGATTAATGTTAGGCTGCTAACTTGTTTGAAAATAATATAATTATGATTTGTATAACTTCCTTCTAAAGTAAACTGTTCCATGCATTCAAAAGAAAATTGAACAAATAAAAGCTCTGTGAACAGCTGCAAAGCATGAAGTAAAAGTTAAGAATATGGTTGCACAATTATAAATTTGAAGTTTTAAATATATTTTAAAACTTAAATAACCTTATAATGCAGGTAACCCTTTGCATATCAAAACAAACATGCAACATATTCCAATATGCTTTAAAGTGTCTTTCTTTCCTCATCAGACACTTCATGTAAGCAGATAAAAGCTTTTCATAACATTACTAATTACTGGTACTAATTATTCTCATTGGTAATTGTACCTTTCACTTCCATTTCAACCTCTTCCTCTAGCTTCTCATGAACAATTTTTTCAGGAGCTAGAATAAAAAAGACAAATATTTTTGAGCTATGGTTTCTAAATGTACCAATCAACACTTTATGTGATGAAAAATATCCAATCTCATTTGCAAATATACAGAAATTCACACATACATACACATAAATGCATGCCAAACAATTCAAACAGTTGATAAATTTTGAGAACGGAGTAATCAAAGATTTTCAATCTTTTTTGCAATGTACATTTTTCTGTAAGATTTGCTTTCTTTCTTGCAGGGTGGGGGAAAATTTCTAACGTAACATGCCTTTATCATGCCTTAAATCCCTGAAGAAAACATTCAACAATCCACAGACTAATGAGATGCTTCTCGTTCGTTATCATCTCTCAGGGAGTGAACGTACTGGAATGCAATGATGAATGCATGAAGAATTGATACTTAGAAGGAACATGCAGTTGCCAACCTGTCACTTTCAGATGGGTGCTGCACTCGGCTTGTCCTGCAGGATTAACTATTCTGCATTTGTATGTACCTTTGTGGTTCTGACCAACTTTCAACAATCTTAAACTGCACAGGGGCCCATCATGTCTTAAGTAACACAATGCAGACTCCTCAACTATTAGCTGATTGCACAACCAGACTACACAAGGTGTGGGCACACCTTTCATTATACAAAAGAGAAACACATCATCTCCTTCTTTTACAGTTGTTTCTGAAGGCAGAGTTTCAAGAAACTCTGGTGCTTTGGTATCAGCTTCTGTGATGTCTTCACATGGCACAACATCAGGATAGCATACTCTTTTTCTTTGCTTCTCAGTTTCATATGGTCTTTGGGTTGTCGATATAAACAAGCTTGAGGTTTTCTTAGAAGATTCTTGCTTAACTTCAGAAGCTTTAAACTGACAGTCTTTGGCTGCTTTAAAACTTTTAGTATCTGATTCAAGAATAATTTTGGTTACTGCTTTGGCTTGTGCTTCTTTTGCTAGGGTAAGAATAAAGTTAGGAAAAGGATTAGGTCAGAGGTTTTGCAGGGATGAAAAAATATCCTTATACTTTAGGGGAGAAAAAATCAGTAATTAGTACTGAAAGTATGTCCAGCATATTAGTGCTAAAACAATGCTATTAAACATGAGTGATTGCACATTTAAGAGCTCTATTCCCCTTAGGCTAATTCTAGGTATCAGTTAAGCCTATGGGAATTTCATAGGACCAAGACTTGTCCACAGTGCCTAATATAAACATAGCTTTACTTCTAATTGAGAGTCCTAATTTGGAAAAGTAGCAGCAGATGATTATGTAAAGTGCTTTGCACAGCTCTAGAGTGAAGAAAGAAATTTCAGTAATTGAGAACCAAATCGGCAGGGTCCATGTATTTCTCATTATTCATCTTAGTTTTCTGCTCTCAATTTCTTTGAATTCATCAGAAATAGTATCACCTGTCTAGTAGGGTTATAATACATTTTGGGGTTTTTACTAGTGGCAACACTACTAACATTTTAATATATTGATGTCAGGAAGAGGTGGAAAGTGTCTTAGCAAAAAATAAATACTTAGGGAGAGTGAAGGGTAGAAGACAATTCAGTATTGCAGTAATACAATACTTGCACCCATTAATCCTTTCAAGTACATTAAATTATACTGCCAACTTTGGAATTGAAACCTTGGATTTATTTCAAACAAGTTGGAGTTTGAAATGACCAGGTATCTAATTCAACATTGCTTATCTGACATTATCTTCCTTCAACTCCAGCTTCAGGAATTAACAAAATAGAAAAGTTTCTACAGTTCCTGCTTTACATCTCACTGCATATCATGAAGGATATGAGGAATAAAAAGCCTCAGACACCTGTGACTTGATGGAAGAGGCACAAAGTTACAATATGAACTTCCCAGTACTGCATATGTCACTTACGAATAGAGCTGTAAATGTGGAGGAAAAACCTCAGAATATTATTAATAGAGTTTTCTCAATTAAATGCTGATAATAAAGAAAATATGAGTTAGCTCTAGGCAGTTATAATTAAGTTCCAAAAGGTAAGTGATAATGTTAAAAGTCAGATAACCACCTTTGACTGTTAGTACTGCAGAAGTTGTAGTCTCTCCGTAGTCATTATACACAGTACAACTGTACAGTCCTTGATCTGTCAGCTGGGCATTTAGGATTGTGAGCAGAAGAACACTTCCATTTTGTGATATCTTCAATTTTTCAGACACTTCTATCCTTCTTCCTTCATGGGCCCAAAGAAACTCATAGAAGAATTCATTTTCTAAGGCACAAATGAACTGAGCAGTGTCACCACATTTCACAGTTAGGTCTCTGAGTTGCAAGAGTATCTTTGGAGGGACGTCTTTCATTTCCTGTGAGGTGGTCATAGAGATCTTCGTGCTCTGAGATGTTTGAGAAAGGACTGTTGTGTGCATGGCTTTCATTTCTTCAACTGATGTAGCCTTCATGGTCAAACTTTTTGATACGCTTTCAAAAACCTGTACACCCAATTCCTGTGATGGTTGCTGCACTGATTTAAATCCTTTTTGATAAGTTTCAAGATTCTTCTTTGTGAGAGGAGGAATGTGAAGTTCTGATATAGCCTGGGACCGGATAGACTCTCTTACATCTTTCCCAGAATTTTGCCTATCTAGGGCTTGCACTGTGTGATCAAGTAACAAAAATAACAACATTAGTATCTAAAGAACTTCACTGGGCCATGCTCTGAACAAAATCAAACAGCATGGATGATGAAAATGAATGATCGTCATTTGAAAACTCAGCATGCCAGATGCACTACTCTCTTGACACAGAAATTATTCATTCACATTTATGAATGACAAGTGATGCCTAAGCTAGTCATGCATTTCATACTCAGTTGATGCTTGTCTCTTCCTTCACTGAAGTGGTCCATTTTAGCATCGTTGGACACTTAGTACGGCACTTTTAAAGGAGGTATTTTCTTTTCTGCCCTTTTTTTTTTTTTTTTTGGTGGCGGGGTTGTTTTGGTTTGGGTTTTTTTTCAGGATAGTGCAAAATACCTCAGCCAATGCTATAAAGATCATTTAATTACTTGTTTTAAAAACCCGAATGCCTACATTAAAATTATTCTATTCTTTGACCTCTATTGAGATACAAATTTGAAAATTTCCAAATGTTACAGCTTAAACAGAAGAAATGAGAGTGGTTGGGTTACTGAGGGTAGGTACTACTAACATTAGCTGGGAAAGAAAAGGTGTGAAACAAGGAAACAATTAGTAATAGCATGAAAGTGTGGTATACAACAAACTGAATCCCTCTGAAGTAAAAATGGGGCTTTACCTTCTGCAGTCACTGTAAGTGTAGCTGTACAAGTTGATTCTCCAGCACTATTTCTTGCCTTGCAAGAGTATTGGCCAGCATGCTCTAAGAAAGCATCTACTATTATCAGTGTAGCTGTGCCTGTAGACTCATCAAAATGGAAAACTAAGTCTTTTTTTGGCAACATGAGTTGTTGATTATGAAACCACTGGATTTTTGGTTTGGCCCTGCCAGAGACTCTAGCTTGAAATCTGACTGATTCCCCGCTGCAGACCCTGCAGCTTGAAATAGGCTGGATAAAGGTGGGCCTTTGGCCAATAGACTCCTCCTTAAGTGAAACAGATGAAGAAACATGCCAAGGGGACTCTGATGTAACTTCTTCAACATTTTTAAATCCTGAAAAGAAGCATGCCAACTTTTAATTTCTCACCCTACACTACTACAGTTTTCTCTCTCATTCAAGATTTTTTTGTTCTAACTTGCAACTTAACAGCATGAATTATTCATCATTTATAAAATCTATTGCAAAAAGAAAACAAAATATTTATGATTAAATAATATCAAGGACAATACAGAACAGCAAATTCTCCAGGCAATATTTCTGCTCTAAAACTTTGGACAATGTTTCATCAATTCATACGAACGTAAACTATTTATTTTCAGTTACTATACATTGCCTACGCGCCTCTATTTAGAATGTTTTTAAACACTTTCAAAGTAATTTATTTTGTGCAAAAAGTCTTACTAGATTGTCTTCACAGTCAAATCAAAGAATGTGTAAGCAAAAAACTTTCATTAGAAAGAAGGTTTTTACCGTCTTTGGTGCATGACAGATTCTAAGACTGGAGAAACTGAAAAGGGAGGGGAGCCAGGAACATTGCAAAACTGTGAAATACATTTTGTTGTTCATGTTCTATGTTTTGGAGACATAAATGTATGCTGTGGACTTTGTAAATGGTAGCAATTAATTGAGTTAAGAGACAATATGACAGACAACGACTCACATATAAATATCAGTGCATATTAAGATGAGTATTGGAACATGACCTAAACAAGACAACTTCTTCAATTGCACAGTGTACCTTCTAACTTCAAGGTAGCAGTGCTTGTCACTTGGCCTACAGAATTACTAGCCACAAAGGTATAGATTCCTTCATCCTCTGGATAAGCTTCAGCAATCTCCAGCTGGTAAGTGTCTTCAAACTGAGTCATTCTAAAAAACCGTGATGGCTTGATCTCCTTCTCTTTGCTGTACCAGGAGACTTTCAGATCTGCTCAAGCAAAAGAAATGGGAAAAAAAAGTTATGATATTATGCTAGTAAACACCATTTTTATATTTATATCTGTCAAAAATCTTAATTTCAAGTATCTAAGTTTAAATGTGCATTGTATTACTCTGGTAAAATATGATGGGTAGAAAGTGGCCTACATGTTGCTTAAGTTTTGTTTTGTGCATTGGAAATATTTGTATGGGAAAACATCCTGGTGCTGATATATTACTGAGTTCCTTTCCTCTTAATGTAAAAAATTTAAAATACTTTGCTACTGCTAAAGTTAGAGAAACTCTCTTTTTAAAAATGGGATTTTGCTACAATTGCATGATTAAACAGGCTATAAAATCACTAGTTTGAACTAATCAGGTTAAAAAATTAAAACAGAATATTCTTTTGTTAAGCACGGTACCTTGCCGCTTCTTGTTGCAAATAAGTTTTACACATCATATTTAGCAAGAAAGATTCTATGTTTGCACTTTTGCAAAATTCCTATATGAAATGTTATATTACTTGTATAGGTTCTTGTAGACTTGGGAAAGAACAGGACTGAAGCAGACTTTAGCCTTGCCTCTCCATCTGTTATTATACTACATCACGAATCAAATGTTGTTAGACAAATAATGTGCTATTATTGTCATCAGAAGAGTGTTTTCAATAGCCAGTTGCACAATATGTACCATTAAAAAAACTGTATTCGCAATCATGTGTTACCTAGCCTAATGCACAAGTTTTTCACAACACAAGTGAGAGGTATGCAAATCCGTTTGGATACAGTACTCAAAGGAAATTTTCAATAGGCAAAATTTCTCCGCAGAAAGGGCTGTCAAACAGTAGAAGAGGCTGCCCAGGGAAGTGGTAGAGTCACAGCCCCTGGAGGTATTTAAAAGCCATGTAAATGTGGCACTTAGGGACATGGTTTAGTTGTGGACTTGGCAGTTCTGGGTTAACGGTAGAACTTGATGACCTTTGAGGTCTTTTCCAACCTAGATGATTCTCTGGTTCTGGGAAAGGGGACCGAGATGAAGGGATCCTTATGTTCTGTACTCTAACTGCAGCTTCCACATTCACATAAACACAGTTCTTGTAAAAGACAGTTACACTAGCATGCATTGGACAGAGGGGGGGCCAGTCCAACATAATTTTCTGAGTTTTAGCAGCACTTCTAAAGCATAATCATGTTGTAAAGCTTTTATCTTTTTCCTTATTTTTTAATTTTTTTTTAATTTCACATGACAGAAGTGCAAATCATATGTATTTCCATATACATATATATTACCAATTTTACATGGATTTTTGTGGAGCTGTCACTTAGGATTATTGTTAAATTTAAAATTTTATTTATCTTGAAATAATTGTAAAACCTTTGGGATTTGAACTGGACCTTATTCTGTAGTTTACTATGTAAATACTTTACTATGAGTCATACTCAAGACCATTTACTGAAGTGAAAAAAGGTAAAAAGGTAATTTTATTTGGTTTTGTGTTAACTTGGAAAAAATGTTTTAATTGTAGAATGACATTCTATATAACTAAAATTAGAAAATTTATTCAACTAAAATCTACACTTTAAGAGACAGTGAGCAAACACCTTTTTATACTTTGTGGGGAAAAAAAGCAATGTCAGTTTAGTGTTTGCAGAGTGATATGAAATATTTAGAACTATTAAGGTTGAATCACAGTTCCAGTCTTTTTTTTTAGTTAACTGACATGATGGTGTGTGTCAACAGAAACCTCATCATATTCTTTTAACACAGTAATGCTTTTCCACAATTAAACCCTACATTTTACTCACTGACACAGTTTTCCAATAAGATTTAGCATTTGAAAAACTGAGAAGTTTCCAAAGACACGTTTCGTGAAACAGATCTTCATTTTAGAAGTGCCTAATATGTTTATGACAGTTTAAAACTTCCATGCTTGATGTTGTCTTTGACTTGTTCCAATGAAAATTGTCAATAACACTTTGATGTACGGGTCGATCCAAGATTGATCCAAGATTGATCCTTATATTGCACTTATATTGTTGATTTTTTTTCTGAGTTCAAGATAAATAATTCCGAGACATGAAAATATGTACAGGATTTTATTAAACTCACCTGTCCCTGTAACTCTGCACTGAAAACGAGCAGACTGCCCCTCAGATGTAACAGTATCACGTAGTGGTATTACGACAGCAGGCGGATACACTGGCATTTCTAGCTCAGGAGAAACAACTTCTGGGACTGAAAAAGAAGTAATTTTTAAAGATGAAAAATGACAATCTCATTTCACAAACATTGGTGTTTACGAGCACGGCAAACTCACTTTCCACTGAAAGTGAAGCTGAAGTTGTTGCAACTCCATAGTCATTTTTTGCTTCACAGGTGTACACTGCTGCATCTTCAGGGAAAGTTTCAATCAGCAATAGAGTATATTCTTGTGCATCATGAAGAAATTTACACTTGAAACCTGGAGAAAGCTGTTGATCATCTTTGTACCAGGAAATTTTGGGCTGGGGTTTGCCTGATATCATAGCACAGAAACGGGCAGGTTTGCCAGATTCCACAGTAGTTGGCTCTAGCTCCTGAATAATCTGGGGTGGCTCTGGAGCTGAACATTGAGGGGGAGGGAGGCAAAGAGAGAGGGGAGAAGGAAGAAGAAAGAGAAATCTCATTATTGATATTTCTTAGTGATTCAAACCTATTTGCAAGGAATTAATTAAAAACTAAACAGAACAAAACACATAAACAGCCACCAAAAACATTATTCCTAAACTTGTCTGCCCATGAAAATCTGCCCTTTTCCTTGAAATGGGAGGAATGATCTAGCAGTAAGTGCCTTAACATAATTAGCTGTGTTCATGTAAGTGTTTTCTGGAAAAAAGTGTTTGTCTCTCTGGGAAGGTGTATTTGTCCATATGAACAAATTAGTCTTATTTAGACTCGAGGAATTTTTGGTCTAAGTAAATACAGTGGGAAAAGAACTGCTCTGGTATTTTTATCTGCTAGCCAGTTGTTTCAGTAGAGTGAGAAACATCCATGTACATGAGGAATTTGGTAGTGTTCCACATGATCTCTCTGGATTTCTTTTTGCTTTCAGAGTTAGAATTCCAGAGAAACTATATAAAAATCAGAAAAACACTGGATAATATAGTCAAAGAGTTGGTTGTGGGGACACATACCATTCACATAAAGAGTAACAGAACTCCTATTCCGTCCTGCAACAAAAGTATATTCTCCAGCATCAGAGTAAGTGGTTTCAAAGATGCTCATCCGATGAATTCTCCTTTCTGCCACATAACTGTATCTTTCCTCATACTGGAAGTTAATCTCAATACCATCCTTGTACCACTGTGGTTCAATGTCATCTTCATTGACTTCAAATTCAATTTCAGCTCTTTGTCTCTCAATGACCTTTAAACAAGTAGAACAAATAATAGAAATAATGTTTGTTTTTATATGTGGTGTCACTTTCCAGTATTCTAAAAGAAGGCCCTGACCTTATAATTAAAGATTTTTGTGTTAGGACTGCCTCAGTGTTGTCGGTCTTCCCTTGCATTGCTCTTTTTGTGACATAGTTATGAAATATTTATTCATCTGTATAGGTCATACCTGAATATCTTTATGGACACTTTTGATGCGAATGTCACGGCCTTCCACTATCAAATTGGCACTGGATGTGTTTCCACCTGCTACTACGGTGTACTGACCAGCATCAGACATTCTTGTGGAAGGAATGATGAGACGATGGACATATTTCTCTCTCTGAACTTTCATCCTGAGGACATCAGAAAAGAAAAAAGCTAGTTATCACCTTTGGGAGAAAGCATACCAAAAGTTAATATGGTGTAGAAGCAATCATTTACCTGTCACCAATCTGGAGTTCCTGCCCATCCTTCATCCACTGGACCTGAATGTCAGGTTCTGAAACTTCACATTCAAAAATAGCCCTCTTCTTCTCCACCACCTTGATGTCTTTAATATGCTTCCTAAATTCAATGTGACGAGCTAGGGCAGAAAAAATATAAAATGAGTACCATGATGTTATTTAAACAACTAGAAGTAACTAAATATACAAATCAAGAGAGCAAATACCTTCCACATATAAAGTGGCTGATGAAGCTGCTTTTCCAGCAACAAAAGTGTATTCTGCAGCATCCCCAAAATGTACATTCCTTATGGAGAGGGAGTGGGTAAGCTTCTTTGTTCGTATCTGACATTTATCCGTCGATTTTATTTCTACACCATTTTTTAGCCATTTATATGAGATACCTTCATAGTTAACAGTAACTTCAAATGTTATTGTATCTTTCTCTTCAGCGTTGATGTCTTGTAGCATAGAGGTAATAAGGATGGCTAAAAGAAAAGAAATGGACAAAGGCTGGTTTTTTTCCATTCTGTTTTACTTTATTTTAAATGCAAGTTAACCAGTTCAGAGATGTTTCAGCTATTTTAAGACATTTTTGGTAATATTAAAAAGGTAGGGTTTGTGTCCAGAATCAATACTATAATTAACTCTCCCACAACTACTGAATGACATAGGAATCCAAATTCTGTCTCCTATGGTGACTTGGTGTTTAGGCACATTGGCCTAAACAGAGGAATACACGGTCTGACTTTCAAACTCACTGCTTCTGGACCTCTTTAAGAATGCAATAGAGACTGTTTAATGTTATTTAAAAATAGCTCTACAACTGTGGTGGTTTTGTCAGAGTTGCACTAAGTCCATGGACACAAACTCTATTATTGGTAACTGTAGAATATTCTAGTTAATTAATTTTTACATACGTTTTACGGTCAAGGTTGCACTGACTCGATCATTTCCACAGACAAATGTGTATTCTGCGGAATCTTCACTGCTTGTGTTCATAATATTGAGTTGATGGAGTTTCCCCTGAACCACTATTTTGAATTTTTCACTCATTTCAATCTCCACACCATTTTTCAACCAAACAGCAGGCACATTGAAATGAGAAACTTCACATTCAAAAGAGGCAGTTTTGGTCTCAGGGATCGCAATATTTTTCATGGTCTTTGTGATGTGTATGGCTAAGAGGGGAAAAAAGAAAAAAAGATTTTTTTCAAAGTCAGTATGCATGGAAGACTGCAAAAAAACAAGGCTAACAGTCTATGACATGCCAGGTCAAGTTGTTCAATATGAGTTGGTGTAACAATTCATATAATTACTTTCTTGGAAAAATACTTACTTTCCACAAACAGTTTTGCTTTACACTCAATTTGCCCAACAAGAGCTGTGTATTCCCCGGCATCAGCAGGAGATATGTTATGCAGCATAAGTTTGTGAACTTTCCTTTGAGAGATCATCTTGTATTTATCACTTTGTTTAAGCTCAATATTTTTGTGGAACCATCGGACTGGTATAGTATCATGGGATACACTCAGTTCAAATGAGACAACGGCATTTTCCAAAGCGGTCACATCCTTTGGCTTTTTGATGATCTTGACAGCTTGAGGAAAAAAGTTAGCAAGATTCAGCAGTGTATATGATTTGAATTTCAAACCACACATTACAGCAGATATTCAAACCACACTGACTTACTTTCCACGTGAAGCCTGGCATTTGCTCCTAGTTTTCCAAGTTTAAAGCTATAAACAGATTCATCAGTGACAACACAGTGTTTGATTCTCAGTGTATGAACAGTCCCTTTCACTGTGATTTCATATTTATCATTTGATTCAAGTTCAACACCATTTTTAATCCATAGAGCTCCTTTCACATCAGGGTGGGTCAGTTCTACACTGAAAACTGCCTCCTGTGATTCTGTCACAGTTAAGTTCTTTAGTGTTTTCTTTATCTTAACAGCTAGGAAAGAAAAAAAAAGATAAAAAAAGGTAAAAAACTCCACAACTTGACAGAATAGATCAAAATTGAACACTACAGTAAATATAATAATTTTAAGGAAACTGAATAATGGTGTTTCATTTTATGCATTTATTGATTTATACAGGTCCCAGTAAAGTGGTG
>JAWWEU010000163.1:23699787-23783527 GCA_035583155.1 Acropternis orthonyx
ACATAAATATATCTCCAAACCTTCATACTGGATTCAGAAAATATGAAAGCATCTCAACATTTCTTAGGGCATTAGACATTTGTGTAACTTGCTTTATTTCTTTCTGAAGCTGATTTCACTTTAACATGGGGCTGAGCTGCATGCTTCTTACCTTCAACAGTAAGCTTGGCAGTAGTTTTGATGGATTCGTCATCTACCAGTGCACAGCTGTAGTCATCAGCATCAGACATATCAATTGTTAGTACAGAAAGAAAGTGAGCCTTTCTGTCCGAGTGCATCCTGTACTTGTCTCCAGAGTGAATCTCAATTCCATCCTTAAACCATTTCACTTTGACAAAGGGTTCTGATGTCTCACATTCAAAAGTTGCCATTGAGTCTCTTGATTTAGCAACAACATCTTGTAACTTCTGAGTGAAGCTGATTAACTGCTTGGCTGCAAAATAATATGTAATGAATCAACAGTGCACTGGCCATATAGATGTAACACACTATAATGAGCAGCAGGATAGGTAAGAGAATTTAAATTACCTTGTACTAACAGGAAAGCATGGCTAGACGTTTCACCAGCTATATTGATTGCTTTCACCATGATGCTGGCAGAATCATCAGAAGTCACATCTCTGATGACTAATTCACAAACATTATCTTCAGGCCAGTACCAATACACTCGATCAGTCCTTTCAATCTGCACACCATTTTTGAACCACTGGCACTCAGGATCTGGTTTTCCCACAACTCTCACACGGAAGTGTACATCTGTTCCCTGGGCTACAGTCTGGCTTTGAATTCGTTCAAGTATCTTGGGAGCCTCCATGCTTGGACTAAGCTCCACCTTCCCTGGTTTGATTGTTGGAATGGTGATTTTGCCTTCAGGAGGAAGTTCTTTCTTCTCTTCCTCTGGGATCTCTTTGGTCCAGTGAAGAAGTTCTTCTTTTGTCTTTTTTAACATTTCTTCATATGATTCATCTTTTTTGCGAGACTTAAGTTCCACAGCAGTGATGGCTTCATAGTAGCCCTCTTCTGTCCTACGCTTGAATTTACTACGCAGCTCTTCAGATTCCTCTGAAAGCTTCTCATGAGTTATTCTTTCAGCCCTTTTCAGCCTCACTACTTCTTTGGTTGTTGTTTCTCCAGGTTTGTCTACCTTCTGTACCTCAAAGAGAAGTTTCCCAGGTTCTGTCGCTACAGGCTCATGTTTGGGTTCAGGAGCACGACGAAGAACAGATCTGAAGTCTTCCCTTTGCTGGATCTCAAGCTTCACCTTATGTTCAATAAAGCCTTCTGGATTCTCTGCAGTTACTCTCACCTCACCTGTGTCATATGATTTGCAGTCCACAATATCCAAGTAGTAGATTCCATCATAACGGAGTCTAAACCTTTTGCTTTTACGGATGAGCTGTCCATTGAGGTACCAGTTGACTTTGGGCATAGGATAGCCAGTCACACGGCAGCGGAATCTTGCTGTTTCACCTTCCAGGACTCTTGCAGGTTCAGGAACCAAAACAATTTCTGGTTTTTGCTTCTCCTTTTGGTCCAATGCAACTGCAGGTAGAGCACCCTCATGGGCCATCCTTTCCAACTCTTCAATTCGTTGCAGTCCCCTTTTGCCTTCTGGCAACTGGGATTCTTCTACAAGGCTTTTCTCATCCTTCACAATCAGCGTAGCAGATGTATGGTCTGTACCATACTTGTTAGTTGCTCTGCAAGTAATCACTCCACTATCTCTGGAATAGGCCACTCCATAGTCCAGGCTACAGTACCCAAACTCATTGATCATGCGGAGTCTGTTAGCTGCTTCCAAGGGTTTGCCATCATGCAACCACTCCACCACCATGGTTGGGTCACCAATTGGTGTCAGCCTGCACTCAAAGTGTGCTGGTCCAAATTGCTTGAGCCTTAAAGATGTGAGCTTCTTCTTGAAAAATGGTTTCTGTTGCTTTTCTTTGTCATAGAGATCTCCTTCCTCCCACTGTTCTTGACCATAACGCAAATGAAGAGGCTCTAACTCTGGTGCTGCAATCTCCTTGGCTTTGTAAGTTCCTTTTGGAATTATTAGTCTCCTTTCTGGTTCAGGTTCTGTATGTTCAACTTCAACATTTACTTTGCAGCGGGTAGTGTCCCGCCCAGCTTTATTGATAGCAGTAGCAGTATACCATGCAGCATCTTGCCTGGCAGTAGATTCAATTTTAAGGGCAGCTGCCCCTTTGGTTCCCTCAATCCTGAAATACAAAAAAGAAAATAAAATAAACTATGTTTCACTTCTTTGTCATTCATTTTTGCCCTTCTTCCAAATTAGGTCAAAGCCTTCAAAGGCAAATCTCTGGAGGTAATAGACATGTTGTTTATACTTCTTCATGTTTATGAGTGCAGTGTGTAGGGATCAAACAGGTAAGAATAATAAAAACCAGTCTTGAATTGAGTGGAAGTTTTGGCAGGAGAGGACTTCAAAACGAGAGGCAGAGAAAAGTTCCCTAAATCTCTGTCGTAAAAGCATTACCTTTGCAGAATACAACTATACAAATACACAAGGTGGAAAAATGGAGTGAATCCTACAAGATAATTCATATCTAATCCTTGCTGCAATGCAAAAACCATCAGTGAATCCCTTCTGTGAAAGCGAGAGTATTCAGCACACTGTAGGAGGGATTTTGTAGGATGGTGATTATTAAATCCTTTACTTACAAAAAGTATTTCAAACAAAACAAAATTACATATAAATAAGATTTAGATGCAAATAAAATAAATAAAATAAAGATTCTTACTTTATTTTGGGATATTTATGAGGCACAATGATGTCACTGTTCTTCAGCCATACAATATCAGGATTAGGGTTACCAGTAGCTTTCACTGCCATCTCCAGTCTAGAGCCTTCCTTCACACTGACATTCTTCAGCCTTTCCACAAAGTGTGGTCTGACTAGGTCTTCCTTAGCTGTGAAAGAGCGAGCGTAAGTTATCACAAGAGGAAATGACAGAGCCATGGTTTTTAATAGGAAACATTCACCAGACTCCTAAAAACAGCATGTACAGTAGATACCTTCCACAGTCAGTGTCATTGAGACTGAAGCTTTGCCTGCCCTGTTCTGAGCAATTACAGCCCACTCTCCAGAGTCATCAGGCATTGCAGGAACAATGATCAATGACTGGGTGCCATCTTCTTTAATCACTATTTTATGGGTGTAGTCATTAACCACTTGTTGACCTGCAGATGCACATGAAAAGAAAAATATTGCAGTCAAAACAGCGTCTCAACAAGATGTAAAAGGCATGTAAGGTGGTTTTTAATGATTATTTGTTGATGAAAATAAGGCTGATGTACCATTATGGAACCAGTATGTCTCTGGCATAGGTCTGCCAACAACTTTCAAGTCAAATCTTGCTGTCTGCCCCTGTGAACATTTAAATGATGTAGGTTTCAGCACAAAAACTGGCTTATATAGTCTCTCTAGTTGTCCTTCATCAGTGTCTTCTAATCTGCGGGCAGGAGAACGAGAAGGAGAACTGCGGGCAGGAGACCGGCTTGGAGAGCGTGGAGAAATAGACCTGGAAGGAAAAGATAACACAGATGTGTATGGCAATGTCATATAGCAGGGGGATGACACGATAAACAGGTTTCAACTTTTGTCTTTATCATAATTTATTATTAAAGAGGCTGGACAACTTATCTTTGTGAGAAATTGTGACAAAATTATTTTTATTTCTAGTCAGTTTTCTTCAGGTTTTGGAATGGAATTTGTATAGCTGTATAGTATTAGGATATGCCACAGCCAGGGAAATTTTGTGGTTTTGGATACTGCACAGATATGGATGCAATCCTGTCTACATTTGTGCATGGGTGTGCATGTGTATGGAAATTGAACGCTGCAACACTTCATTTTTTTTTTTTTTTTTTTTTTTTTTAATAGAAATACAGCTATTTCAAGGGCAGGAAATTATAGTTACACACTGCACGGAAACTCCAAGTGCAGAAAAGTGGGGTTTTTTCCAAAACATGTGTACTTCAAGAAATAAATATGGTTATTGAGGTTGTAAATCTGATACTATGGCTGGATAGGCATGTGAATGATAGTGCTCTGGGAACTGCATTGCTCATCAAGGAGGCAAATCAGACAAAGAGTTGGCATATACATTAATATAAGTGAGCATTTAGAACTTTTCCGGAGGTATGCAAACTTCAATAACTTAAGCTGTTTAACTGCTGAATAACGAGCTTTTGGACCGTCTATCACAGCCAATTGAAGTCTTATGAAATTATGTTATTGTGTACTCACCTATATCTTTTCATAACTTCTGGTCCTGGCATATAACCAGGAGTTGCTGTAGGTGCAACTGGCTCAACATAGAGTTTTGCTGAGCAAATGGCATTTCCTTTCATATTACTGGCAAAGACAGTATAAATTCCTTCATCTTCAGGTAAAACAACAGGCAAGCGTAGACTGGCACTGCCATCCTGCAGAACCTCCATGTGGTAGCGCTCTCCATGCCTTATGCGTTTACCGTCTTTGTACCATGCAACCTGCATGGAAAGAAACAGAGGACTGCTATGTGAACTTGTCTAAAGACAAAGACCCAGTAATGACCCAAATATACAACATACTACAACTTCCTATTTTTTCAGCTGATGCATCATCACAGCCCATGTATTAACATTTGTTAAACATCACCATTTTCACTTGAAATAGTTAAGGCTCAAGTAACATGTTAACACAGTAGCCTGAAACACAAGTTTTGGAGCTAGGAGCAGATATATAGCCCATTTTGATGAAGAGCAAAGGTACCTAGACTGGACTGCTACTGTGTTCCCCACTTGTCTGGGCTACCTTGGAGACATTCAGAAGCAAGACCTAATTAATTGGTAAATCTAGCCTGCCTCTGAACTGGCTAACTAACCTAACACTATTCGATGAAGGAAAATCAAGCCTGATATCAATACAGAAGACTGGATTTCCTTTGAGAGTTGCTGTTTTCTATGCAGAATGGAGAACTTCTCACAATGAGATGTTAAGGGATTTTTTTTCCAAGTAGAGCACCAGAAGACTTTTTTTAAAAAAATTAAAGTTATAGAGATTTGGGGTACCTTTGGCAGTGGATATCCAGATGTCTTGCAATGGAAAGTAACTCCTGTCCCTTCAAAAGTTCTATAATTCTTTAATCTTAAATCAAATCCTGCTTCTATAGCTTCGGATTCAGAAATATCAACCATCATCTCCTCTCCATCTTCTTCCAGTAGTTCATCTAAGGTAGTCTTAATAATCCTGAGTTCAATTTCCTTAATAAGTCTTTCTTCAAAAGAAGAAATATGGAATTCCTATACAGAAAAGCAAGGCTCTTAGTGCTCTCTGTCAGAAAATGATCTTGTAAATAAATTTTTTGTATGGTAAAATGTCAGAATACAAAATGAGTATGGAGTGGTAGACATACCTCATCTTCTACAAAAGTTCTGACCATTACTGTATCTTTTGCCATTTTCTTCCTAATTAGAGCTTGTTCCTTTTCATATTCTTTTTCAAAGTCACCGTATGAAATAGGTGGGGCTACCTCAGCCACTTTAGGTTCCTGTACATATGCAGTCATCTGAGTTTGGTACATCATTTCTTGTTGTGATTTTATATAGGCTTCGTAATCAGCTAAGAATTGAGAACACATTAATTTTGGTAAGTTTTTTGTGTTTTGCATTGGATTGAACAAAGAAAACAAGTACAAACTGTTTAGCTAATACATACAAACAGCAATAAAATGCTGTTCAGGTGTTCTGGTTCTCAAAGTGGACACACCTGTAGAGATTATTTTACAATTTCATCACCATGAGTCTGTCTCCTGCTAATTTTGTACATTTTTACAGGACAATTAAAAAACCAAAAAGAGTTTCTTTCCCTCTAAGAGAACAGTATATTACTTGATTATCTTTCTTTCCCCACATGACTCTCTCAATATCTTATGTAGACTGTTATGGGTGTCAACAGAAGAAGGTTCCTATAGCTAGCTACACGTTCTAGCAAAGAATGAAGTCCTTCAGGAACCTGATGTCAGATGCTCTGTGTTGTAGGAACTGAGCCACCAGATGTCCCTTTATCTTTCTTGAACTGAATAAACTAACCTGCAAAGAATTTGCAACACGATTTCAAATATTTTTCCCATTTTAAAGTTAATTTTAAGAAACATTTTCCCCCTTTTCCTTAATCTACAGTGTACCTTCTTCTAGTAAGGAGACCGTTGCAGAAGCTTCTCCGTGTGTGTTTCGAACAACAATAGTGTATTCTCCGGCATCGTCGGCAAAAGTCATGGAAATTTCAAGTTTGCATTCCCCGGTTTCTCTTTTGTGACTCACTTTGTATCTACAGAAAAGATAAAAGCAAACAGTCTCTGTAATTCTGATGAATACACTTTTTAGTGAATTTCCTTTTAATTATATAGTTAACAAGAATCACTCCTAACATGTACAAGACACAAAAAGAGAAAGTTTTGCAGGCAATTCCCACTCAATGAACTTGCAGAACAGTGTAGGAAAACATAACTGTACTGAAACGAGAGTACTGGCCTACTTTCTTTTTTCTTTTTGTTGTCACAAAATAAATGGCATCCAAAGACCAGTACTGAAACATCAGAGATCTAGTTATCAAAAAATATAATGGTATATGCTATGTGCACACAGTTTGTCCTAATATGGGTCATTTTAGCATGATTATTTCAAGAATGCTGCAAAGGTAATTTTTTTTCTCAGCTAGAAAACATACTGCTTTCCAGAAACAGCATTTGACTATACAGAAGGCAAACACTGAATAGACAGAAGAAAATAAATTCAAAACTTCTTTTGGATTTGTTCATAATGATATGTAGCATATCTCATTTTATGGTCTTTTGAAAATTTATATTTTAAAACTTAGCAGCTTTCTAAAGTCACACATTAGGACATGATCCTATAATTCTTCCATTTTGAAAAATTAAATTTCACAGAGGTCAATGATGTTATTTGGCTCAGCATCAGTGAGGAAAACAAAATTAAGATACTGTCGATTAAATATTCTTAAAAATTATGTTTACATTGGTTTTGTGCATTGCATTCAAAGTACCTGTAGCCAGTCGTTAGAGGAACTCCACCTTTTTTCCAGTAGACATGTGGCTTTGGGTTGCCCCCTACTTGGCATTCAAATATAATGCTCCCACCTTCGATTAGTTTATGCACCATGGGTTTTCTTATGAAAAAAGGAGGTATGGGTTCTCCCGATACTTCCTCTGCTGCAGCGGAGACATCTTCCATTACAACATCCTTTGTCTCCAGATAGCTGAAAGGAGATTTTAGTGCAGGTAAGTCAGCTGATATCTGAAGCTCTCAGAGTGCAAGAACCTAATGACTGCAGTTAGGAAAGTAACTTTACCGTTTCTCTTCTCTAACAGTCTTCTCAGAAATGGTTTCTCGAGTCTCAATTTCTTCCGTAACTACAAGGCAAATATAGAGGATTTTAAAACAATTTTAATAGGCCTTAAGCAGTGAGTTTAGTTGACACAAAATAAGTAGTTAGTTGGCTCAGAGTTAAAAGTCTCCATCTGCCCATAATTGGCCTTTCCCTCATATTCTTACAGCCCTTTTACTTAATAGCCCCAGAATACAAGTCAACGCACATGTTCTACTTGGGAAATGACAAAATGTCTAATATATATTACAAGTAATACACAGTTAACAAAAATATTACTTCCTACAGTTTCTTGGAAGGAGAGAAACTGTCCTTGAGTTACACCAAAGGAAGTTTAGTTCAAATATTAGGAAACCCTTCACTGAAAGGGTTATCAAGCACTAGAATAGGCTACCCAGGAGTCACCTGGGGCTGACTTTTAAATGCCACCTCTACCCTGAGGGTATTTAAAAGACCTGTGGCACTTAGGGACATGGTTTAGTGGTGGACTTGGCAGTTCTGGGTTAACAGTTTTGCTCAATGATCTTAAAGGTCTTTTTTAAAGGAAAAAAAAATCTGTGATTCTATAAAGATATTTACCTTTCACATGTAAGTGGCAAGATGTGCTGACACTCCCAGCCTTATTGGTAGCAGTACAGGTAAATCTTCCACTGTCCTCTGCAAAGGCTTCACGAATCACAAGGCGAGCAAGTCCTGCTTTGAAAGTGATCTGGAAGTCCATTGAGCTCTCAATCTTGTAATCTTCCCTGTACCATGTCACTGTAGGCTGAGGATGACCCGATATATGGCACTCCAGTGTGACAGATTCACCTTCAGTCACAGTCTTATTTTTGAGGCCCTGTATGACAAAGAATAAGTATCACAGTCAGTATATAGTTTTGCTACCAAACAGACACTTAAGTAAAACCTATTTGAATGGAAAATTTAATGTCTGTTTCAAAACTGTGTTCTGTTAGGCAGTGTATCCAGGAAAACAAAAGGTATTTTCCAAAGGGAAGTATTTGAAACTGGATTTTAGGATCTCTGAACATTACTGTTATTAACCAAAGGAAGAGGCAGGTTGATATTCATGCAGATTGGAAAACCTTCTATGTGACATAATTGTGAAGAATCACCTCTATAACAGACATCCAGAAGAGTTTGTATCAGAGGTAAATTATATGATTAAGTCTAATACAGAGTTTAAACAATTAAATAAAGCCAACTTTCAATGGTTAGGATTTTAGAGATAAAAATTAGATACAAAAGGGTGAAAAATCTAGTGTAACTCCCCTAATCTAGATACAAATTACTTACTGAGACTAAGGTGGGTGGAGTAGCAGGAATTTCTGAAGGCACTGGAACTCTTGCAGTTTCAGTCACCTAGGGTGTTTAAAGAACAATTAATAAACACCTAACAAAGTCAAAGACATAAACAGCATAAATTAAACAAGAAAATAAATCAGGTAATGTAAATTCTTTGCTTCTCATTGGTAAATATCAGGTCCTTACAAAGATTTGTGTGAAACAAATACAGATAAAGGACAGCAGAACGCTTTAAAAGTGGAAAATTGCAAAAAGAAAACAGCAAAAAAATCTGTATTTTTAAGATGAAAATCAGTCAATGTGATAGAAATTGCTTAATAGCATACCTTTGCTTCATCTTCTTTCTGGAACACCAAGTGTTCTTCCCGCACTGCTTCATGTTTAATGCTTGTCTCTTTTTTCGTTTCAATATCATAGTGACTTTTATATGTCTCAGCAGCCTCTCCAAAGGGAAACTGTGGAGGGGCAACTGGCTCTGCTTTTATCCTGACTTCATGTGGCTTCAGCTGAGGTGGCTTCACAGGCTTGGTGATCTTTTGCACAGCAGAAGTAGCTGATAACTCTTTTTCCAGAGTAGCCATGGCAGATCCAGCTATTGAAACCTAAGGAACAGAAAAGAAAGAGTTACAGCTTTATTGTTGCTTTATTTTCAAAGGAGAGAGTATATTGCTTGAGCAGACTGCATATGCAGCAGTTGCTTTCTTAGTTACTTGGGGTTTGACAATGCAAAAGCAATATATATAAAAATAATACTAATATTAGATTGCAGCAGTAAAATGCCAGCTATATAATATCCTAGTATTAGTTTGATGTGTCTAACATTCAAATGTTTTCTTTTTTACTTTACAATTTGATCTTTTTAAATGGTTAAGAAGCTCTTCAGTGCAACACAAATGTCCTCTCCGTTTCTTCACTTAAGGCCTTAGCTTTCCCTTTAATCAGTCTCATACTGAAATAAACAATACTACTAATTACATAACTGTCAGTGATTAAAGTAACTGATGAGATTTAAAATCTTATTATAGTGAAATGATTTTTTTAAACATACACAAATATTTAAATATAATATTTTTATAGTGTTTAATTATATCATAGCTTAAAATTATATTTAATGTCCAGGTGAAGGGAGAAAGCATGCTTGAATGAGAACATTAATTAACTGGGAAATTTTAATATTATGTGAAGGAGGCAAACAGAAGAATGGCAAGAATAATATTAAAAAAGGATGGTGTCATATTATGCAGTCTGGATTTTTTTCTTTTATATTCTATTATATTATTATTATTCTAGTGTACTGATTCACATAGTAAGATTGAAGAGGGATACCTCCACTCTTTAAAAAAATTGCATTACAAATATCTACAATTTCACTGTATGACATGAAGTACTGAAACTGCATCCTCAAACAGATTATAAGATTGGTTAAATAACTAATACTTATATATAAATCACACTTCAGCAATTCATCTGTTTACAGCAGTGTCCTTCATTAGTCAAACAAGCCAACAAAAATAACTTCAGAGAGCATACAACCCTTCTTGGGAAAGCATTGCACTGGAGTGGGAGGAAAAGCCAAATGGAAGGGGTCACCTACTGGGTATTGAAAACGAGTATGCTGGTCTTCTTGGGTACAACTTTAACTTACTTCATATGTATGATCTGGTTTAGGAACAGCAACTTTGGCGACGGTGAAGTGAGGGCTTGCTGTGCGAGGTCGTGGGGGTTCAACGTGAATTGTTTTCTCAGTTTCTGTTGCTCTTTTTATCTACACAAAGCAATGAAAAAGGTTATTGAGAATGTGATGCTGTTCTCAAAACTGAAACAGATTTCATTGGAACATGGTTTCTGGAAAAGAATGTGATGTAAACTGAGACTAACCTCTTTTGATATATGAACTTCCTGCTTTTCAGCAGCTGAGATGTGTTTCTCAGGAGGAACGTAGACAGTTTTAACTTCTTTAGTGACAATGTGACGTTCTGGTGAGGTCTCAGAAACACGGTCTGCTACAGTGTGCTCTTTATAGCCATACTCCAAAGTCGTCTGCTTTACATAAGCTTCATCTGCTTGTTCTGGTTGCCAGGGTGATCGAACACGAGCCTGATCAACTGCTGCAACAACTGTAGCTACAGCTTCAGCCTTTTTTCCAGCTTCAGTCTATAGATAACATTGGCAGAAATTATACAAATATTCGTCATTATATTGAAAACTTGCATACAGGACAAATCGTTATAATGCCCAGTAAAGTATCTTCCAGACAGAGCATATAGTTGTGCAAAAGTAATGATGCAAAGCTCAAAAGGATACGCCTGTAAATACACCTCAGAATCAGTAGGTTCAAATATGTGTTTTTTCTTTAAGCACCATCGGTGTACATGCAGAATGTATCTATGCTTCTCTGTTTCATACATACCAATATTTGTCTGCAAGACCACTTCTAATACTTAATAGTCACATTTGTGGCCACTTGCCTAAGAGTATGCAGGTATGTAAATATGCACATGGTTTAAAAGTATGCTCATCAGCTCCATATATAACTGCTAGATGCTAGAGAAAATGCAAGGAATGTGTCCGGCATCTGATGTAAATGTACTTACTAAGAAACATACACATAAAATTTTGTTCCACAGGTGTATCTGTTAATTCAATGCTAATCTATTTTATAGGATTTTACAAAAGAAGGGAGACTTTCTGATAATTTGGAAATAATATGTTTGTATCAGAACATCTATTTGTTTCTAATAACTGATAAATACTTTCAACTTCTATGTTATCAGGGTCCAAACTTCTGCCCAGGAAGCCAATACTAAGTAATAGGATAACTACTACTAGTGTTTACTACTATTGTCATAAATGGTCTGGATGTAGCAACAGAGCATATGAAATGTATGCCTTGTAAATGGGAAAAAACCTAATAGAGAATTTAATGCTGGTTTTGAAAACAGTATAAACTTAGACTAAAATAACTTGAGGCTAAAATGTGATTGTTTACAGGGATTTTTTTTTTTTCTTATTGAAGTAGTCTTTAGGTAACAAGGACCTCCTATGCAGTATAATTGCCAATTTCAAAATAATTGTTCATACTGACTTGAATTTGGCCCTACATTTACATCATCTAACAAGCAACTGAATTTGCTTAGCAGTCTGACTCCTCTGAGTGTATTTTATATTCTCTACTCATTTACTTATATTTTATAAAAATATTCAGTGAATGTTCTGCTCTATAGGTAGATCTTAAAAAAAAAAAAAAAAAAAAAAAAAAAAAAAGCGGCTGTCGGTAACTATGCTGCTCTCCCCACACGTGAGATTTCCTAGTTGTATTGTAATGGAAGGCCTTTCCTACTGTGGTAGTCCTACTGGAACAAAGCACTGTCAAAAAGTGTCTGATTTTCACGAGTGATAACCTGGGCAGACCTGAATGGATGTTAAAGTTTGTATTGTACAGAGAACAATTCAAGCATTAATAGAGAGAGGTTGTTTCAACTGACAGCCATAAAGTTACAAGGAATCATCCTGTAGAAATAAAGACTGCAGAGTCAGAAATTTGAGCAAGTAAACATTACTTGAAAGTCACTGATAGGGAGGAGGCTGTCACAGAAATCTGACTGTAGCCTTAAAGGTGACATTTCCGAACAGAGTGGGTTATAAACCTCTTGATCACTAGAAATGTAACCATACTGACTCTGTTACTTGACAATCACCCCACTTAATGGATGTGTTATCGAGAGTTAATTTGAGAGTGTTCTGTTGTACCAAAATAGCTCTTAAGAGGTGAGGTTTGCAGACAAACCAAATTGCAACAGTGCATTGGGTGTAATTTCTTCCCAGTTCTGGACATTGTGATGGGTGCTTTGGCTTTACCAGTGGCAATTTCTTTTGGAAGTACAGTAGTTTTCTTAGCTTCCTGTTTAATCCAGTTTTTATAGCAGAGATGAATGTTTCGGTTACATATGATCTCAGAAGATATTTGAACAATGAGGAAACATTTTGGAATGAGAACAGGGATGGAGAATTAGGTGGTTAGATCCTTGTGCATTACACACATCTCTGTATTATATGTAGACTGATAAGTATTGTTACACCCTGGCACTTATTCAAATAAAATTATTTTAAAATAAAAAAGTTAAAATGCATTTCAGGAGTCAATCAGTCCATTCCAAAGATCAGTCAAAACATAATTATGAACATCCTATTAATGAAAACAGAAGAGGAAGATAGAGGTGAAATAATTTAGTCTAATTAGCAATAGGTCTAAAAGTTTGTAAGTGGAATAATCTTAGAAAAAAATGAGCTGGGAAAGTATAGTTAGTATTTTTTGAGGAAAACATGAGGTTTATAAAGACGAAAGGAAAAAACCAATTATGGTTATAATAGTGATATTCACCTTTTCATGTATTATGCTGATTTGTTCTTGTTTGGTAGCAATTCTTTCTTTACTTTTCGATACTGTGACCAGTGGTTTAGGTTTATCAGTGGTAATTACTACCTTAGGTACAGAAGGTTTCATATCTTCCTTTCTTATCTATTTTTTTGGTAAAGAAAAATGATAGTAATCAATTTCTCTGGTTGTCAAAATTACACAGCTTTTTGGGAAAACAGGATAAGGTTTCAGAATGCATATCAATAAGAGATAAACATCACTTCAGAATTAGAATAATTCCTTTGTAACCAAGTTATAGCCCATCTTATATGTGATCTGAAAGAAGTGCATTCAAAGCCATTTATATATTGCATTAATCTGTGTGTGAACTAGAGAAGAATTTTCCCACTTCCTAGTTAATTGTGATATATCATTGTTATGTTTCGTAGAAACTGTTCGAATAAAAATTAGTGTTACTGATTTATTATTTATTCCCAGTAGATGGAACTATTTCATCAGTTACTCCAGTCAACAGTGATTCCACAACAGGGTCTAACAGATGCATTCAGTTCTCACACAAATATGAACTTCATTAAATCAAACTCCATACTAGGTATCATATCATGAAAGATAACCTTTACAATTTATATTCAGAAATCTACCTTCAGAGAGAAAAAAAATAGTCACTAAGCATCGGAGGAAATTCTGTGTGCCCCGGCTATAAAAGCCACAGCCCCCAAAGGGTCTGTAAGAAGGGCAGCTGCTCTCCTTTGCAGACACAGCTGCTATGAGGTCAGTGGACCTGGACTTGCAGTTCTGGGCTTATCTCTGGAATATCTTGCTTTATAAAGATTTGTTTTTGTAATCTTCTTTTCATAAAGAAGGACAGCAAAGTTATGTAGCACACTTGATGAAAAATGAGATTTTATACACTTATTAGAGTATTGCAATGAGCTACACATAGTAACATTTATTTACCTTTTCATGAGCTATGTGCACTTGCTCATGTCTGGTAGATACTTCTTCTCTAGCTTTTGATATTCTTTCTTGTTCTTTGGCTTTGTCTGTGGCAATTATTACTGTGGGTACTGGAGTTTTGTCTGGTTCTTTTCTCACCTGGACATTTACAAATAAAGAAGTTTAAATTATATATTATTTTAAAATATAGTGTATGTGATTTTCAGTGCATTTGGAAAAGAGGATAGAAAAGAAAGGTAGGAAAAATGTCAAGCTCTGTTTTATGAAATCATCTAGCCTGGAAACAACAACAACAACAACAACATAAACAGACTTTGTATAAAACATTTGACATAAAAATAATATAACATTCCACAAATGCTTGCTTTGATATTGAAAGCAGTAATTAAAAAAAATTGGCTCAGAGAAAAACTGTCCTGCATTATAATCAGTCTGAGAAAGTGTAGGATAATAAAAATAAGTTTTAGGTAACTTTGACTTTGACAAGATTTCAGATGACAAGTTCAGGTGTAATATCCAGGTGAAATTCTGTTACTCGGTGCTTCAAAGATAGGTTATACATTCTTCTTCACACATTTCAACTACAAGGCAAATGTAATGTTTCCCATAAAAGTCAGTCTTCCATTAAGTCATATTTGTCTGATAAAATACATGCTAAAATAATCTGAATTCAAATCTGTTGTTGTATTTTCAAAATTGATTTCAATGCAGAATGAGTTTATTCTCCTTTTTCTGACCCACTGTGCTGCTGCCAACAAACAAAGCAGGCTACAAATGGCAAGCTTAGAAACAAAATCAGGAAAAACACCCCCAAAACAAAACCAATAAAATTTAAGCACTATTTCCTACATGTCAATTCTTTAAATGATTGAGAATACTATCTAGTAAATTACTATACAATATATAAACAATAGTTTTTTTTCTAAGTTAATGTTTTGCAAGTTTATCTATCACATTCTTAGGTATTAATACTAGAAGTGAAATAAAAAAGGAAAGACTGTCATCATCAAGGAGAGACGAGGAAAATGATAGCAATGTAAACTGGAAGAGTGAACATATATAAAAGGGAAAAATAACATAATGGTGTATCATTTGTCTTGTTCATAGGCCGATCTTTTGTATGAGATATTAGATTTCTGAACCAGGCAGGGTATAACAGTCATAGGTAACATCTGTATTCACCTTTTCATGAGAGATGTGTCTTTGTTCTTGTGAAGTAACAATTCCTTCTCTAGTTCTCGATATCACTGTTTGTTTTGTGGCTTTATCACTGGTAACTACTACCGCTGCCTCCTTTTTCATCTGATTTTTATAGCAACAAACAAGAAAACCAAAGCCTTAAAATTCATTTTAACAAATTGATCATCAAAATAAGAGGAGAAGGAAAAATATGAGAGGAATGCAAGTGAAGAAAAAATACCAAGGGAGAATTATTTTATTCCTAGTGGGGAAATTATAAATGAGGTATTAGAGAAAAAAACTTCATCATTGTAAGAATAATGTTAGCAAATAAATGAAAAGGGAGAATACAGGGTCACTTTCATAGAAGGCATTCTTGAACTTAAAAACAGTTTAAGAATAATTAGTTCAATCCTGCTATGATGGAATGCAATGAATAAGTGAACCACAAGCATTCCTTTACAGTCTAGGTTCTCTATATGAGTATGCATGCTTTTGAAGTGCATTGGGTAATATCTGGTTAATTCCTCACAGTCAATCATGCCTTGTTTGCATGTTGGATGAAGGGATAAAAGGGAAATGAGAGAATGTCTGTGCTCTCTTTCTACCTGCTCCTGAACAGGTTGAACGTGGACTGCAGTCATTGCTGTCCTTTTAGCAGTTTGCTCAACAACACTTGGAGCTGGTTCTCTCACCATGGCTTGATCCACAGCAGCGACAACAGTAGCAACAGCTGCTGTTTTTTCACTGTCCTTTCTCACCTATATTAGTCACATCAAAAGACACTTTTTCATGTTTTGCATCCATTCAGAAGAAGCACAAAACAAGTACAAAGACAGAAAACATTGCAAAGAAGCATTTCCATATTTGCAGCAGAACTCTTCTCAACAGTAGGTACACTCGTTTTCACACACAGCCTCTCAGGTGCTATTTAGCAGTTCTATTCACCAGTGGTGAGACCCCACATAAAGCAAACCCAGTTTATTCCAGTAATAGACCTTACCTCTCTAGCACCAGTCACCACCTCGCCTGCAGTAGCACCACTGATGGTAACTTGCTCTTGGACCCCGTATCTCCCCTCCCATCTCTCTTCAGTTACTTGGGTAGTGCTTGTAGATACTCTTGTTTCCTTCATCTGAGCTTCCATGGTTGCAGAATATCCTTCCTGCTTCCAAGGAGGAAGGACTTCAGCCCCAACTGTTGTCACTGCATGTGGTTTACGGATTGGAGATGGAGATTTCACTGGTCTAATAGGTGAGGTAGAGAGTCTTCCAGCAGGAGACACTGACCTGTTGACAAAAATAGAGAATTGATATAGTTAATCCAGTGTCATACAATGACAACTATATAAACAACTTCAGCCTGAACTTGATTTCACTACCTGTTTAGGATATCTTCAGTAATATGGAGTTTGATTTAAAAAAATTAATTACCCTAACCTATGTGCCTAACAATATACCCTAAATTACCTTACTGGAAATTTATACAGTAATTTTAAATTTATAGGGTAATTGTAAATTACCATAACCTATGTGCCTAACAATATGCTTAATGTGTGCTTTTGTCATACTCATAACTGCAATATGTCTTTGCAGTATCCTAGTTTCCAGAGAGAAATAGGAGCAAGTGGTCAAGGAAACGTCACTCAACCACATATATTTAAAATATAAAAATACATAATGACTTTCCATTTGCGCTGTCCTAATTCTCCTAATAGGAATAATATAAAAGGCTTACAGACTGTAAGCATCACATATTACATTTGTGATCCAGTCTCTGTAGAGAGAAAGAATGATTAATGTAACCAATCTTTGTTAAAATATCATGTGGCAACCACCTAGAAAAACAACTGTACTACTCCTGTGGCACATCTCATTTCCATGTGCCATCCATACCTGTATTCACTCCAGGCAAGCTTCTCATCGGTGCCTATATTTCCCCTCCCACTTACATTTACAAATCTCAGCCACAATAACTGATAGCTTTTTGGAAAGTGACAGTTTCTAAATTTCGATATTCCAGAAAGTCAATCCTAGTCCTAGCAGACAGTTTTAAAACATTTTCCAAAATACTTTGATAGGCTTCCTAACAAAATTTCTTTTGAGTGGAATGTTTTTGTGCTGTATTTCCCAGAGAACGTTACCATATGGCAGCAGTAGGGGGCAGCATCATCATGTTACTGTTAGATCTATTTTCTAGTGCATCTAAAAGTGGTCTGAGTAGCAAAGGAACACAAACTTCTAGTTCCATATGCTCTCTAGATGGCACTATTGAATTCTTTTCTCGTGTTTGCAGTTTGCTAGTTATTGTTAGTTACTATCAATCAGTTTCTTCCTGTCCTTGCAAGTCATTCTCAGTGGGGCAAAATTCACCAGAATATGTAGCTCAGGCAACTTAAATGGGGCTCTTCTGAGAACTCAGCTTAGAGATATTCCTTCTATGATGCTGGTTCTTTATGCTACTGCAATTGCAGGACTTGCAAAGCAATCTTCTCTTTATCTGCCTCTCTACACAGGCCTCATGAGGTCTCTGAGACCACGAGCCCTGCTCTTCAAATCACTCACTTTCCCTCTTAAGAGCCTCAACACAGCAAAGCTAAACTTCATTTTTCTGTAACTACATTTAGCTTGCCTACCTTGAAAACATTATTTTTGCAGTCATTACCAGTATACATATGGAACATGTGTTCACATTTTCTTACATACCCTTTTATTATGTTTGTCACTTATCAATGTCATTGCTCTTTCCTCTGTTCATCTAAAATAATCAAGGACCAACTGTTCTGCTGTTTTCTACTTTGGGTCTATGCAGAGCAATCAAAAGGGATTTTCTTCCATATGGGTCAGAAAGTCTACGCAGGAGGCACACACTTCCATAGCAGTGGCAAATACAACACATTATAACTAGCCACCAGAAAAAACTCAGTCAGTAATAAGTTCCATGTTATACTACGCTCTCATTCTACAGTATTACTGCTATATGTAAACGTAATTCAAAAAGCAATTTTGTTTGAAAGAATAGTAATTTTACCTTACTGGTGAGGGTGTTGGTGCTCTGACATGTCTTACAGGTGATGGTGATTGCCTTACAGGTGATGGTGATTGCTGTCGTGCCATTTGCGCTTTTGCAGCAGTTGTTGGAGTTGGTGATTTTGATGTAGGTCTAGGAGGCATTCGTGGAGGTGCTTTGTGTGGGAGCTGTTGGGCGGTTGCACCTTCTATAATCATTTCAACACTGGTAAGTGATCTGGCATCAAAGTGGGCTTCAGTTTTCTACAATGAAAAACAAGAGAAAAATAGTAGGGTGAGATACTGTAGAAGTAATCATCCACGTTTTAGTCTTACCTGCTTTGTTTATGAAAATTATACCTTTTCAATTCTGGCTTGTCTTGTTTGTGAAATCTGAGCAGTCGAAACAACTGTCTTTGTCTTTTTAGCAGGAACGGCTTCTTCCTCGCCTTTTGGAAGAGAAAATGTGGTCAGAAGAATTGCATATGGCAACAACCAATAAACAGTTGCAGAAATAAATGAATGGTCAATTCCAATGGTGTCAAGATTTATAGAAACAAGAGAAAAGTAATTAAGCAACCATCTGTTTTTCCTGTGATATCTATAGACAGATAATTGTGAAAACATTGGAAACAATATTACTGCATTACTAAGTCATTATTAAAAAAAACCAACCAAACAAACAAAACCACATTTATTGTAGATTCTTAATATCAGTTCTGGATCTGAAATGATTACACAGTCTGGAAGCCTGACGGGTGAAATCCAAGCAAGACTACACAGGGTAGCATATGATTCACTGCTACAATTCTCTAAGAACAGTCTTTGTCTTTACCTGCCTCATCTACAAGACCTTGTACAGTCTAATATATCTATTTTATCAAAGCCAGCTTACAAATACAACTTTGAGAGATCTACATATCAAAATTACAGCAACTCAAAGTACCCCACACATTTTTCTGTTGTGTCCTCCTTTTAAAGAAGACCTATTCTGGAGAAAAGAACCTTTTAAATCTCAACCAAAAATCTTTGGTAAATTTCATAAAAGACACTGCTTTTTTTTCACAGCAAGTTAATAAATCTTGAGAAAGAAGTTATAAATTAACTTATTGATGTCACTTTGATGAACTAGTGCATATTGTACCACTACAATGAATGCTCTCCTATTTTCATGGCTTGCAATTTCAATTCTGTTACCTTGAATTAGCAATTCAGCTGTTGAAGTAGCACGTCCCATGTTATTTGTGGCATTTACTGAATAGGTACCGGAGTCTTCAGGATATGCTTCTGCAATTATTAAGCTGTAAAGGTCTCCTTCTTGTAAAATTTTAAAATCGGGGGAGCTTTTGATTTCTACTCCATCCCGATAGAACTTCACCACAGGTGTAGGGATTCCAGTCACTCTTACGTCAAGTCGGACTTGACTTCCCTGCCTTGCAGTCATGCTCTGTAGTCGTTGTGAGAAGTTTGGTGGTGCTGTTCCAGCTGCATTTTTGTTGAAGAATTAAATAGAAAAACAATAGTTTAGTTAATAGTCTGTTAAAAAGAACTGTAAGAACTACACACTTTGATTACTAGACATGCACAAGGTCTGTTTCTCCTTCACATGCTACTGACAGATGATAGATGATAGTACCTTCTAAAACATTCAAAACACCCTTTTTTCTTGCATTTAAAATTTCTGATATTTCTGATTATGCCCATGATTGCAAATGTTTCTAGAATTACAAATACATGGATTATAACCATAGCCATTAAGCAAGTCTCTTGGATATGGCCCTTTATGTGAGTTATTCTGTTAAATATAATTTAGATCATTAAGGCCTCCATCCTGCAGAACTTTATTCTTTCTTTTATGAGTAATCTGAACATAGCCAGTGTGACAGATCACATGAGTGCAGGTATACAGGCCTAAGCCAGAAGCCTGTAATTGTGAATAAGAGTTTATAAGATCAAGATTAAACTTTATATAGTTAAAGTGTATACATTACTGGTGAGAAGATATGCTGAATTCTGGGCTGATTTAGGAAAAGAAATGTGGTTTGCTATATTTTGCTGATCATGTACTTCAAATCTGAACTTTTATCATTATCTGTGACTCTTCTGCTATCACTCTCTCACATTGCTAGCAGACAGAGGTGCCTTTCTTTTGCTGCCTTATACCTGTGACAAGCAGCTCAGCAGTACTAGTTGCTTGCCCAGACCCATTGGTGGCTTGCACGGTGTATCTTCCGCTGTTCGCTTCTGTCACGGTGGGGATCACCAGTTTAGCGCGGCCATCACTAAACGAGATCTGCACACCGGGCAGAGTTGCAGCAGAGAGAACCTGGCCATCCCGATACCAGCTCACCTCAGGAACTGGGAAACCTAAAGGAAAAGGAAGACAGATGGACATTAACACTCTATGAAATGCTAGATATCAAAAATTACCATAAAACACGTTCATGTATACACCGTTACAGTGGAGCATAATGGCATAGGCACTGAGATATGATTTTATGTTAAGTGATACAGAGGCAAAGAATTTTAGAAAGGTCTTTAAAATGCACAGAGCAATACGGCAGCTTCACAGGCTCCTGCATTTAGGAAATCACTTGAATAATGAGGGGACTTTAGTGTTAGGCAATCCTACTGAGGAATAAAAGTGCATCAAAATCATGAGGGAGATGGATTAAAATGCAAGGTATTTTTAACATTTATTTGCTAGTATCTAAGTAGCATTGCTTATTGCTAACAAATTTATCCAATCCAATAGTTTGGAGAAAATGTAAAAATCAGTACTTCACACAAATTTGAGTATTTGTTCTAACAGTACATGCTTTTAGAAATGAAGTGACAGAAAAAGTGACTGCTCTAGACATTAAAATCAAGAGCTATCAAAGTTTTGAGATTTTTAATTCCTTTTTTTCTCAAATTTTTGGAGTATGATTGACAGCAATCATCTGGAATCAGACGATCTTTTGTTGTTCAAATATATTATTCTTTTGTTATCACAGTCATGAGCAAGACTCTTCTGGTTGGAAACAATTCAACTATTCTACATGTGATTTTTTTAGTTTTAAATGGTGATTTTTAGATTCCCAGTGAAAATTTTCTTCCCAGTGTTCTACTTAGCCAAATTTATTGAGCAACTGAAATCCCTTTGATGAATAAGTAAAATTTTTAGATGAGCCACATAAGAGGAACAGCTAATTTAAAGCAATGGTTCCAAATCTGTCTTTTTTTGCACTCCTAGAACACCATTTCTCCAAAATGAAAATCCCTGCAAATTCACTTTGTGTACTTCTCTACTCAACCCAAATCACCAACTGAACTGCACAGGAGCTCAGGAATGAAATCTGAGACCATATTTGCAGCTGAAGTAACTTTCCCACTTCTACTCTGTGGTTTGGAAAACACCCGGGCCACAGAACTTTGCTTCTTTTCTTGAAACCAAATAAATTATTTGGGATTTTAATGTGACAGGAAAATGACAGTGTGAGATGAAAATGTTAGTTTTAAAATATTTTAAGCTAGGCAACCAAAATAGTTAAATTTCTTGAAACATTGTCAAAATGTTTTATTTTCTTGGGGCAGTATTATATGATGATCAGCAAACATGAGAGTTTATGTGGCAGGCTGGAAAAGGTCCACATTTTTAAAATGGAGCCTATTTTGATGTCTCAAACTGCTATATCCAAGGGATCCAAAGTTAGAAGCCATTTTGAAATTACAAGCCCAGGTTTATAATAAAAGAAACTCAACTCCACAAAGTTACTAGCACTCCCAAGCCACCGAGCTAGTATCTAAAAGGGAAGATCTACCCCAGGCTGTAAATATTTTTGCCTGGTCTATATGAAGTAAGGATTTACTTCTATGTGTGCCAAATTACACCATGATTTCGCTATTCATCATTAGAACAAACTTTTTCACTTTAAAATTGTCCTTGAGGTTTTTTGAGTGTTGATGCCAAAAAAGAAGAAAATCAACACAAAGTGCCTCAAATCCACTGCTTAAGTAATTGAATTCAATGAGATTCTCCTGACAATGATGTGAGAGAACTGCCAGCTCCTGTATGATCCATGTGCTGCTTTCAACAATATGCAGAGTGTAATGGCTGAAAATTTCCCAGAAATTTTCCCAGAAGTTCCCAGAAAGGCAAACATGATACAGGTTAGTTCTTTAGGAAAAAATTCCAACTTGATCAGTACTGTGGAGACATGGGGATGGGCACAGTTCTAATACCAGCAGCACTTCTGACTTTCTTGTCTCACAACTCCTCAGTCACTGCTGACCCAGCAGGACTCACCGTGTGATGACATCTCCCTGCTCTGGCATTTACTGCTTTTAATCACAGGGTTTGTGTGTTCTGTGCTTTCTGTGGTTTGTGTTACATGCTGGGTATTTTCGTCCGATGTTAAATCTTTGCAGTGTGGGACTTAATTCACTGTCTAATACAAGAGCACAATTCATTAGTTGTAATTTACACACAGCAAAATTTCATCTCGGGTAGTGGCTAAGCCCTTGATACCCTTAGATTAACTGAGCTCTTCACATTTGAATTGTAGCTCTGCATTAGTACTTGACTTGTATACAAAAGAGCAGTGTTATCAGAGATATTCACAATATTTCTTCATGGATAGGAAGGGCAGACATTGTAGCAGAACAAGGCTGTGTAGTCTTTTATGTAATTTGTTCAATAAATAAAATTTCCATATTTTTAATGCCTTAGAAAAACTAAATGCCAATCCACTGTTAGATCTTTCAACTTTGGTGGATGCTTTTAGGGCAGGAACCATATACCAGAATCTCACAATGTGAGGAAAAGCTAACAAGAGATTGATTCACAAGATACTTCAAACTAACATCCAAAATGGTATATCTTACTAAAAAAAAATTATGTATCTTCACTTACTGAGAAATCATGTTCCTCTCCATGCTCTATGGCATCACACAAATGAAAATATCCAATATCATACATTGAGTCATAGTATTAATATCCTGTCTTTTTTTGATGATATATCTATGTATTTATAAAAATAATAAGTATTGTGATCGTCAGTGGAAAAAACTTTTCGCAGAACATTTTCAGTGTACAGGCAAGAAGAGAAGATCAGGGAATTAGCTGAAGAGCAGGGGTCAAGTAACAGACTATGGCATGAAAAACCACCATGGATATGGACTACAGGACATGTTCAAACACCTTGTATGAGCTAATGTTATCCAAAGGGACCAAGGGATGAACCACAGTGGATTATAGATGTCAGAGATCTTTACAGTTGGACAGATCATGTGTTTGCACCTGTCACAGAGCATCTGAGTAGTGTTTTATGGTATGTGGATCATCACATTGCTAATGCCTGTAAGACAATATAATTCCATCAGCAGGGAACACATGTTATTTCTCCTTAGTCACTGCCGAGGTCAGAGACACTCTTAGAACAGGGTGTTGGTTATCTGCTAATGTTATCACAGGGGTTTGGGGTTTGCATGGGGTTTTGCACAAGAGAGAGTGTTTGAATAGCATGTAGACTGGAGAAATGAAGTATCCTTTACATTATGTGGAATCCTTAAATTTCATCAACAACTTAAATTATATTAATCCAGCCTTGTGCTACCATCATGATCACCATACACACTCTTATAGTGGGGTTTTCTACCCTCCTCAGTCACGAGGTGCTTCTAGATTTTGTGCTTTCAACCCCGTTGCTAGGAATCTGGAATTAAGTAAATTTAAGGGCACAGAAGGCAGAAACACAGCTTAGCTAGAGTAAGGCTTAACACTAGGCCATTGAAGAACTAGCGAAAGCCTTGCCTTTTGCACCTTCATTTCTCATTCTGTCCAATCATCACCCAAACAAGATTATTCTCTCTGCACCCATATGAAGTTCCCTTATTAGCAGTGTATGTATTCTTATGAGTATATTTTAAAGGTATTTCCCCCCAGTTTTGATGGTTCTAACACACAGGAGGATTAGACACCAGTGGCACAGCAGGACGATTGTCTACTGCTTGGTCAGCCTTGTAACTTTTTGTAGCATGTCTGTAGATATTTGACAGCACCTCACAGTGCTGATCAGTACTGTATGATATGGATACATATCCATGTTTCAGTACTCATCTTTACCCATCCAGATCAGATTATGATCTATGAAAAGTATTATAATTTTTCTTAGCATAAACATTAGGAAAAAATAGTAATAAACAATAATAAATCTTGGAAGAATGAATCAAAACCTTACCACTAATCTGAGCCTCAAAGGTTGCGGCACTACCCTCCAGTGCCACAACACTTTGTAACGGCTGCACAAACGTTGGTGCTTTTGTCGTCATCTTTGCAGGCACTCTGCAAGCAAAAAAACCCCATATTTAGATATCAACAGTGAAAATATACACACACTCGCTAGATTATCGGAATATTTCCAGTTATTTTCAGAACAGTTTACTAAGTTTTAAATCAGAATGATCTGGTGAAATGTGAAGACTGTAGATTTTGACAAAGTTATATAGCAAATTACTCTCAGAGCTGGATGTGAAACCATTATATTTAGTAGATCTGTGCTTAGGCATTCCAAGTATGCAGCAGGAGACAAAATTCTGCTTGACTCCACTATGTGACCTTCCACAGGTCATCCAGCCTCTATTTGTCTATTAACCTTTTCTTCTGAAGAGAAAATAATTCCCATGGATGATTTTTAAAAAATGTTTTGTTGGTGCCAAGCATTTGCACTCTCCAATGAGAAGATAACTAGGTCACTAAGTAGCAGTTGAAAAAAATGGAAAGGTCTAAAATGTGTTTGTCTTGCAATAATTAACAAAACGCCAGGAGACTATCTTAAAAGCAGTTTGTAAGTAGTGAGTCAATTCTTTTTACAGAAGCATATTGACATTAAAGATGCAGATAAAATTCTAGTCTTTCTTAGAGAGTATCTCAGTGGAATTTTGAATATGGGAAGACAGCCACCTTCGAAATGTGAGCTAGGATATAAAGTAGCCACTGACACTGATGGCTCGAACAACTGCAGAGCCATGTGAAATGTGAAAGAAAGTTTGCTTTCTCTTGCTATGCCACAAGATCCTACTTTGAAATAGCACACTGCCACTAGAAAAGCTTCTGTGTCAGTATTTTTTATTTTAATGGATGTATTTATTTACTGACATTAAATTGTGTGGTTTTAAAAAATGACACCAGTATCTTCTTAGGAGTATTATACATTTATTAAAGTTAAAAATTTTCTCATTATAAAATTCCTGTGAGAGCATATCAGGTCTTAACAAAAAAGGGTTGACCCCACAATTTTATCAAGCCAATCTTACTCACAGGTTTACTTCAGTTTACTTTGGCTTTTGTGCCTGATTTTGTGACAGTCCCAAGCTTAACTCAACAATGAGAAAGCAAAGTTTCTTTCACTCTGACCCAAATTTTTTCTACCTTTCACAGGGGTAAAAATTCTTTATTACATAAATTCCTTCAAAGAAATCAGAGCCTGATGAATACATCCATTATGGGCATAAGGGCAGAACTGGATATTGTTTTTGGATTTTCAGCCTCAGTTATGCTTATGTTTTGAAGGTCAAACAAAATACATGGAAATAATTTCAGAATACAATTAAACATTATGAAAGCTTGTACATATATGTCATTTCCTGACTTCAGAGTAGATCAGAAATAATTAAGTAGAACTGTCATTGAGTTCATAAAAAGTGTATATGTTTCATTGTCTAGGCAAATTCTGGTGATGAAGATCTGATCTTATAAGGCTTCTTGTATAATTAGATTTGAAAGTATGTGTCTGAAATGTCATGTTCCAGAAATAACCTTCCCAGCTCTGAATGTCAGCAGACAAGTGTTCCAGAGCTGCCATGTAACTGATACCTTAGCAGTTGTTTCCCTTAAAAAGTCATCAGCGCTTAGCTGATACCATATGCATTTTATCAGAGCTATTCTTGGAGCTTCTCAGTTTATCTCTCAGTAGCATAACCTTGAACACTCCCAAGAGAAAGGAGTTTTTAAGTTAAGCAGATGTTTCCATGCACTTTCAAAACCTTAATTTATATAGTCTTTAACAATAAAATACACTGGAAAAAAAACTTCTTGCTGAGAGTTACCAAAGCATACTCCAGTAACTTAAGATACAATCTTGACAGAGAATTTAAGTGCTCCATGTCTATACTCTGAAACCTATAGCCCCCCTGTGAGCAAATTTAAAAATAATAGATTGTATCAGGATTATTAATGACTGATAAAGCACTTTTTACACCAGCAGAAACATGCTACTAACCTGATCTCTCAAAGTGCCTGCAAGGGTGGGCTAAGCCCAACGAAATCTTCTTGAACGACGTCCTTATCCCGAGTAAGATTTTTAGACAATCCCAGCATGAGAATTGTAGAGCCTCTAATCATAAAAACAAAACTACACAGTCTTGACAGTGTAGTTTTGTTTTTTTGCAATCCCTACACCCGAGGCGAGGCGGGGAATGCACGACTGCTCAGAAGTGCTAACATAGTTGTTTCACTTTATATACCCCATCTCTGCTGACAGGTCTGCCTCATCACATCAGGTCCAGTTCTGATTGGTTTCCTAAGAGAAAGTATCTTGTGAGAGGGGATTCACTCTGTAACCATACACCACCTGTTGGTTTTGACTGACAGGGCTAATTTTGGAGACACAAAAGGGATTCACTGAGAAAACCTCAGCCATTCCAAAGCTTTTGATTTATAATTCAATTTCATTTGTAACGTGCAGTTTACAAGCAACTGCAAATTTCATAAGTCATAATCACAAGACAAAGAAAGTAATAATCATTTTATCAGAGCATATGGACAAGTCAGAAGTCACCCTATCAGTGAGATTCAGCCTTACTTTCTTTCATTATAAAACGTCCAAGAAGCTACCAAATGCATCTGTCAATCACGAGACTAAATAAGTAAGCCGAGCTCAGGCATGTGGCTGCACACTATTAGAATACATACTTTTGCCATAACTTTGAATTCTAAAATTGTGTTTGGTAATACACAGATTTGGTGTGGGGGTTTTTTGTTGATTCCTGCACAATATTTCTGTTGAATATTCTAAGTAGTTAAACTTAACAAACAGTAGCAAACCATGTGCAGAAATACAAACTATGTGAAAATAAATTAACACAGACAAATACGGTAATTTCTAAAAAAACCACCAGATTTTAAGTCTAACAGCTTTTTTCTAGACCTCTGTAGGCCTTGTGAAGACCACAGAGTTAATCAGCCATGGAACAACATACTCGTTTGTGAACTTCCACTAGCCCAGCTTCGTCACTATGCAACTATTTGTACCATTGGAGTGATTGCTTTTGAAACAGACATCAGAGTTAGATGACTACTCTTGTTTATGGCTGGAATGGGAGGTGTTTTACCGCAACACCACATCTGCCTGTTTCCCTTCCTGCCTTCTTATTCAAAACTCTTTTTTCTTCTCTATGAAGTGGAATATATGTAACGCATATCTAGCAAACTCTTTAAGCACAAAACTGGTTCATAAGACTACTTATGTCCTTAAAATCAAGCATGTGCTTAGCTGGTTTGATAAATGGAAGGCTTTAGTCTGCTGTTACCAAGTTCTACATTGGAAAGGATCTTCTTGAGGATATCTAGAGAAGTAAACACAGACTGATGTTTTGTACTATCAGCTGCACTTGTGTTTGAAAACAACCTGAAGGAAACCTCTTAGCAGGAGACTCAGAAAATGCCAAGGAGAAAAAGACTAGCAGCTCTATGGTTCCTGCAAGGGAGTATGAACGCTGTAGTTTGCAGATGTGAAAGAAATAAGAAATTATGTATTGCTATGATCTCATAAAATAACTTTAGAAATTTGATCTGCCCTTTAATTTATCTATCCCATAAGATAGCAACTTCATGGCTGCTCTTGGCATGCAGAAGTACTAACAGCAACACAAACTGGAGCAATAGTCTCTAAACTGGTACTACCTGGACTCTCACAGAAGTTGAAAGTCAGAGTTCTTTGGCTCATTTTTAGTTTTTTGTTGCACATAGATGTCAGAGTCTAATCACTCTGTACAAGACTTAGTATGATAGAAAATGCAACTCTACGCAATAAGGGGGAGGTCAAATTATCTTCTACTAAAAGACACAAAATGTCCAAAGAAAGTTGTGCAAAGGGGATAAAATTTCCAATTCTAAATAGGGACCTGCTAAATCACCAGACAGCTGTTTTTCTCTGTATTTAAACACCTAAATAGTCAGTGAAAAATCAAACTCGGAGAAAAAACAAAGGCTAGTATTTGCAAACTCTAAAAAATGCAGTCAGCTTAATGATGATGTCTAAGTCAATAAACAATGAAAAAGTTTATAAACATGTGATGATTTCTAAATGAGAGAAATATACAAACCGTCAGGAAGTTAATAGATGGTCAGAAGTTCCGATTTTTCTATTTCAATCAAGTCAACAATGACTAATAATAATAGAGACTTACAAGGAAAAATATTTGCTGCATTCAAATACCTAAACTAAATATACTGTATTTTAAAAAGTTCCTTTTTTAATTTGAGCTTTTGTATTTCCTTTTGATCTTTATTAAATCTATTTCCATTTCAACAGAAGTTTGTACTTTGTTAACTTTTCACTTTTACTACAGAAATGATGAAATTTAACAGTGATATATTTATTTCATGTCCTCAAGGAAATATAAATTATTTAAAGTGCATACCTTCTGTCACATTTATAGCACATGCTTTTTGCATGTTTTGTGTCACATAGTGTATCCACAGTAAAAAGCAGGATGACTTCAGTCCTATTATTGTGTAGCAAAGACACTGCTGGTAAAAATGACATTATTTCTTTGCTTCAGGTTCAAAGAAAAGTCAGATCCAGATAATGACAAAGAAATTTTTTCTAGGTCAATATTTAAATTGGGGATAGTTGTGAAAATTTTAGTGTTTGCTGCAGTTTGGCGTATAAACTATGTATTGCCAATGTTACTATAACATATACACTACATTGTAGGCCACAACACATCTAAGGAATAGCAGGTGATCTTCAACACAGTAAAACATTGTGGTGTGGGTACCAGCAATCTCTTTGTATGTGACTCACTTTGATTAATTCTAATAATCCCATTGACTTGATGACTGGAGCTCCACAAAAGGAGCAATTACTTTAATAGGCCCACATAAGATGCCTTCAAAGCTGAAGACTCTAGTCAGAGGTGAAAGATAAAATTTGTCCTGCTTTTTCTTATAGAATAGCTATTATATCTCCTTTCATTTAGTATTTTCATTTTGCTCTGTTCTCCAACCAAATATACAGAATAAAAGGAGCAATGATTTAAATAATTTGGTCACTTTAAATAAAACTTCTCACTCATAAGATGCAACCCTAAACCCTTAAAGGACTGACACAACAGAATCCAAACTGTACTTAGATACTATATCCTTGCTAAATTTCCAGTTTTCCAAGAATATTTTTGGAAAAAAAGTATTATCCCTCTCTCATCCACTTTCTTTCTTTAAACTTAAAAATAATTAAAAAAATTCTTAACTGTTAAACCAATAAATCCTGACCTGAAATCAAATAGATTTCCAACACCTTCATCAACTCCCCTTCCCCTGCAAATACTACAACCCGTACTGTGTAATAAAACCTTAAGAACCTTAAATAAAGGCTACAAATTGAATTATATTCACAAGAATATTCATGTTTGTCTGCTACAGCTGCCTTCTGAAAAGCTGCTGTATTTTCAGATGCTAACAACTCTTGTTGAGCCATTGTGAATATGCAAGATAATAAAAGATGAATCTTTTTCAATACAAACAAAAACTTGTTTGCAAAATATTGTTACTGAAGAAAGCACTGTCAGTTGTTTCAAAAGCAGACAAGATAAGTAAGGCACTAAGCAATTTCTGAAACAACTTTAGCTGTTTCATATTAAAGAACTTACTGGGAACTGCACATTTTAAGGGTCCCTATTCACTAACTTCATGTTGATATTTATGGAAATACCTAAGAAGGAGATTTACAGAGGTCACTTTTGACAAGTATTCCTTGTATATTATTTCTTTACATACCATCCTCACATATTTACATATGTGGAACAAGGAATGAATAAAATCATTACTTAGCACTTCAGCTTGGAAAGCAGGGCTCTACTACAACACCTGGCTGCTGAGTAAAGAATATATTTACTAACTGTTCCACTTCATTCCACAAAACTGTATTTAAAAGCATTGTACTGGGGACAAATTTTACCAAACATTGAGACAGTCCTTAGCATTTAACAGCTACATACATTCTGTCAATTTTGGAAAAATTTTAATAAATTCACAGACATCTATGATTCATAAAATGAAAATAAACAGACACACTTACCATTTTTCATAATGTATCCATTCCCTGGGAACACTTGGAACAATATCTGTTCCACATTGGCAAAAGAAGGTTGCTGGGTTTTTATTTATTTATAAACACCACTGTCTACTATTTTGTAAGAAAACTATGGATAGATGTGAAGACTTCTGTTTTGCTCCATGCATTATTTAGAAAAGTAGTAACACTTTTTTTTTTCTAAGTAGTTTTTTGCAAATCAAGAGGAAAAAAGCCCACCTCAAATATTAAAGTTTTTCTCACAGCCTAACCATCAAGAAGAAAAGCAAAAAGAACTCAGTAGCTTAAATCTGATGAGCATCCAAGATCAGCAAGCATGGAATTCTAAATAAGAAAATATGCCATACTAACATATTCTAGCTGAGGAAAGAACATTAATTTTAGGGGTTTAATTATTTTTTTAGGGTTGTAGGGGACAGGCAGGAGCAGATATCTGATATGTACCTTGTCAGTCCTCTGAATGTGAGTACAATTAGAAACACAATATTTTCTGTGAAATCTTTAAATAATGTGCAAAGTAGGGGCTTAGGAAAGGTAATTGTGTAGGATCCATGAGATGTTTGATACTTGTCTTCATTCCATTTTGGAAAAACCTGTTTGTGAGAGATACAGGGTAAATACACAGAGCAAGTACCTCAGTCCTCAGCTACTATATTTATGTGCACATATACATAGCCTTGTGACTCCCCAATGGGCAGGATGCCATTGACTTTTCCATAACGTCAAGCAAGTGATTTATGTGGTCAGGTGAAGACATGTACATGATATTTTTTTTCAGCTCATTTCCTCTCTGCCTGTACTTTAACTTGGAGATAAATTTAAGTTTCTACCATCAAACCTGCATCTTGACTGAGACAAATGTTTAATGTTTTGGTAATATGATTTAAGCAATCCTCAAACATGTTATCTCAGTCCCTGTTTTGCACAAATGACATCTACTTGAATGAAGCACAAAAATGCTGCCCTGTTTAAACCGCTCTCTGTGAGAAGTGTGAGTGCATTGCTGTGGTATGCAAAACTAGAGTAGGTCTAATCAATATGCATATTAAGAATGACAGAATGTTGGATGACAGGTAGTTGGACAATGCACATGTGTCTGTGGTATTGGCCAAGCGATTCCAAGTCTGAAGCAGAAGTCTGAGTAGCATGAATTATTTGCCAGGTAGAACTTTGAAAATATGAATCACAAGGCTCAGGCTGTAAAACTGTTATTCTCAAGTCTAACTGGCTGTTCTGTTGGTTATTGTGGCAAACAGCCATCCAAAATGGGGAGTTTTCTGAACTGCCTTTTTCAATGCTGCAAATGGATGACACTACAAAAGTCTTCATCTTTCTAAGAAGCAGTAAATTGAAAAAGACATCTAAACGCTGAATTCAAGAGATGGAGACAAAGGTGTCATCATGCTAATGACTTCCCTACAATCGAAAAGATTCAATTTCAGTTCAGGGGTTCTTTTATACTCTGAATGGGTTCTATGGTTCTTGAGGAATTCTATTATGTAAAAGTCCTTGGCCTAACTAAAAATGTGCTTTGAATCCAGCGTATCCCATCATAGACCACTCCTTTGGACTGGAATGACATGCACCAACTGGAAATGGACTGTATTGCCACACTAATCTGATCCTGAAAGCAGAAGCAATGTAGTGGAAGACTTTTCCATTATGCTGCCCTAGAGAGACTCCCTCTTCCCTAAGTACATTCTTGGTATTAATTGAATAAGGTTTGCAACTATTACAACCACTCCGTTTAGTGCCCAGCTCCTCAAAATGTCTTAAAGTTGTTAGAAATATGCCAATTATATTTATATATATACACTATATTCAATAAACTGAAGAATTCTGTAGTTATAAACTCATTTTGTTTTAAATCTTAATTCTAAATATAAGCTGGTGAGTAGATCTATTGGTGGAATTCATGGCATTTGATGGAATTTGTAGAATAAAATAGCAGGTACTGATGAATCACCAAGGAGATACGCAATTTTAAAGGCTACTGTTATTTTTTTCCATCATCATCATCTGTTAGATTTGTCCAACAAACCAGAACAAAACCATAAAAAGTTATAAATCACTGTCTAATAAATGCTGTGCACAGGTGAATTTAAAAAATTATTTATTAATAAAGAACCAAAATACAGTTTGTGACCTAGAAATATATTGGATTGTGGTTCAGTCCATCTTCTGTTCCACTGCATCAGGCATAAGACTGGGATCATGTCTCAAATTGAAGCAAGTCTCTTGTGGCCTCTCAAGTTCAAGATATGCTCCTTGAAGCCAGAGTTTCTCTTGAAACCTGTTTAAAGAAGGTCAGTTAATATTGCTTGTATTTTTAATGGTGGCATAGACAGTTCTCTGCAGTCCTGAGAACATTATGAGATCAGAGACCAAATAAAGAATGATTTCAGATAAAACATAAAATATCCTATATCTCATCTTATTGATAGGAAGGAATTTTAGCTATAAAGAAGACATGAGAAAAAAATTAGGATAAATTTGACATTTCTGTATAGTCCACATGTTCTAATCATACAATCTCTATGTGCTTTAAGTGAAATAACCGTGATCTTGCATGTCACGTTCTTTTTTGCTTAGGAATACCTGCCATATCACAGCAATACAGGAGGAAAACAACAACAATTAACAACAACAAAACAAAAATAAACAAACCAACCCTGATCAAAATATGTGGGATCAATGCTTCATCAGCTGAAAAGTGTACTGGCAGCTCACAATGAAACAAAGAAAGTTTTTGAATCAACATATGCAATAATTTTCCTTTCCATTTCTGTGTTGCTCTGCATCAAGATAGACAAACCTTATGAACTAAAGACAAAAAAGGAATTAAAGACAAAAATAACACTGCTCTCTCTCTTTTATCAGAGCCTAAATTCAGGAGGCAAGATTTCAGTTTTTGCTAGAAGTCACCACAAAGACTGGTGACTTCATGTATCTGAAATTACACAGTGGAAAGTTTTGTTATATTTAATCAATTAATGAACAATGACTGTTCCTGTGCTGTTAGGACTACTACTTACTCTTCTGAATAAGACTTGCCTAGTGGAAAACTTTATTTACATATTTTGTTGTTGAAACTTCATGCTCACATAATTCCCTCAGTTTGAACTTCTGGAATACTTTCTATCTTTGAGCTCTTCAATCTTAGCTTAATATCTAGGTTAAGATACCTGGATTTCAAAAACTTATTTCACTAAACCTAAATACCTTGCATAGACTCGATTTTCTAATGTATTACAAGGTCTTTCATCTAACAGTTACATATATTTTGATGAAGAATTAAGTGAAAAAGGCAGCCACATGTTATGTATTTTATTTATGTTATACCAAAATTCATAGGATTAGGAAGAGTGTTTGATTTGTGCTTTATAAATTAAGGTCCTTACAGCCATTGAACATTTCAAGTTGTAGCACAGAGTAAATTGCAAATTACTTTACCAGGAGATCTCTCTGATCTCTCTCACATTGTGCGTTATGGGCTGGTAGTAGCTTGGTCCTGGTAACATCCACTTCTTCTGAAAAGTATTCATCTTTCCATTCTGGTTTAGCCAGAGTTACGCTGGAAGTTTCTGGGGTTTTATTCTTCTCTGAAACAAAATATGTACATTACTGGAAACAAATTGCTCATTTAATATGGCAACAAGGTGGTGAAAAGCATGCAGCTGGCAGGATGAGTCACCTGTCGCTGTTACGAAAGCAGAACAGCGTGCCTTTCCAATTGCATTGCTGGCAACACAGATGTATTTCCCAGTATCAGCTAGGACTACATTTCTTTTTAAAAGGTAATAGGTATCTCCTAATTTTGCAACCTGTAAAACAAGAGAAGCACACACGAAATTATTAGTAGCATAAAGCAAAATAAATTACCTTTCTCCCAAGAAAAAATTCCAGAACATAAGAATATACACTGATATCAACAGATTCCACTTGAATATCATCCTTTGTCCAGCAGACATGTGGTTTGGGCTTTCCATGTATACTGCAATGCACAATTAAATCTCCTTCTTGTAGAGTTCTATGTCCAAACTTTTGTACGAAGTTTGGCTCTTTTCCTTGTACTGAAAGAAAATTAAATAAAATCAATATCACTGTATTTTAACAGGCACAATTAAAGCAACCAAATAATAAATCTGTTCACCTAAAGTTCACCACATTGAAAGACAAAGAGAGCCTTTATTGATGCCTGGAACTCAGGATAGCTTATTTGCAAGACAGTAGGCAGATATTGCTTATCTATCTAATATAACATTTGTTGAAAAATATGAATACTAAGCAGCCAAGAATTTCGTGCATCAGCATAGTGGTATTAGATTCATGGAAATGCTAAAGAATCATGTTCTTTGTGTAGGTAGTAGGCAAGTCTATGTGGATTACTATGTTTCAGTGAAGGTGGAAAAGTTAATATTCCACACAAATGTAAAGTGATAAAGTCATGAGAGCAAAATTTTGCACTTAGTGCATTACTGTATATCACAGTCTTTCTTCATTTCCTCCCCTATTATTTTAGTTAAAAAACATGGTTTTGAATAGATATAAAAATTGATCTATATGTGCAGCAACATGAAGGTCAGAATGTGGCCACTCTACCACTTTGACAAAGATCATTAACTGGTCATTTGGCCATCATTAATGCTGAAACCATGTACCAGATCATCCAGTACAAATCTGATTCAGATCAAGGATGGGCAAATAATTGCTTTTCTACTCTAACACCCAAAACACATGAGACTGATTTTGTGCCAGCTTCATGCCAACTGTGGAAGGACAGAGGGCATCTGAGCCAGCACAAGGCCTGACCAATACAAATTAACCCATCAAAATTGTTTGAAGACATTTCAGTCATCAGCATCAGTTTGTACTGAACAAATGTATTGCTTACTGTGACTTGTAACTTAATGAGCTGTACAACTGGATTTACTGAATCACTCTACTACCACCTGAGGTTCCACTTACATTCCAGGGCCACAGTAAAAAAAGAAGACAACCTCAGAATTGAAACGAAGTATTCTTGACTCAGGAAATACAAAGCAACAGATATTAATACACAGAAGACCACACAAAGACATATATTACAACAAAAATGAAAAATTTGTATTCCTATCACATAAATCATGTGTCTTTCCTCCTTAGTATAAATTGTAACATGTTTCTGTAATATTTAACAAAAATTATCACCAGCCTTCACAGAAAGTTACTTAAATGTGTGTTAAATAACAGAGCTTGAAACTGCTGTGCCAGCATTACTCCACTGTTTTAGGGTGAAATTGTTTTCTTTACGCTATTATGAAACAAACATCAACATATCTCACATAGGTGCTCATCAGCTTCTAAACTGAAATACATTGAGCCTGAGGCTTTTTTTGCCAAATATGGGCCTGCTGGCATGATGAGGTAGACATTCTGACCCACTGTACTAAGTCCACTGCTTAGGTGAGCCCTTGCAATAAGCTTCAAGCTTAGCTGCTTTTCTATTTTTCCCACGTATTATAGGACTGAGGCTACAATGGAAAGCAGAATGTGCTAACCTGAGGTCTATATTTGCCAGTTCCAGCAGCTCAAACAGCCCAGTTCTTAGCTGTTGGAGGTTAGCATGTGCAAGTTGCCACCACCACTGCATTGCATGCACCCAAAGCAGAGAAACTTGAGATCTGCAGCTTCATTTCAAGCAAGAGAACAAGGCTGACACCCCTGCTTACTCTTTGCACATAGCTGGCAATAGGTCATAAACAGAGCATGATTAGCTTGTATTTCAGTGGAAACATTCAGTGCGCATCAGCCACTTCTTGGGAAAATTTTGGCTGGATTCCATTACTTGTGCAGTTTGTATTACCTTGTGAAGTCAGGTTGCATCTCATACCAGGGTTGTTGTTACCATAAAACAAACAAACAAACAAAAAAAACCCCCACAAACAAACAAAAAAAACCCCCACAACTGAGTGGAATGTTGATACTGATAATGATCAAACTTCATCTTGACTTTATATCAGTAATAAGGCAGCAAAACATAAAAACTAAAATGACCAGTTTCTAGAGAGCAAAAGGGAAAATTATGCACAAATAAACCCATGAAGTGACAGTTTCTACAACTCTTTCAGGCACAGGCTTGAACTCAATAGGGAAAAGAAAGAGTGCTGTAAAAGAAGAGTTTATCCTCTGACAGCAACCTACAAAATACATTGGATGGTTTTGTTTCACCAATGGTTTTCCCATGATATCATAATGGAACCTCAGAACAATCTAAGACAACATGTCCATTACAAATTATTTCTTGGCTGGACATCCCGTGAACCACAATGGTTAGAAAGAATAGACCCTATCCTGCATTGTGGGGAAAAAAAAAACAAAACAAAACAGATAGTCAGTGGTACTGTAATCCCACTCATGGCTTCAGACAGTAAGTTTATCAAATATTAAATATTACATGAGTTATTTGTAGGAACCAGTTGAGTTCTGCTAAAAATTGGGGAATCAGCATGGAAAACTCATCAGTCTGGAGCAATGTAAAAAGTGCAGGTGGAGAGATCACCTGCATCTGTCTTTATCACAGAGATTTCACACTGGCCCCAAGTCTCTGTCACACACAGGTAGTATCAGGTCAAGCCAAACTGTCTTCAGCAGTCTTTATTTTTATTAATTTGCTTCACAGTTATTCTTAATTTATTCTGGGCATGTAACTTTCAATCTCTGATGTCCTGAAATGTGGTATTAGCAATTTTATCAACTTCCCCTGTCTTCTTGAGAAGTCTGGGCTAGGAAAATTCCCATCATGCTGCTCATGGACTTTGGATTTGCTCATTATTGCTCTGAATTAAGACACTGCACTTTACAGATTTTGTCTGTCAAGCTGCTAATGCAAACAGAAGGATCTCTATTACGGAATATGAAGTGAGTCTCATGACCCAATTGATCTGAAATACCCATAATTCAGAACTCCAGTCTCCTTGAATACCATATGTAGCCTCTTTAAAGTCTTCACAGTAATTTTTAAAGACACAGTTCCTCTGAACAACAAAAGATAATATACACACAAAAATTACCAGCTTACCCTAGAAAAGTGTCCAAAGAAAGGTCCAGAAGCAAGCATACCTTACCAGTCATTTTAGAGGAAGGCACCTTCTCCATTGCAGCTTCACCCACATCTGATCCAAAGCCAAGCAGAGTAATGCCTCATCCTCCTTTTGCCTACTGACTCAAACCTGGGCCCTCAGGCTGCTTCTCTTGAAAAACGGAAATAATTAATCCATTTCCCCCTCCAGGTTTAGGCACCTTGTGTAAACATGCCTTCACACTACTCCACATCTTGTAGTCAAGCAATATCTTTCATCTCTTTCTTAATGGGTGCCTGTACATAGAAAAGAAGGAAGGCAGTGTAGGGTATTTATATGTCTAATGCCTCTCTTGTAAGAATGGAGGGACTGAGATTTACATCTGCTCTGTAAGAGAGCAATCAGGAAGATGTAAACATTTTGGGGTCTTGAAGTAAATATAGGGTCAGAACTGTGACTGTGATGAGGGGAAACCAGCACTGTAAAACAAGAAAGAACCACAACAAGACAAAACACCTGGATGTATTCCCTGCTTCTACATTATAGTTAAAAGAAGAAGGAAGTGAAGCCTGCATAACATGAACTATAAAAAAAAACCACGATGGGGGGAAGCATTATGTTAAAATTATTGCTGAAACAAGATGAGTGTGCTTTTCCTTTAGAGAAATATTAGTGCATCATGAGACTACATCACTGTGACTCTTCTTTTTTTATTTTCTTTTTTAGGTTATCTGAACAGCAAACAGCAGGAATTTTCCAGTAAATATTTTTTTGGATATTCATTAGAGTCCTTAAATAAAGAGTACTTAAACCCAGACTGCCAGCACAGCAGTAATCAGTGTTGAGTACATCTTTGTTTACAAAGCAAAACACTAAAACCAGGAGATTTTCAGTGTCCTGCTGTGCCTCTAGTATCTCTAATCACTCTTTTTAAAATCTTGTTTCTTGCAGCAATTAAAAATGTGGCTGGTATCCAAACATCCACTAAAAACTGTGCATTTAAAACTATTCCTGGCTGAAAGCAAACGCAATGCCATACTCAAAAAAATCAAATTTTGTTAATCTAAAATTCACAGAATTGCTCAAATTCTCAGAGGAAATGTTTATTGAACAAAGGTATTATGTACTTCTACAATGAGTTATTAAGATTTAAAGATGTACTACTAAGGCAATTTCTGGCCTTATATTTATACCTTTTTGAATATAATAATTATAATAACTATGCAAAAATGACAACATTCTCAAAAGTGACAAGGTGTTTCTTTTGACCTTACATTATTTCACAGTGTCTGTTATGTAGCAATAGCATGAATTCTGTGATCGTGTGTACCCTTGGAATGTATTTAGGTTTTAAAAGTTGGATTTATTGGCATATAACTTTCTTCTCAAAAGTCAAACTTGAAAAATCTCATTTAACCTTTAAATAGGAACTCAATTCCAGGATTTAATCTACTAGCAGGGAGATTACTTTTCCTCAGGATGCATGTTTGAGTGAAAATGAAAGTGGATGCATTGGCAGAAGAGGAGATCATAAACTACTCCAGCTGCTTTTAAACTGAGAAGCAAAACTGAGGCTTACTTTCCCTGGAAAGGCAGCTCGCTTCCCTGACTGACAGGTAATCTCTTGAGATTTTCTGTGTAAGCTTTAGACCTATATAATTTTAATCCAGGTGTAGGAAGAGCTCTGCATTAATCTACCTTTCCTCAGTGGAATAATATTGTTTTACCTTGGCATATTTGGAGACAAGGTCATCCTTGATATCTTTTTTTTTATTTCTGTGAGGGTCTGTTGAAATTCACCATACCTAATTTGTCGGTTACAACTGGCATTTATGGTTCAAAATAGAATATTAGTGTTAAGCTCACCAAATGTGTGGAATTTCACTACCATTCTGCTATTGCAGTTTGTGAGCAGAGGACAGCTTTCCTTTGCAACTTTCTGGAACATATAATCCAAAATCAGTCTCAACGAACAACACTTCAAAAAAGTTCATTAAGATAAACTAATTTTATGTCTCATTCAGTACATGTACAAAGACATAGTACTTTCAAAATATGATGAAAAAATATAGGCTAGGAGAAGATAGATGGGAAAAATACAAACTTTTATAACTTTAAACTAAGCCATAATTCAGAAGAAAAAACCCCAGAACTATATTGCTCTTCATAGGCACTGGTAGCATAGATTTGTAAATGTTGCAATATAGTATACTCTCGCTCCAAGGGTTCTCTTTAACTCCTCCCCTCTTAGAGGAAAGATGACAGTCCTCTTTGTGATGCTTGGAACTGGGAGTGTAAGTCAAACTTCAATAAAAGGCTACATCACTGGCTAGCTTCTAAATTATATTAATTAAACTTTGGAATAAATACCACTTGGATTCAAAGCTTCATCTCTTTCACATAAATTTGTAAACTAGCCTTATATTCTGATTGTCAAATTTCACGTAAGGCAAATAACTGAGATCTCTCCCACTGGTTTTAAAGTCTGTTAAATGAAGTTAAGAGAAATACATTTAATGCAAATGTGTATGAGGGAGAAGATTTGAATATCCACTCCTTTATAATATCCTAGGAGCCTGGATGTACATCAGGAAGTGTTATGAGGGAAAGAATTTATTCCCATAATCTGTGTACACTCATCAAGTAGTTCTGTGCCTATTGCCATTTTAACTCATGGAGTGGATTATCATAAACAGTAAGCAGTTAAGTGCCAACAAGCACTCAGATCCAACTACAAATCTAGATCCAAGCTACCCCTAGTGCCTGCTCTATGACATGATGAAAACTTCACATCCTTTTCTCCTGCTTTCATAGAACCACAAGTGAGTTTGGGATAGATTTTTCCAAGCAGGGCTGAAATGCTAGTCCTAGTCTTGCTTTCTGAAGGACAAAAACTCACCTCATAATATTGTTTTTGCTCAGCAAATAGATCTCCTCCAACTGAAAATGTCAAATGCGTATCTCTGAATGCACACACTGACCATATAAAAGACAGAACCATGATCAATCATTCTAACACTGAACTTCCCATAGTTTTCAGGATGAAGGATTCACAAATTAAAACCAAGATGTGGCTTTGAGCCCAACATCTGTAGAGCTACAATGACTCTTCCTGTCACAAATCTTATGACAGTTAAGGCTTAATTTAAGGCCAAATTCTGGCAGAAGCAAAGCAGAAGAGGAAAGACAACATCTCTGCCTTCATGTTTTGGTTTGTGGTTTTTTTGGTTTTTTTGTTTTGTTTTGTTTTGGTTTTTTAATTGTTTTTTTTGTTTGTTTTTTTGTTTTGTTTTTTTTTAATGTGCATATACTTAGCCTCAATACTGAAAGCAAAAATGTCTGAAAAAATTACCTGAGTATTATATAAAGTTACTTGGAACATGTCAAAAGAACACCCACATTCACTTAGCTTTTGAATGATGGCAACTCTCAGTAAAAACAGAGGATTGAAAGGCAGCCATGACCTAGAAGACTCATCTTTCAGAAGAGAAAATGAATGTTATGGGAACAGGATAAAATTGTCAAGCACTGGCAGCAGTTTTACCTTACAGCACGTAGAACAGACTTTTTGGTTTGTTCTTACCAAAATATTGCTTAATGTACCACTTACGCAAACCAGTTTGCTCACCTAAGTTCTTTGTTGCGTGTTTATAATGATCATACATAAAATCACATTTTCTTTTTATACTAACTGAAACATTCAAAATCATATTAATTATTAAAATTAACTTTATTGTGAAATGGAAAATACAGGTTAAGAAAACAGGTTATTTTTACCCCTGAGAAAATTCATATGAATCTACATTTTTTGGAGATGACTGAACTTAGAAAGTGGTTCATTAATGGTAAAACCAATTTTAGTTAGAATTTACTTTTTCCCCCATCTGCTCACCACCTCCTCCTCCTCCTGCCCCCTCTCATATTGCTGTGAGGTCATATCATCTTGAGAACTTCTGTTTCAAAGTTACAAGAATCTTAATAAGTTGCAGTCACTGTACAAAATATCTAAATGTCAGTTTTCCATGTCACTGGCCCCTGGCAATTTGTAATATGTATTCTGCTATAGCACACTACACAGTAACAGGCTTACTTCATTTTGGCAAATTATGCAAGAGGAGGTAAATATTTTCTCTCTATAAATTTTCCACACCAATGAAAACTGGATATCAAAGATGCAGGAAAAACCATGTAGCTGTTTGTCAACATTTTTCACTGCACAAATACAAAATACTGAGGTGAAAGAAGTAATTTAAAACTCCTAAATATAACTTAAGTCTTCCACTAGCACAGTTACATCATTGTTACAAAATATTTAAACAAATTAGAACATTTATTTAAAAAAATAAATATTTGTGGTTGTCCTTATCAAGAACGAAATGTTCAGCTTTGCAGGCGAACAAAGTTCTTTTTTGGATTTACTGCTTTGAAGCAATAGACCAATTCTATTTGACTATTTTTTTTTTTTATTTGAATACACTTTTGAATATTCCCCCAATTTGGTTGATTCTGTTTTAAATCAGAGTGTTAAAATTTTGAACATGCATAAATGCTCACTTCATAAACTATTAACTTTCTTGTCTTATACTAACCATTTAGAAGATTATTAAATATGTGTATCTTTAATTTTAGAAGGCACAGAAAGTATCAGCCATCTGCTTAAGCTGGCTGATATGGTGGAACATCTCATTTCATAAACTTTGGTCTACTGTGTGCTGGATGCTACTTACACAAATCGTGATGATTCTGGGTCAGTTTTGTAGCACAGACAACCACAACCCTATTGGAACTGCTGCAACTTTGTGGAGACTGTATGCTGGACTGAGACAGATTTAAATCTGATCTATGTCACTTCAATCATGAATGGTACAATTTCTTTACTAAGAAGCTTTATCCTACAAATAATATTTTTTTTTTTTTTAAGTGTATGAGAACATATGTGGTTGGAAATTCTACATTTTAAAAAAATTTCAACACCCTCCACACCCCATCCCATGAAAATACATATCATAAAATATACGTTGATCAAAACACTCTACACCTGGGTGTATATTGACATTTAAAACCTACAACTGCTTCCAACACTTTGCAATGCCAATATTTTTAGAAAGCAAAACTCAGCCTCAGAGTCTAGAAAATCTCTATAACTTTTTTATGTCAACATTACTATGAGCAAGTAAAATAAACACATAATATTGGTAATAAAGAAAGAAGCAATGCATCCCTTGTGTCATCAAAGTGGTTTGGTACATATTGTGAAAGATGCAGTGTAAGAAAATCAATTTAACGTTGTCTTAGCATGTGAGAATTAAGTCTGGTGCAGTCGATATTGTAATTATTTTGTGAATAGCCAGTACAATAGTGATATGCTTACATAGATGACACACAGCATTATCCAGTCTATTCTTGTAATAAGTGGCCTGTTACCTTTCACGTGAAGAATGGCACTGGATGAGACAGTGCCGTTCAAATTTTTAGCCCGAGCAACATAGAGGCCAGCATCTTTATCACACACCTTCTGAATGAACAAAGTATGCTTTGTCTCCTTTTGTAAAAGCTTTAAGTGCTCATCTGCAGTCAGTTTCTGGCCCTTCTTGTACCTGAAGCAGAGAGTCAGTTTCAAGTCAGAGTTGTATCACCGTATGCCACACAGCGTTTCACAAATTCAGACAACCCCTGTAACGCTACGCTGACAGCAAGAGAGAAGAGCTCACTGCTGTGCTCTCTTTTCTCAGTTCTGATCTGTCGATATGGATGAACAGTTGAACAATGCAAAATAACATATTCTTAACAGTAGAAAAAGTGGTTCTGAAAACAGTTCTCAATGGACAAGTCACAGTCATCTCACTGCAGTATTAGAGAGGTAACGTTTTGCACTGAAACATTTTTGATAATGTCTTAAGTCAATATATATCCAACTCATGAATAGCTCTTAAGGCTCAACATACAAATTTTCTGGTCTTCTGTATAAAGGACAGACCTTCCTCCGTCCCATCCCCCTTAACAATTACTCAGCTCAAACCTTCAAAGAAGATAGAGCAAAGTCAGGAGTTCAGAGAACTGGTGTTAGATTCTAACACAGGAGAACCTGTCACTATGTATTGAATCCTGATCTACACATTGGAAATTAGAGAAAATTCTGGCTCTTCTCACCTCATGATGTTTCAGCATAAGCTACATTTAACCTGACACAACCACAAAAATATTTTTCCATGTGTATATCCAATAAAATGTGTATACCAGTACAAAATACATGTTATTGGTGAATTTTTAGTTTAAAAAAACTCCACATTTTTATCTGTTTCCATGAATTTCCAATTTGCAAAATGATTCCAGCTGAATGCTATTTTGTTGAGAGGCAATATATCAAGAGTGTATATATTTTTAAGTTAAATTAATGCTTTCTTAAAATAAAATGAAGGTACCTCTAGTTATACCAACAATACTCCTCAATTTGTACAATACTGTGATTGAAAATAAGGTAACTTTATTGATACCAACAGAGTATAGCACCAAGATTGCAATGTCCAGTGTTTTTCTCAGTGCCACAGAAGAAATTTCGGTTTACTGAAAACTTATAATTTAATTATTCAAATGTGTAATAATATTAACATCAACTTTTTTCCAGTAAGAGACATATTTAATTTTAATACATTAAAAGAAAAGCCTCCATTGTAAAAGTCTAATGGAATAAGTGGAAAAAAGGCAAATGACGTAAAGTTGTATGAATACCTGCCAAAACATATCGAACTACTATGAAAATCTTGAAATCCTGCCCCTCTCTTAGTTGCTATTCCTTTTGGCAGGGAATTTTTAGAGTCATCCTAAAAGCTGTTCATATTACATCACCTGTATTTCTCACAAATGCAGTACAAAGCAATCTAAATAGACATGTAGCAATTAAGAGAGAGAGAATGCACATAAATATATCATATAAAACTGATTCCCTTAGTATAAATATTTAGGTGTTTTTTTAACCTGTAACCTCTGTTGTTTTTGACAACTGGCTCTCACATGTGTGTGTGTGTCTCCATATATATGTAGTCACTATATAAATACTTCAGTGTGCGTACACATCTATGTGTTTTTCCATACATAGTGCCCAGACCCAGGGAAAATGCAAGTGAATATATTTATGATAAATCTGTAGTGTGCAATTATTTTAAGAAATCATTGAACAAGTGAAATGTCATATTCCAGAATATAAAAACTATATCATGTATTTCCTTAAAAATCATTGGAAATGCTTGCAGTAGTTTGATACTCTCATTCCTAAAATTAAGTAAAGAGAGATTATTTCAAGTTGGTTAATTGTCAAAAACAATTTTGAAGGTGGAGATCATGCAGAAGTGTGGAGTAGAAAGGATACAAGCCTTTTATTCTAGTCTCTAGATTAACTGCTTTGGTTATAAGTGGTGCCTCACTACTAGGTGTATTTACTACTTCTCATTGTAAGCTACCCACCATGTCAGTGTAGGCTCTGGGAGTCCCGTTACTTCTACTTCCAAAGTTACTGGAGAACCTTCCATGACCGTTTTGTTAGACAGAAGCTGGGAGAAGTTAGGTGCCTGTCCAGTTAGGCTGGCCATGCTGTTCTTTTCTGATGAACTTTTAATCTCTTCTCGGTTACCCATCTGCCTCTGACAGCTTCTGGTGGCGTCTGATTGAAACACGAAACCTGAGAATGCATCAGGCAAAGCATGCAGCCTGTCCTGGGTTTTAGTACAGTTATTCAAGTCATGCAATTGTTCTGGTGTTTCTGACATGCTTTTATGAAGTTCAAGGTGTTGTAAATGTGTTTTGCACACTTCACTCATCATGCTAGATTCTGGTTTGGCTTTTATAGTGCAGGAAGCAGTGCTAGTTTCAGATACTTCTTGCAAGCTGCAAGTCAAAGGAGATACTGCTCTGACTTTAGCACCAGAATCTGTCAAAGAGATAAAAAACTTCTCAGAGTGATCTGACGGGCTTTCCATTCTATTATTTGTAGCATCAGCAAAAGCAGAATTTGTTAAGAGATCAGATGCTTCCTTCACTTTTTTCATACTCATGGTTTTCTGCATTTGCAAGCTATAGGAACTGACATGCAGGCTATGAGAACTACAACAGCACTGCTCTTCTAGCTCTGTCTCAGAATGTAAGAGGTTGGATTCCGGTGTCTCAGAAAGCGGTGGCAAAGAGATATCATCAGGTGATATACACTCATATTCATCTCCGGAGAGGACTTCTTCTGCCAGGAATCCAGTCTGTAAACTATCCTCTTTGGCTGAAGATGACAGCTCTGTATCCTGTGAAACGAGATCCTCACCAGCTGGACAGATAAGTGGAATATCAGCCAATGTATTCTCCTGCTCGAATTAGGAGGTGAAAGAGGAGAAAGGAAAGAAGAAAAAGAACAAAGAGAGAAAGTTATCCTTAATATATTCCTTTCTTTGAGCAGTTCTAGCAACAATATTTCTTCTAATTAAGCTTAACATATTCTGAGAAGCAGAAGAGAATGTGTGGGAAAAGATCATTTGTCAGAAAATGTTGCAGCAGCTAATTGAAATTTCAAACTGTTCAAATAGATTCTAGAAGACACTGTCCTAATTATATATAAGCATTTATATTACAGCAACAATAAAAGAAAAAGTACCCCTTCCTATAAACAAAGGGCAACCTGTGGATTTCCTGTAGGTACTGTTTATATGAGCATTTTCAGGGGGAAGGTGAGGGAGGAGGTGGCCTAATTACATCTAAATGGGAAACAGTTACATAGCAATAAAAATACATTAACAGAAATACATTAACAGCCAAGTTGCTGGACTTTAATTTTTTGGGGGGAAAAAAGAAAAAAAAAGAGTTGCTATTCATGCTCAAGGGCCAAAGAACTAAATCATCATCTTTACATTTTCAAAGCATTTGATATTTCCTCTGTATTTTTTTTTATTTTGCCAGCTTCAAGATCCTGCTAAACATTAAAAGGAAAGCAATGTTAAAATAATTTTTGTTATCTTGGGTCCAGAAAAAAATATTTCCTCTCATCATGTTCCAAAGAGAATTGGGTGAGATTCAAGTGCATTAATTTTAATCACAAAACATCAAAGACATTATCTCATTCGCTAATTACTTCTCTGCCTCTTGATTTTTATATGAAAGTGTAATCACATATTCAGATTTCATTTCTGCAAAGGTTCTCAGCAAAGTTATTGATAATGTTTTCTTTTGTTATTCTCTCATTGCTGAGTTCTATACAAAACGATGTCATCTGCTAAGCAAGGTGTCTGCCACCTCTGAACAGCCCACTCAAATCAATTGGGCGATACACTGGATGCCTTTGCTGTACAGACCAGGTCTCTTTGGCAGATCCAGCACAAAAGTGTCACAGTACATTTGTTTTGGGTTTCTTTTGGCCTTACTGCTCCAAAGATAAGCTAATAATTAGTATTCAAAATATAAACAGAAGAAATAGAACCTCACATGTGCCCTGGTCCTTTAGATATGTGAGCTTTAAGATAGAGGTTTTTCCAAGTTATTACGTTTGTTATTTCAAAGCCATGTGATTCATGCCAGATCCATGAATAAGTGACTGGAAGAAGGTTGGGATTTTACTGTCTCTATTTTACTAAATAATTCAATTCAGTTGCAAGACGAAGTTAAAGTTTGATTATTAAATGTGATTTCCAGAAGCATCCCATCATGAACTCTGACCCCTGAAGAGGATCAATATGCCATAAGAAGGTCTAGTTCACTTTTTTGAAGCAAATTAATACTGCAAAAGTAGCTTGCAGAGGTACAGACAAAATCAGAGCTTGATGGCCCACTAGACAAGGGGACTAGGGATGGACCAGGTCTTTCCTTGAAAAGAACAGAAATGGAAGTCAGAAAAGCTCCAGTGAGAAGAACCTGCTACTTCTTTAAGTAAAGTATGGAGCGAGGAGAAAGGTGGAGGCATCAGAGTTGCCATAATTCACATCTGATATTTGCTGTTTTGCATACCCTTGACTGCTCTCCTTGGCAGCTGAGTCTGACAAGGACTGCAAAGCTGTGGCTTAGCAAAATAGGAAACAGGGCTATGGACATCTGCTGGGTGAGGTGATTCTTCTGAAGGAGGCTCTTTGGAACAGTCACAAGATTTTGAGTGAAATCTGGGCTCCAAGTCAATGGTGAAACTCCCACTCACTTGGAATGGAGGTAAGAGAATTAATTAGGTCTAATTTTGGCTCATCAGCAAATTACAGGACATTCTGTATTGAATTGAAGGAAATATTGTTAGTTGAATTTCTACAAAACACCACAATTTAATGTCCTGTAGTATTGGTCTCTGTTATCCATTTATAAAACAGAATTTTTAGATCTCTAAATCAGTTACCAGTGGATCCTGCCTTTCTAAGGACTTACATATATTACCACCCACTCCAATTTACCAGACTATTTTACATAGTAAATTATTTACATTTACATCCGGGATCTTAAGCCTTCAAAATATTCTTTAAGCTGAAGTGTTTAATCTCATAAAACGTATATCTGGCTTTGTATTGGCTGTATTTCTAAGGCTTCGTTTATTCATTGACAGTTTGGGATCTCTCATATTCATTTCCTGTATATCCATGAAAACATGTGTGTCTGCTTCTAAATGCATACTCAGTCTTTCACTATCTAATCTCCTTTCTGCATCATCCTCAACGTGCATGCAGTCCATGTAATCTGGAATTTATTTATGATCCCTGCTGGGGGGAATTTTGGCTGAATTTTGGCCACTGAAATGGAATTTAAGTGGTTTGAGGTGAAAGTAAAGTTGACTATTTGATGCTGAGTTCTGAAAACTGATGTCTTACCAACAGTACAGCAATTTATCTGTGAAGCAATGTAATACTGAACTGCCAACAGCTGTAGTTGTGTTCCATCATGTTTGCTATGAATGCTTCCCTGTTATTCCTGTTGTTAAACTGAATAAATTACTTCCTCTTGCATTTTTTTTTTTTTTGTAATACTATAAATGAGAATATAATCAAAGCTCACCAATCTATAACAATAGCCCTCACTTTTGAGACACAGCAAATTAAGGAGCAGAATTCCTTTGAGAATACACAAAGATGCCCATAAATTTGATTAAAAATAAATCAACAGGAACAGCAGATACCTGTTTAGTGTGGGTAGGAGACAGAGTATTGCTTCTCCTCTCAGCAATGCTTTCTGAATTTGTAAGTAATTCACCTGATGCCATCTGAAAGAAAATTGTTTTAAAAACATATTTTTTTTCCTGATTAAGACCTTAATGATTCAACAAATAATCATAATTTCCACCATTGCTTAGTTCAAATTCTGAGCTATGAAGTTTCACTCATAGGATACCACTTACAAAATGAATACTTTAATAACCTGTACCCAAACATCATATGAGTACTAGGACTCTGGGAAATACTAAAACCAGCATCCTCTATCACTTCCTATATTCCCTTATGTCTTATTATAAAGAAGTGAGCAGAATGTACTCTTTCCTCAAGAAGGAGGAATGGTCACAAGGAGGACATCTACACTATGGATATTGTGGCAATACAACCAAAGGAAAACTGGCAAAAGATTAAGAAAAGAGTTAGAAAACAAAAGAGATATAAGGCATATCGGCATGTAAAAAGAACATTAAAAAAAGAAATCATAGGGAAGAACATGATGATTGGATAGAAGGAAAAGGGGTAATGGAAAAAAACTGAAAAACAAGTGACCAGGACAACACTGATAGAACCCATGTAAATGGAGGGTTCAAGAGAGAAAATCAAGAAATTTCCCAGAAACACACAAAGTCCTTTAGGATACAGAGTTCTAGTTATTAAAAAAAAAACAAAAAAACCCCAAAAAAACAACAACCCACCAGCAAACATCTAACTAACCTGCTGCTTTTGCTCCTCTGCTTTGTCTTTAAAAGTCTCACGTACTTCTTGACCATTTATTTCTTCTTTTTGAACACTAACCAGCTCTTCAGAAAACTCAACTTTCTGCCATGTGAAGAGAAAATTAGGTTTATATACAGTAGAAAGTAGTAATTGTTACTGCATACTGACTTATGGTCTGTAGTGCAGAGTAAAAACCCAAAAAGCGATGTCTTATCTAATTGCCATGTAAAATTAGGAAAGATTACGCAATAAACTTCCCCTTAGTTTTTATACTTTAAAAATGTCAGGAAGTGAAACTGAATTCATAGTCATGGTATTTCATACTTATCTGTGTAGATAGTTTGTGGAATTATTTATTCATCATAAGATGCAGACAGACTATTGAGATATTCTGGAATGTTCAATAAGAATATTAGTTTTAAAATCTCAGAATATTACATATTATAACAACTTTCCATTTCAAAAAGTTGCAGCACTACTCTATTGTAGAAAATTCATTTTTATAATATTCCTTTTGACTGACATTTTAAAAATAATTCTCTAAATCAAAGGTTAAAGCAACCAGTAGTTTATGAATGGTTCCGCATGAAAAAATCTCCAAACAACTCTTTTGATGAAAGATAACTTTAAAGTTATCAAAATTTGGAGTTGGACTTTGATGATCCTTGCGAGTCCCTTCCAACTCAGGATATTCTGTGATTCTGTGGAAATCAGTCAGAATACGGTATGTAAGAATACAATTAGTTTGAAATTCCACTTCTCTTGAAAAGATCATATAACGTAGAGCCAGCAGAAAAGATGCAAGGTTCAGGCCCTGTTCTGACAGAACCTGGGGCTACTGCCCTGCACACAATGGCATTTATGCAAAACACGGGCTGGGAGGAGAACTTAGAAAAACTGATGTGGCGTTTTTGTTGAAGTTTCCTTGTAGTCACAGAGAAAGGCAAAGCCTTCTTTCCATTCACCTAATGACCTTTGGAACTCATTTATGTTTTTGGCATCTCTTACTACTTTTAAGTGTACTAATGGATAATCTGTTTGTCAATTCTAAAGTATAATTCCATCAAAGAAAAGTGAAACAACATTAACTATCAATGAAACCAGGTTATTTAAGAATCTTAACTTTTCCAGATTCACAAAAGAACTGCATGTGGGAGATTTTTCAAATATTACTTTGACAATGGGGAGGAGGGGGAGTGGAATGGGCAGAGATCTAGCTCTATTAGCTGTCTTCCATAATTCCTCCTCACTTAATATGTTATACTTAATTACACCTAAAGCAGCTTACCAGAATATGAAATTAAAAATGCTGTTGTTTTAATTTTTATGTTAAAAGCAAGTCTTTTCTAATTCAATATATTTTGGTTTTAACACAACTCAGTTTTTGGGATGTCTTCTCCAAGAAGAAGCCAAGCTAGGCTGTTTGGCATGTTGTAGTTCTAGCATTTACCTATATTCCGGTTACCTATATTACATTGAAGAAAGAAGAAATATGAAAAATGTATTTGTCTAGTTACTCAAAGAAATTGTGACATTTTCCTCTAGTGGTTACTTGAAAGCAGTAACAGCTCTGAAAGAAGGAAAAAAAAAAGAAACCTAGGAGAAATATTTAGTGCACGAACAAGTAGCACTTCATTGATTCATTACAATTATTACCTAAGGTAGTGGAAAAGAGAACAATTAAGAAGTGTTTCATACTACCATAGACAATCCTCAGCTAAAAGCAGTTTCAGACACTAAGCCAAATAAGATGATGTAGATGCAATACATTCTCCAGATTTTAATTAAAAAAGATACCTTTATCTCCTTAAGTTCTCTCAGAGATCTACACAACTCATCAACAGAATTAATGATTTCTTTGTACTTCAATACCGTTCTTTCAACATACTTCTTTCCTTCATCAATACCTACAAAGGCAACACAAAATGAGAGTGGAACAGAATGCCTCAAACAGATCCAATGCAACAGTCAATGGATTTTGTAGCCCTGACATATAATCACATTCTCTGTGTTTCGTTTTGCTGAAGGAATTCTGTGATTCACCGTAATGAGCTTTCCCACTGGCTTATTGAGATGGCGTCTCATAGGTGCTGCAGGTCTTCTACCTGGTTAGTGACACTGCTTTAACAATTGCTGACCTCGTAAAGTTTCTCCTAGGCTAGCTGCCATCCTATACAGCCAGGAGGCACTTAGACCGCTGGGATAAGAAGTACAAAACAAGGGAAAGATAGAGAAGCTTTTTCACTTGCAATGACTTAAAGAACACAAAGCAGCTTCTTTCTCCTGGCATTCCTAAACAGTGGTTGTCAAGAATCCATTCTGTCATCTCCTTTCCCACAGACAGAAATGTTTAAAACATTGGGAAGGCTTAAAAAAAAAAAATAGAAAGAAAGAAAGAGAAGAGTAAAAAAGTGATCTAGTCTTTCCAGCACTAAATTAGATAAATTTAAAAGCCCAGCTTGACTCTTGAAATTTTTTTCAAATTTACTACTTGAATTGATAGGCTACACAGCATCTTTGCACAGTTGGATGGTCATCTTATCTTTAGACAAAATAACTTTAAGAAGTATATAAAAATTACAAGTTGGAGGAAAAAAAGCCCAAAATATAAAGTTTTTTTTTACTTTCATGTTTTTGGTCAACAGTGTTCCAAATAAATACAATTACAAACACAGTATCTGCATAGCAACCTATATTGTTTGCTAATAAAAATTTGGCAATCAAATCTTACTAGTTATTCACAGTATTAATGTAAAAAATCACCTTGGCACTGAGATATATCACTATAATATCCTCTGACTTCAAAGGCTTGCCTGTTATGAGATAGCTTAAGCCATGAAGTCTTAATTCCAAGCTCATGAATATTACAAGGACATTCACACTTTTACTTCAAGGTGAACTCAGGCTGCATACAGAAAACTAAGTAAATACCAGAGTGCAGAGTACTTTCAAAGTTTTATTTTTTGTAAATATTTCTTCTGGAATCCCTCACCTCTTCCAGTCAATACTTGAAAACAACATTTGTTTTATAAACTTCATGGGATTTTCTTCTTAAATGAACAAATCTAGGAATCTGCTTCCTCCCACCCCAAGTTACTGCATTCTTTTCCCAACACTACATTACCAGATATCTCCTCACCATATAACTGTTCAGCGACGTCCAGAATCTGCTGAATTTTTTCTTCTTGTTGAGGCACTGTAGGCTCAATAAACTTATTGAATTGCTTATAGAGAGTCTCTATTGCTTCTCTTGTTTTGCATTCTGCAGAATACTTGCCAACTCTAATCACTGTTGCACTCACATCTTCAAACCAATATTGACACTGGGGGACAAAAAACTTGCATTATAATGAATCTGCAGTTCAAACTATTGTAGAATAGGCTGGATTAATCTTAGACTTTCCATAATCAGTGACATATAGTATGTGTTAAATTTTCTGACTTTAATTTAACCTGAAAAACATTTTTTTCATTACTAATGATGTTTCAAGTACTAATAGCTATTAAATTTTCATTAAACCCTAGGCCCATGCTTGTCTTACAAGCATGGTGAGCTTATTAGTTAATAATTCTGCAAACATGACTTCTATTTCTAAGTTCTTTCCACCTTGTATATCAACTGATTAATTTCAAAAACCTTCATATCACGGCCACAGTTACACCTCTGTAAGGGCAGAAAGGGTCTTTAAATTCAGTGTACCAGCAAACAGGGGTTTGGTCTCAGCAACAATTAAAATTGTGAAGAACAGGTTTAGAGCATACCCATAGAAACATATTTGGTTAACAATGCTCAAAACAGGACAGAATCTGCTGTTCACTCATTATCATCAGTATTGCATTACTGCAGGAAGCGGTTAATAATCACCATTTCTAACTACCACTGAAATCAGTATTTAAGGCTGTGCCTACTTGCTGAAGGAAAAGTTTTGAGTTAAAAGTGGTACTTTGCACTGAGTGAAAAAAATAACTTAGTCTTAAATTTTAGCTCTAAGAAATAATTTATTCCTTATAAGTAAGTGGAGAGTTTAAAAATGTAGATGTGCAAAAAATGCTAACAAGTTTCTTTGCTGACGGTATATGAAAAATAGTGATCAGACCACTGGACACTGAAGACATCTTTTAAACAAAAGTATAGTGTGGTGACCCATCATTAGGGCAATTTGTCATGCACTTAGATCCCTTTGGAGATATGAACAGTGATATTTCTAAAAGCAAACAATGATGACAGGAATGTGCCTACAGCAAGAGCACCAACACAATGGGCAAGAGGGGAAAATACTGTTACAATACTGTTACAAACTTTTCTTTCTTCTTAAAAGAGGCAATCCATGAGGCAGTCCAAAGACACATTACAGTTTTGAAAGACTCCAAAAAGACAAACTGCAGTTCAGAAAGAATTACAAATATACTAACAGTTTAGCCTGTTAAAAACAATTTATATGCTTCTCTTCACATTTCGTTTCCAGAATGACCCAAAACACAGTGGGCACTGTGATAACCTGGCTCTGCTGGCTTGGCAGTTGCTAAAGAGGGCCTTGTGGTACTTTCTGTGCTGGCTCAGAGCATACCAAGAGAAAATTAGCTTGTGTGATCAGAGATAGGCTGAATGACTGTGAAAGTCATATGGAGGTGGAGATCCCAGTCGCATGAATTTTCATTGCTCATTTTTTTCCCTCTTTCACCACAAATTTACAAAGAAACAGTAAAAGAAAATAAGGTATTTTACCGATTCATTACTTTCAGAAGCCAGATTATGCCTGAGGCAGTTACAAGAAGTGTTATCTATCCCTGTCCTAGATCATTATTACAGGCACAGTGGGCATCTCAAGTTTACTAGTACCTCTTTCATCATCTGTTGCAAATGCTCCACCAGATCCAGGTTTTGCTTGTAATCTTCCACAACCATGCTAAAGTCATTCAGTTGTTTTTGCAAGTCATGGATTGACCCCAAGAGGACTCTACCTTTAGCATTAGGTTCATTTGCAAAAGAGTCAATGATTTTCTTCTCTAAATTATCCATCTTCTTCTTAACAATCTGTTTAAAAGATGCAGCAATGTTAAATAACATAGCAAAAATGTTTCTATTTTGAGAAATAAAATGTAAAAAAAACCATAAGAAAACCATACAAACATATTTCTTGTCCTGTGTTTTAAAAATTACAAGTTACTCTTTCAAAAACCAAAGGAAATGGGAGGGCCTCTACAAAGGTGATTAAAATCAATGTAAACTGTATTTATTAAAGGTATAATTAACTTTTTTCAGCTTAAAAATAAACAAATATCTGTAATAATAAAACATTGCCATTCATGAATTGCAATTAAAAAGGTCATTGAAGGAAGAGTTTCTGGTGAATGCAAAGAATGGCTGAGGCTAGCAGGGTGTAAATGAGCATGATCAACTCCAGGCAATGGATACAGCAAAAGGTTTTGAAGAAAAAGTTTCATTTTACATGATGAAATGAAAAAGATAAAGTACATTGATGGAAGAGGTGATTATTTCATTTTTTTTAAGGAGAAGAAAGACTAGGTCATACATATTGTGAAGGAATAGAGGCAAGAATAAAATAAAAAAAGTAGAAAAATGGAGGATAACAGGAGTGAACACAGAGAAATCAGGAATTGAGATAAGAACATTTTCACTGAAGGAAATGGAAGAATAATGGGAGCAGAACAATAAAAAATGTCTCAGGCAATGACTGAGACAGGGGAAGGTTATAAAGCTGAGTAACAGGGAAGTTCACAATACGTTTTGCATATCCTCTGATGTGCGTGGCACAGGCCACAGTAATTCAACCAGTAAAACCTTTACTAAGCCTAAAATTTCTATTACCTGTGTTTTATCTACATATGTATCAACTTGTTGAATCTGTATTTTAAGTACTTTCAGATTTCGAGCTTTTTCAGTCTTCTTCATATAGTTAAACTTCAAGTTGTTGAATTTCTTTTTGAGATCTTTAAACGATTCTCTGAGCTGGAACACAGTAAGCATATTTGTTAGTGAAAAAGAAGAAATCAGCACACCTCAATTTAGGGTTTTGGGGGGGGGGGTGGGTGTTAGGTTTTTTCATCTTAGTACAATTTTTCACAGCATACAAGGAGGAATACAGTACTTTGTAAGATCAAGATGCAAACTATATGATCACCTGACTTTCAAATAACTATGCTATGAGTATGGTAGCAGAGGGATCCTGCCTAACAGACTCAGGAAGCCTCGCCTAACTCCTGCTAGATAGATTTGGTACCATGTGACAGCATTATTACCAGTTAGCACCGACTTGGTGCAGCAAACCCAACACTAGGCAAAATTATTCTTACAATAACATAAATTGAACTGAACTAGTAGGTCCAACTATGAAATATCCATGCCTTTCAAGATTTTTCAGATGCATTATATCAGCTGAGATAACGATTAAATCTAGTTATATTAAATTTGCTCTAAAACTCTTTTGTTAGTTAGATGAAATAGTCATATATTCTTTAATCTACAGAAATATTACAAAAGCCAGAATAAGAATGACACTGATGAAGCTCTAGAAAGCTACAGTTTCATTTACACACATATGAACCAGATGCATTGCCAATTTACCGCAAAGAATTTAATACACATCAAAAAGAAGAGTCATACATGATGAACATAGTTTAAAAATAGTGTTTATTTACCAAGGGAACTAGTTAAAATATAGAGTTGAATATAGGGTTGTTATATTCTTTATCCTTTTTTTTTCTGGTGACAATTAAATTTCCTATAACATTCTCTTAAAAGTGTGCTCTTAATAAACCATATGTCATTTTTTCATTATCAATGTTATATAAATAAGCTTATCAAACACAGACAGCTAAATTACTGTTAAAGGACTATGACTTTTTTAAGCATAGTTTTCTTTATATTTTTCCTCTGAGAGCTATGTCATTTTCTATTTTATTTACAACTTTAAAAAGTCCTTTTAGATATTACAGTTACTTCTGAATTTCTTTTAGCAACAGACAACCATCAGACAAAAAAACCTGCCTAAAACAGGTATAATTTCAATTACATTACAATTGAATGATCACATTTTCAAATTATTTATAATTCATTCATAAAATTCAAAATGGAAGAATGCAAAAATTACTGAAATACTGATTATAGTTCAGATCCTTTAGGTCAATAATATTTTGCTTTTAGGATAACATAGAATAAATTATGCAAAATTACATTTATCTCAAAACACTGATATAAAAAAAATGCACCAGTTCTAAAGCTTTAGGATCTATTCCTTCAGACACAGAAATGAAAGAAACATAACTTACTTAATTAGTGTTAACAAGTTCAAGTCACATCCACAATTTGATATCTAAATACGTATTTGAGTATTTTTTAATATTAAAAAGTCCTACAGACTTTCCCCTTCGCCCCCTCCTCCTCCCTGCCAAAGAATCGAGGGAGTAATGAATGCTTATTTTGCAGCTACTCTTATTGAAACAGCTAAAAATCAATCATTATTATTATTATATATTAATGTTAATCCATCAAGGGATATATTTTTCATTTTCATTTCATCTAGTGGGATGTTGCCACATTATTTCTGCAGTGAATAAACAGATGGTGCTCACTCAGTGTAATGGAAAGGAAGGGAATTCTATCACTGGCACTGTGATCTCCAATTAGTTTAAGCTCTTTAGCCCGCCTAAATATGCAGAGTAATAAAATCTATCTAAAAGCCTCTGCTAATAAAATCCTTTCTGCAGAACAATATTTTTTTATTCAGAACACAAAAGCCTTATTTGCTGCTTCAGTTTTGAGGGGGAAAAAAAAAAAGATGAACAAGAGTTAACTTTAGTTTATTTCACTGATTTATGCACATACATAGGCTGGTAGTGATAGTTTATAAGGCCAGAGGCTTCCCTCATAGCAGTATGTGAAATTAGATCTCCTTGTTTCAGATATGATGGCTCATGTGTCAAAGGTCTGCAGCTGCTGTTACTCTTCTCTTTTAGCCTCAATGGAAAAATCAGGTTCAGCTCAGACAGTTCAGCACATCATCCCCTCGGAGTGCATGTAGACAACTCCTGCTATCACCAGCAATTGTCCCAAGGATGATGTGTGGCCTCCAATTTTCAGAAATCTGAACGAATCTCAGTTTTGCAAGATTAAGTGACAAATAATAAAAGAGCTATGCATCCTAATATGCTTCAGTGACCTCAGCCCGCTGGTTTAATGGAACTTTGTACCTTGTCCGCTGTGTCATAGTCATTAATCAGGAAGCTGTCCCTAACTATAGTTGCCCTGTCATGCGTGGAGTATGACAGTGGAGGAGAGGGGTTTAAGTACCAACTGCTCCAATTTATCACACAACCACCAAATACATGGAAAAATCAAGTTATAAAGCTCTTTAAAACATATTTTTATTAACAGCAAATGCTTTGATTCCTGTGAGAGCCACTCTAGGAGGGACTTCAAAGCTGTTTACCCCTTAACTTTCCCTTTCTATTCATATATAAAATTTTTAGTCACATTAATAATCAAAATACCCCATGAAATCAGGTGCTGAAAATAGATTTTCAAAGTGACAAAGATTAAGAAAAAGTCAGACAGAAGTGGGAAGAAACAAAAGGTGCTGCTCAAGTCACTAATGATTATTTTATTCCTGGGGCAACAATCAAAATAAATAGAAATGCACTACATATCAGTTCCTGCTGACTTGTGAATAAAGATAGCTCATCACCATTTATGGCTAAAATCCATATTTTCAGTCATATCTTTCCATAGGTATATAAATAACAACATGATGAAAAAGAAATGAGACGACTGGGAAGAGCTGAGAACCTACTTCAGGATCTGTTACTCTTCCGTTGCAAGTTTTGTGCAGACATGCCTAAATGTTATTTCCAAAGTGATCACCTAAAGAAGAGGCTTTTTCATTGCAAAAGTTGTTGCACGTAATTAAGTGTGTCTCTTATAATTCCATGAACAGATTCAGTGTAGTATTAAGCTACAGTGACCTGAGGTTTAACTCAGCTCCCTCACAAATAATTGAGGTGTAACCCAGCGGAGTTGCAGCACCTCAGAGGCTGCCACCCAAACCAGTGAGTGAAGCAAGAAGCGCAAACTGGCAAATACACATCCCAAAAGTCATATGAGCATTCCTTTTACTTTTCAAAGATGTAGAGGGCATAAAGCTTTTTTTTTTTTTTTGGGTCTTTCCAAATGCTCTTTAAATTAGAGGAGGCACACAAAAGGCATTCATTTTACTCTTCTGCCCTCCAAAACTGTTTCAAAACTCATGCTATAGATTCTTCGCTATGAATTTCAGCATTTGTTTCCTTGTTTCTTATGGAAACACTAATATGTTACACACACAGGAAGCTAGCCAAATTCTCTAAGTCTCTCTTCAAACACCAGTTGAGTCCTAATCACCAAAGCCCTCACTAGCATGCTGTATTTACACACTTAAATTAATCACATTAGACATAAATTAAGGCAACTATTTATACCAGAATCCCAAATATTTTCAGTCAACTTTAAAGTTTGCTCTGTACACTGGTAAATCACAAAATTCATCAGGTTGGATGTTTACTGTGTGATAGCCATGAACAGCTGCTTCTTGCTGCTGGCACAGAAAATATTTATTTGCTTAGACACAGTAGATAGTAAATGGTTTGTTCAGACAGCTCTGCTACATACTAGCAATACCCAATTTCTGATGATAAAATTAACAGAATTTAAAATACTGAATTGAATATTCATAATTAATATTCTTGAAGTAGTTCAGTGGTTTCTTGATCCCTGCAAAGAATTAGCTATAGATATTTAATGAAAAAAAAAAAAAAACACAGTATATTAATGCATATACGGGTACATCTTCCAAATTTATTTAGGAAATACCTTCATCTTCTGTGTTATCCTCTAATAGAAAAGGAGTCCAAAGTAAAAGGGATCCACATGCTAAATTACTATATTTCATTTAGTTTACATTCATTTAGGTTTGGGGATGACACATTTTAACGAGTCAACATGGCCTTCACAACCGAAATTGAAAAATGAAATAAAAATCAATAATTAACACTGTAATTGCTATGCAACTATTTTACAGAGAGTGTCCAATAACTATGAGAAGATAAAACATACATTTTGCCATACAGGTGTGGGGTGAGTAACACGTCACTGATGTAACTTTTTGTTTAAATTTGAGAGACAGAAGACCGTTTTTTTTTCCTCTACTACCTGCTCTCCCTGGAAGTCTAACAAGAAATAAAAGCAGAAAAATAATTCTTAGAAAGGAGTCACAGTCTCTTGCCCTCATTACGCAATCCCAGAACCAAAGGACAGAAATAAGAGATTCCTTTACTTTAACACTGTGTCTTTGAATACAGCCAGCCTTACATACAGACTGCTCAGCGAACATTTCCTTTTCCTCAGCAAATCTGAGGGGTTTTCAGTAAAAGCCTAGCTAGAACACTGTATTTCAAACCCAAAATATTCTGAGTATGCCACCACACTGTGAAGTAGAATTGGACTTCTTGTTTAGGTACTTCATGCTTTCATTCTTCCACAGCATGGTGGTTCCCTCTGCCAGAGTTCTTCTCCTTACCACTTGCTGTTCCCTATTACCTCCTACCCTCAGTCAAGGAGTTACATCACAGGAGACTGATGCACAAAAGATCAAAGCGAAACATGCTCAGCTTATAATTGACAAAGGGACTAGAAATGTAACTGATACTCAAAAAAAAAATCTATTTTGATGCAGTTTTTTTCCATTTCAAATATTTTTTTTTTGTGAAAATGGACCCTTTTCATAAACACACAAAAATATGTTTTAAAAGAAAAGAAAATCCATACAATAATTTCTTTCATTAAAAATAATTGGCACAAAAAATTCAGTCAACTCTTCTTTGGTGATTTTCAGAAAATATAGTCTTTCTTTACTTAGGTGTGGATTTACTTAGCAAAAGGTAAAAATAAGAAAATACAGCTTTAAGAGTCCTCTATTTTTAGTACATATACTTCACACTACAGGGAACATTAGTTTGCAATCCTCCTAGCTCAGAATCCAGTTTCTGTACTTCATGGATGCAGAGAAATACAATCCACAGAACATCAAGGCCCATCAGCCTCTTATTTTAATGGATCACTCAGAAAATTAACTCCTTGAAAGATTTTTCCTAAACTAATTTTTTTTATCCAATTCAACTTAACTTGTGAATGGATTTGTATTTGGCCTACCAAGATGCTAAATTGATAATCATATTAACCAAGTAATTATTCCTAAGTTTCACAATGCTAAATTCTAATCTCTTGTGCCAATGAACCTTTCCTTTCCTCCTAGCAGTTTTTAAGTATCATATTTTGTATTAATGAAAAAAATGTTACACACTAAATTACTCTGAATGTTTCATTAAAATACTGAAAGTTCTTTCTAATAGTCTTGCAACTGCAATAAATATAAATTCTATTTTTGATTAAAACTTCAGTTTCATAAGAAGAAATCTGAAGACTCATGTTTCAGATGAAGCTGGCTGAGCTGAAATCCAAAGAAAATATAGCTGTTCTATTTCTTTTTGGTATAGTGAAACACTTCATTGCCAGCCCAACAGCCTGATAGAATCCTGGACTGCAGAGGCACGGCCCATAGATTAATGTCACTGCTGCACAGATCCAAGGTTGCTGGTTAAATGGAAATCTGTTTTTCTGGGTACATATGAAGCATTATGGGGAATGGTAAAGAGTAATGTATATTATAGAGCACAACAGCCCTTTTAACAGTCATTTGGTATGTTGAGATTTATAACATTTACCTCATTTATCTCCTCTTGAGTGGTGCAGTGTTGGAAATGCTGTGACAGTTCTTCCTCATACTTATCAGCTTTGGAATTCCAGTTAATGCTATCACACTCAAATCTAGCAAGTTCTTGCTTCAGATTCTTTACAGAAACATTCAAGCAATTCTAGTCAGGGAATAGACAAAGAAATTTATCAGTTGCAGGAAATGTATTGATTTAACAAATCTAAAAATCAAAATAATTTGAGGCAGAACATGCACAGTCAGTCACAACAGGCTAGAGTAGACTCTTAAACCTCTACTGCAAGGGAGCGAGTAAATAGCAGTTCCAAGCACTAGTAGTCTGAGGAGTAGTTTTGGGTCAGAGTCACAACCTAAATGTGGTGTCTTCTCTGAGCAAAGAGGAAGTGACCTACTCTAGTCCTTTACCATGTGGAGAACAGCTCCTTTTTGCCACAATCAATGTATGGAGTCTGAGGAGCAGACTGGCATTGGGAATAATCTAGGCAAGCCATAAGGAATGTCTTGCTTTCTTCCTAAGTAAATATACTAATACAGGGCAATGAAAATTCTGTCTTGAATAAACAGCTGTTTTCTAAAATTATATCCATCTTGTCAGGCAAATCAGTCCCGAATCCACTAATAAGGTAACACGGTTATTACATTTCTGTGTTGTTCTTCTGTTATCCTTCTTTATAGGAGAATAAATGTGCAAAGCAACCTTTACAAATTGGCAGGATTCTAATACACAGGTGTGGCGTTCAAGAAATTTCCTCCCTATTTCAAATCTATATCAGTTTTCCAGAGTAAAATGTACTCACAGACCATTGAAAAAATAAAACAAGAATTCAAGGATATTAATTTTTCTTTATAAAAACAATTTGTAATGTGAAAAACTACTGACAAATAAATTTCATCATTACTGGATGTTTAATTTAATGGCTGTATATTTGCAAACTTGAAAGGCAGAAATCTTAAAATTATCAACTGTTTTAATTTTGTTTTTTGCTTTCTTTTAAAATGATCTTAAATCTTTTTTTTTCTCTAAGTATTAATACATTTTTGTACCTCTAAAATTCAGCCAAATATCTCCAATAATCTTTCATATTTATCCTTGATTTCACAAATCATTATAAATATACTCACATGTTGCTGCACTGCAGACAAGATATCCACTCCCTGGGTAATCAGTAGTTTATACAGCTGTCTAACATGTGCATGTTTCTCCTGAGAATTCACAAGGTAGGCTTTAGCATGGTGCACATTTTCAGGGTCCTCACATATTTCAGGAATATCCAGTTCTCCTGATTTTGATAGACATTCCAGCTGAAATATACAAAAATGAAAAGCAGTGTGTGATTAAAATAGCTTACAATTTCTTCCTTACCCATCTCAACTTTGTTGAGGTGGGTTTAAGTAATTAAATTTGGGTTCAGATCTGAATTTTAGATTGTACAAATTTCATGCAGTTTTAGATCCAAAATTTTAATTCTGATCACCAGTCTGCTATTTCTTTGGGGAAGAGGAGAAAAAGAAGAAAGACAACAGGGACCAAAACCAAAGAGAGTTTAACTGCAATAGGAATGTATATTTTAAAATATAATACTCACTTCCTTTTTAATGTGATGGAATTTGACTGTCATGTTGAAAATCTCATCATATTCTATCATTGCATCCTTTACTGTTTGATGGAAATGAATAAGCTCACTTATTCTTCCAGAATTCTCTTTCATAGGAAATCCTTTCTGGCTTGGCAATTCTAATAATTTTATCAGGTACTCAAGTTCAGCATTCAGTTGCTAGCAAAAATAGCAGAAGTTACTCAAATTGCACAAATATAATTGCAATTTTTCCTGTACATTTGATGAAATAACCATCTAACCACTTTAAATTGCCTTGGGGAAAAGTCAATGCCATGCACTTTAAAACACTCTCCACGTACTGTACTTTTTGCTAGACACAAATCTCAGCTGTCACCGAGAAACAGCCTTGGATGAAAACAAGTCAAACTCATTACAGGGCAATGGCAGGCTGAACTGCTAAAACTCAGAGACAGCATTCACAGCAGGTAGGAAGTTCAGTAGGACCTATCTCAGCCTCTGAGCAGCTCTGCATTCAAAAGCATGAAGTTGATAACTCTCCTTGTACTTCCACCACCCCAGTCCTTGTGTGTCACTGTAATACACAGCTAACACTGCACAAGACCTTCTCTGGAACCTTGACTGGACCAAAAAGAGCTTTTGATCCACCATTCACTCCACTAGCTTGGTTTCTCACCTGATACTGTGGTTTCATTTGGTTAAGTTTTTTCTGTAGTTCTAAAACAATTAAAAGGTCACTTCCAAGGTCAACTGGTGCTGCAGGCTGGAGGGCCTCTTGAAGAATCTCTAATCCATGGGTAGTCTAAAAGATAAACAGTTCAGCATTTCTAACAGTACTGAATAAAAAAGCCACAGTTAAACTCAAATCTAAATTTGTAACAAGAACATTCCTCAAACACCCAAATGCTGTCAGTAAATTCTCTCTTTCTCAAACCCTCTGACTGAACAAGGGTGACAAGAAGTCTTTAAAACACCATGAGACAATTCAGACACCAAGACTAGAGGACCCATACACACACTGTATTTTCTGTGAGAACAGATGTGGTGCTTTAGTGATAAGCCAGACTAGGGAAAGCGCAGCTGCAAACCTGGCTCTGCTACTGGCCTGGCTAGTGTTGTTTTTATGGAACACTGCACACTGTCCCTGTGCCAAGGAGGTTTCAATTGTCTTTCCATATGAACATGGTTGGACTTGAGTTTAGTAAATCCTAGGACACAGTTTAGTTTACTAACTATTCAGTCACAACAAAATGGTGCTTTTATAAAAAACAAAAACAAACAAGCAAAAAACCCCAAACAAACACCACCCCAAAAAAACCACATCAAAACAAAAAGCACTGCTGGTAAAGCAATGATTAAACTTGATTAAAACTTAAATCTGAAGTGGAGACTTGCACTTTTATGCATTTCAGTAAGGCAAAAAATGACCAAAAACATTTCATGTTTCCTGATGATTGAATGGCAGAACAGACTATGGAAAAGAGCTGCACCTTACCTGATTGTGACTCTTTCTTAAATGATACCTATAGCAGTTGATGAGAGAGACACAGACAAACAAATAACAATATTGAAATGTTTGCCACAGTTGATTTTTCCTAGCTATTTTACTTACAATTTTTAGTTGTTCTTTAAATATCTGGCACTGTTGCTTGATGGGTTTTACTTGAGTAATTTTAAAATTCCAGATTGCCCAAAGTTCAGTCAGGTCTTTTCTTTCTTTATTCAGATTAAAAATTATATCTTCTGTTACTTGTACAGATTTTTCTACTTTTAATAGTAAACCCTCATTTACCTGGCAAATAAACAGACACAATTTTTTTCTGCATGATTTTATAAAATACAATAAAAACATCATGATATTAAAATCTCAAAAAAGCTTAATAAAAAACCAACTATTCTCATGTAACTTTTTTTAAAGATTTCTGCTACTTTTAAGTACACTTTTCTCTTAGAAATAGGCATAGATAAACAGAATTTGTATGCTAAGGACATGGCTAAAGCTGGAGTTTAAAACCTAGCACGGGTCAGTAATGACTGAATTATTGCCATCTGATGGCTGTTTAACAATCATGCAAAATAATTTCTGAATAAACAAAACTACCCAAAATGGCCTTTTGGAGAATAAACAGCAACTGGAAACCAAAGTATATGAAGAAAAGACGACTCCCTTGTGCTGATAAACAAAGCAGCACTGAAACCTGGGAGGGCTAAAGTATTCGATCATTTGGTATTTTTTTTTCTTTTTCACAGATCCTCTATGAGAAACACTAGAAAACTTGGTAATACTATTTATGCTGTTCCCATTTAATTTGTTTTAAGTGACCTTGTTTTCTTAAATTATTTGTATGATCCATATCTTCCAGATAGTTAAAAGCTACAACCTAAGAATATAATGGGAACAGGGTAGCAGCAAATATTGTCAAAACACTTCCAGGTCTTTAGGGAGATAATACCTGAATATATGTTAAGACTTCAAGTGACCGAAGTGCAACCTCATATCCACACATACTGTTTGCCATTACTCTATCTTATCTGTGCTTGGCTGCATGCAGCTGTGACATGCGTACCCACACTGACAGCCTGAGCACTTTCCCTCCTTCACTAGGTTTTCTCAGCTCATCTTGCAAGCTGCTGTAGATTACCAACACCACCTTCCCCTTCTCATCCTGATGTAATTGCTCCCTAGTTTGTCCTATAAAACCAGAAAGAACAGCTGGGTATCCACGCTGTCTGCATTAATTGGGATTGCTTTAGGAGGTGTGGCTTAGGGAATGATTGCACATCTCAGATGATCATCTCATGGAGGGTTATTGGGAAATTAGATAGGGATGCGTAGGCAGTGTAGCTGAACCTGAGACAGAATGTAAAGACACTAGGAAACATTATCTGTAAGGAAGTAGCTCTAACATCCATTTCTTTGGAAGAATTCATGCACTCAATCAGTAAAGACTGCCTGTCTCTTATTGGAAGTAAAATAAACATCATGCTGCAGTTGCATATATGCTGCTTTCCAGCATGAACAGGTATCTGCAACATACTACATCTGTATGCACAGACTGGAACATTAAGGGCTCTGTCACTATTAATTACAAAACTTTTTATATTACTTCTAATGCCATAAGCACTCAAATAATAATTGCATATTTTAAAAGTATTTAGCAGCATTAGTCCCTTTAAAACTAGGTACTGGAGAAATAATCCATCAGTTACAGAACTAGGATGATACCTCATCAATGGCAAATACAAAATATTTAATATGGTTTATCAGATTAAACTCACCACATTTACTAAATTAAGAAAATAGCAACCCATATTTTGGGTGGAAAAAATCTTCTTTATAGTCTTTTGCCACTGTGTATTAGCTGACTCCATTGCAATTTTATTTTCAGCCTCCCTGTTTGTCTGTAGTTGTTTTGATTTATAGAATTCCTTCAGGTTTTTAATATCATCATTCACCTATAGAAAGACATAAAATAAACATCAAAAACCAAATCAAAACTTGAGCTGTTATAATCAGAAGTTATACAGTCATGATAAATTTGAATAGCAGCCTCTGAATCTTTTCCTGATTTTAAGATATATTATTGCCCCTAAAATCTATACAAACACCAAATAGCAAAATAGTTTTTAAATAACTTGTAAACCAGGAGATGGCAAGCAGACAGCAGCAATTTTCTCAATTTCTGTCACATATCACTACATGGATTTTAGATACCAGTACATCAATGCATTGATTTTCACAAATCTGTTTAATATGAAGTAACTGAAGTTAGCAATAACCAGAAGCAGATGAAATCCAATTTTTTGGTAGCTGATCACCCAATAAATAAATCCTATGGCTAATTTTATCTGACAGGTTCCATTCCATTCCCAATTTCTTTCTAAATATAAAAGAACAATGTTGCAGAACCTTAAAATGGAATCCAGATCAAAATGAAAATTAATTGTCCTGGGCATCATTAACACAGCTACCAAAATTTTGTTGGTATTGAATTGATTATGATTTCAGCTAGAGCTAGTTTTTATTTAATTTTTATATCCATTCAAATGAATTAGCACTTCAGTGGAAGTAGAGTAAGACAGCAATAAATATCTATATAAACATTATGTGGCATATTTTAAAAGTTATGTGAAGCAAAATCAGTACATTTAATAGTCAGAGTACATATATGGAAGCATTTTCATTGTGTTTATAATGAGAGTGCACAGGAGAAAAATTGAAATCGATTATAATACTTCCTAGAATGGAAGCACATTTTTCACTTGAAAGATTTTCACAGTCTAGTCAGAGAATAAATAAGTAATCCATACCTCTACAGCTGACTTTAAAAACGCCACATAAGTTTCTAGAATTTCTAATTTTGAGCTTATGTCTTTTTCAATTTTTTTCAGCTCTTTACTCAGAAAGTCAGTTCTGCTAGAAAAAACTGCCACCTGCTCAGGTTCCAACTCTTCCATATCCTTGATGATTCCCTCAGCTGCTTCCAGTTCATATGAAGTTTCCTTTGAGAGTAGAGGCATAGAAAAACATATGTATAATGACTGAAAAGGACTTGTGACTATTGATATCACATTGTTAATTTTCACCAGGATTGCTTTCTTATATATAATTCAATTACTTTTTTGAAGAGTCCATAATGGACATTATATGCTTGAAATATACATTTTTTTTGTCCTATGTAGCTATTAAAACAGCTGTTTTGAAAGCTAGCATACCACAATCCACAGAAAGAATAGGTAGAAGAGGTTACTATTGACAAAGGTAACACCCCAGCATGTAAATGTTTGGCAGAAAAAGCACTAAAAACTATTATACAGTCTTGAGGAACAAAAAGAGGTTCTTGCTCATCTGCTGAGCTTTTTATATTGTTACTCTGTGCTCTCCAGAATTTCTTTAAAGTGAATTTTATTTCTACAGGAACTGTGGACCCATCCCTTGGGTCCCATAAACTGTTGCCAGAAACAAAAGCGAGCTCCATAGGAGTCACGGAGTTTTAAGAATTCCAAATACATAGGATACCCCTAAAATATATACTGCCATGTTGCTCAGCTTAGGCATGAAATATGCATCTATGTCAAGGTAGTGGAGGGGATTCACCTGGTTTTAAACCACTTTCAGATGTTGCAGTATTGCTGTGGGAGTGGAAAGGCTCCTGATGTGACTTGAAAATAGCCTCGTATGTGTCACAGGGCTGAGTGCTGCAGGGCTCTCATACTGTGGCTGCACTCTTAACATGACCAAGGATAGCTGATGGCAACTCTACAGCCCCCTTCACAGCTTCTCCACATGGGAAATACTTCTTTCTCTTTTTGCCAATTCATCCCTTTCGTTTAGCATAATAAACTACACAAGGCTTTTTGCTGACTCTGACCGTCTGGATAATTATCAAACTTGGTGCCTTACATGGGACTAGCAATCCACATTTGAGGAGTCTTCCTATCAAGGGTTGGCACTAGGATCCTGAGGCAGTAACAAATAGCACAATGAGAGAGAGACAATGGGGAAAACCAATGATGTAAGGATGGACTTGTAGTGTTATCTGTGGTTTTGTTCATTAACTATGTTTCTTAAAAATAAACTCTAGACCTATTTTCTTTCCAAGAAATTCACAGCATCTCACCTTATTTAGAATTACATACAGCATGAATTTGTTTCTAAAAGTACTTAACATCACTGAAGGGTTTTTTACCTTTGTTTGTTTAGCCAGTTCCAGGTGTTTGCTCAAAACTCTTTCCGACTCACACAAATACGAGCCAATCTCCACACCAACTGCAAGCATCAGGGTGATTTTTTTAATCGATTGTGACACCTTGATTTGAAAGTATTATTCACATGGTTAATTTATATAAGTAGACCTAGACACCAACTAAGTACAACAAAGCAGCTCACTCACACCCTGCCCCGCTCTCCCCTGCACACTTCAACCTTAAATGGTGGGAGGAGGACATGAACTAAAGAAAAGGTAAAACTTTAATATCATATATACTCAGAGAAAGTCAGGAGTTAAAATACAAAAGAAGAAAACTCTCCTATTTCTCCCAAGAAACTTCCAAAAAAGGTGAGTGAAAAAACCCTCCTGCTTGGTCTCATTTTGTGATAGTGCTTTCCTTTACTCTGATACCCCAGGCTTGTGATTTCACTAAGGCACAACTGGATTATAATCTAGATATTATAGCCCTGGCAGAAATACTTTTATTCTGCTCCAGGGTTTTTTCTCAGAAAGTACATATAAAGCTTCTCTGCCAAGCCAAGAGACCTATTTTTGTGCAGATGCATGTACAGAATTCCATTTCATTGTCACTGTAAGATGTTATATATACATTACGATAACAGAACAGATTACGAAGAGCACAGGCAGATGATATCAGACACAGCACATATAGTTATTATTAGACAAGTGAATTCACATGCAACATTTTTTTAAAGAAGTGGCTGCTAACTGAGATTCAAACTTTGATACATAAGGATGCGTGGCAGTTGAATTTAGCACCAGATTCTTTGGGATACTTCTCATTAGAAGATTAGAATGAAAAGTGTGCTGCTTGGTAGGAATATAACAATAAGCACTCTTCAAACAGTGAAAAATCATGTGTTATGACACAAGTGTCCAAAACGCTCTCTAATATAAGGCTGGGAACAAAGTGATTAGAACAAACTCTGGATTGAAACCTTATGTTCAGACTGGAGTCTACATTTTAAGTAAAAATAACCTTCATAATTGAACTTTCAGCTAAAGTTCACAACATTCTGGTGACATCATTTCTACAAGACCAACAGCAGTTAGCAGTAAATTTTTTATTTTCAGCTAGACTCAACAATATTTTCACTGTGTTCTAATATCATGAGGCTTCTTCTATACCATTCATACATAAATGCTATAGAAAAGTACCAATTTGTGGCAAATTGACTTCACATTTGATTCAGAATAATTCATTATAAACATCATGTAAATACAAAATATCAGACTGTAGACTTAATTATTCAGTCATTAAATTTTATTTACTTTTCTGGTCTACACTCTGGATTTCCTTCATATGACCACTGCTAAAAGACTATATTTTTTAATTTGAATTTGCACATGGAAACTTATTTAGGAGCCATGTGTCTATTCCATCTCTGACAAGTCATTAAAAAGGTCTGTAGTACTACATGACATTCAACAGTTTAAAGAAGGTTGTTGTGTCCTTGATGCCTCAGTATCTTAATTAATAAAAGGAATTTTTATTGTGAGCAGAATCTAGTCTCCTTCAGTTTTCCTGAAAATTTGCTGTGATTAATAATACCCTTATTAACTCTCAGTTTGGCCACAGTTCTATTTTTATCTTCAGCCAAATGAAACAGAAGACACAAAAACAGTATAGGAAAGCTGCCAGCAGGTCACAGTCCTGATTGGTCACTTCTTTCCCAAAAGAACAAGTTATAATAGTTCATTAGCCAAGCAAATCCACGCTTAATTCAACACCACTGGTAAAATGTTCTCATGGAAACAGCTGCATTTCTCAGAAGAGCTTTAGGTTCCTTTGTGTTGATAACAGCAGTAAAACTACAACTGTGTACTCTCTAACAAATCAGTATTTCCCTTGTAATTATTTGAGTCAACTTTAATGTTCCCATACCTAAATTATGGACATGAAATGCACTGTTCATGAATGCATTAAGAAGACATGTCATGAAGATGATAATAATCATTACAAAGATGATCAGAGGGCTGGAGAACTTCTCCTATGACAACAGGCTGAGAGAGTTAGGGTTGTTCAACCGGGAAAAGAGAAGGCTCCAGGCAGACCTGATGGAACACCCCTCCAGTACCTAAAGGGCTCTACAGGAAAGCTGGAGGAGGACTTGGAGTGCTAGGACAAGGGGTAATGGCTTCAAACTGAAAGAGGGTAGGTCTAGATTAGATGCAAGGATTAAATTCTTCATTATGAGGCTGGTGAGGTACTGGCACAGGTTGTCCAGCAAAGCTGTGGATGCCCCATCCCTAAAAGTTTCAAGGCCAGGTTAGATAGGCCTTTGAGCAACCTTGCCTAGAGGAAGGTGTCCTTGCCTGCAGCAGAGATCTTGGAAATAGCTGATATTTAAGGTCCCTTGCAACACAAACCATTCTATGATTTTATGATTTACCTTATTTAGATGATCTTCAAGTGAGGTAGTCCATTGTTGTTTCTTCAAAGTAAGTTCTTTGTAATCTGGACACTGTCTGATCAATTGATTTACTTTTTTTTGAACATATTCCATCATTTTCTGAATTCCTGTCACCCAAGAGCTAAAATGGAAAAGTAGAATTTTTGTTTATTTCTAATTTTTTATACAGGAAGATTATGACTTAAAAAAAAACCCAACACCTTTTCTATTGATTCGTATAATGAGTAACTTATGAAATGCAAACTGTGACCCTTAAAAATAACCAAGAGAAATATTAAAACTAATCAAAACAAAATTGATAATTTGTAGAACACAGGAACAACATTTTCAAACAAATAATTTGTTACAAGTGCCTAAGGTAGATTACCAAGACTGATACACTAATGCTCACAAGGCAAATATTCTGATTCACTGAGAAAGAGCTAATTTCACAAATAATTTTAACTCACTATACTGTCTAAAAACTAAAATCACAAATAGAAGAGCTGAAAAAGAGACAAAATATATGGCACACCACTTATTCTTTAAAAAGAGTGCTTTCTTTCTCAAATATTTCAGTGTTTTTACAGCAGCTGAAAAAAGATTGTCATATACATTCTAAGTCAACCTTTCCTTAAAGATATTGTTTTAACAGGAGAAAAGAAAACAAGAATTTACAAAACAGTGCCTTCCCTTATAACTTACAATGTATATTATCAGGGAGGCAATTCACAATCTGGGTATTTGAGGCAGTCCGTCTTTAGATTAGACAGAGGTTACCACATACAATTAAGAACTGAAGATTTAATATAGGGAAAAAAAAAACACCTGCATATCAATAGATTTACTACTGAAGTTTATTTATCATAAGAATTTTTGTAAAACAAACATGTTCAAATGTTATTTCATTCCTTTAGTTTCATCAGAAACTTATGTTAATAGAACTGCTTACTGGAGGTTTCCTACTTTGTCCTCTAATATTAAAGGACATTTTCCCCTCCCTTCAGATAAGACTCAGACTTAAATTCTGCAATCTCAAAGCAAAACCTTAGTATACATTACTAATATGAAGCATGGTATTAATACCTTTCCATTTGAATTTGATCCAAGAACTGGACACAAAGAGAGCCTAAACTTTAAGTCCGTTTTTGGGAGTAGGTGGTTTCAAATTTTTAAATTACTCTTCCAAAAATTAGCAACCTTAGTTGTTGCTTTAATCTTAAATTCTAAAAATGTCATTCCTCTATTTCAGCACTCCTTAAAAAAGGTATGTTTAAAAATTTCTACTAGCATCACTCCTTTTAAAAAAGCAATAAGAGAACAAGATTTACAGTTTTTGGAAAAGATAATTTAGATCTCAAAGTCTTTGGAAGTATCATTGGTTTGCTCTTATTTAATGCAATATATTTATAATAGCAGTAAAATAGACACTTCTTACACTCATACGGAAGCTAATTGGCTGGCAAAGTAACAATGGTTTTCTTAAAGGGCAGAAGTTACTGCTTGCATAATTCTTTTATAATTAATACATATAAATTTTTGCTCCTGTTTTTCAGCTGTTTTTAATTTTAAGCTATGAGTGCTAAAAAAATCAGCCTTTTCAATATTTTAATTTTGAAACATTCTAGAATTACAAGAACTCCCCTCTGTCTTTTTCTACCACCTAGTTCTCTTCCAACATGATTTTTTTTTTTTGCCATTTTAATTTATTTGGCCTATCTTTTAGTAAAAATGAATCAAGAAGATCTGAAATTAGGACAAAATTAACATCACATTTCTCCAATTTTACTGTGAGTTGGATTTCCAATTACTCCAATGAAGTCAGTGTCACTAGCCTTAGATATAGTCCTCCCTCAATGTGAGGATATCAGTATTAAATTTTCAAACCATAAACTACTAGAGCTGTCTTATCATATGCATACAAACTATCAAGCTTAGTTCTGCTTACTCTAAAACTGAAAATAACAAAACAATGTGGATACAATGCAGATACAGAAAACCATCTGTATTTTAATTATCTTAATGTTCAAGCACCTGTCTTCTCTTGATGCATTTAAAACAGTACTACACATGGCAGCTACTTAGATATTGTCTTAAAAATGCATTTTCCAGTATCTTCATTCAAAAGATTCAGTGAAAATCAGGGCATTATCTATCAAAACTGACAAAGTGTCACCCAATATGAAAAAAGTCAGATGATTCCTTCTCTTTATTAATATATACATTGTCAGAACAGCTGGAGAATCTGCCTTCCTTATTAAAACTAGTAAAGCCATTAAACTGGCACAGCATGTTATGCCTTCTCTATCACAAGCAATGAAAGAACTCTAAAATTACTGTGCTCCATCTACACCTTCATGGAGCTGGCAGCTATTTTAAAATGCCACACAAATCCACACTTGCTGCCAGTTGCTTCAAGAATCCTGCCAGATTGCAAGCAATTAACAACTATGCATCTCATCATCAGATTATACTTTCTTGTCTGTCTTATCACAAAGCAGCTTTTTGAAAAGATGCCTAAATATTTCTGGATCCATATCCTCCACTGCCTTCAAATGGTGAGTACCCATGTCCTTAAGGATTTCTAGTCTGGTTTGATAAAACAAATGGGAAGTCTGTGAGGGCAGCTAAGACTGGTAAGTGCTTGTGCAGCAAGTGTGACAAAACAGTAAACAGAATTTAATCTTGATAGGTGTTCTGTTTTCTGTACTCCTTTGCCCCTCAACTGTTTATACAAATCTTATCTCATGAGATTTAATCACTAGGTTAAACACTGGCCAGCATTTAAGGATAGCACAGTGGCTTTCACATGTGAAAGAGAGGCCTCCTTCAACACATGAATATTTCTGAAAGAATATTCTGGAATATAATATCTTACCACATTTGCTGACAGACCTCACTGTGTCAACCATTACTAGACTTATGAGCTGGCTGGGAGCATTTTGGTTATCTCCTAAAGCCACGAGTTGGACAAAAAAACCAAGACTTGTCTGGGTATATAATGAGTGGAGGGCGAGTCAGGATCATAGCTGTGGCAATGAAGACTAGCCCTGTGCTGAGTTCTGGAAGAGGCTAGCCAGCAGTTCACTCCCCTCTCTTAAGGGCTTGTGAAACTGCATCTGGGGGCCAGTTTGGCCAGTTTAAGACCCCGCAGCACAAGACAGACAAGCTGAAGATAGGATCTGAGTCTTTTCAGAGATGTGCAACAAATGGAGAAGAGAAAATGCTCACAAGTTGCAGTGACAGAAACTTTGTCTAGGTATAAGAAAAACATGCTTCACAAGAAAATTGCCTAAGCAATAGAATAGGTTGCTCAGAGAGGCTGTGGAATTTTCACCCTTGTAGATACTCAAAATTTGACCCTGAGCAACCTAATTGGACTGGTTTTGAGCAAGGGATTGCGCCAAATGACCTCCAGAGTTACTTGTCAGTTTAAATTATTCCATGATGGTAGTCCTCAAGCCCATGCCTAGGAACATTAAGTGTTCCACTTGCACAGAAGTACCAGTACTGCTCATTGAAATATATGGCATATTCATTACATTCAGGCAATGAGGCCTGAAGGCAACAGGGGAAAAAACTAAAAACCCATAATATTCTGTGTCTGCTTTCTTGTAAAGAGGCCTATTTATTTTTATGATTTAAACACCTGGAATTTTTCACTGTTCTTTAGAAACAGCAAAACACATTTCTAGTCAGGTTGCTTTTTAAGTTTCACCTTCCCTTTCTAAATCACTGCTACTTCATCTGTAAAAGCTTTGCCTTTTTTAAAACTGTAATGTCTTCTAAGCAGAAATCTAACCTTCTTTCTTTTTTATAGAATATCTTGAGCACACAGGCAGGTATGCCTGTAGCATTATGTGCTTTTACTGAGTTTTACAAGAAATGACCAGCGGGGTAATTTTGAAAAATTCATCTCATTGTTTTTGATGTGTACCAAAGATATCTTACCACCCCACTGATGAGCTGGACTGTTTAAACTCTTTTTTAAAACTCTTAATAGGTAAAAAAGAAAATTAATTACTTGTTTCTGAACACTGCCCTAACATACCAGCTTCATTGTTTGACACCACTCTTACAAGTAAAGTCTAGTATTCCTAAAGATTTTTGTTAAAGAGATCGGTTTGTATAAATACCACCAGAGAAGTATGGCAGAAGCATTGCGTCTTTAATAAGTCTTTAGTAAACTACACTGGCTCTAAATGCAGTCTGATTCTAAGTAAAGTTATAAAGCAAGAAGTAGACATGGAGAAACGCAGTAGATATGCAAAAATGGAGGGAATACCTGTGAGAATCTGCTTTACTAACTAAAGTTCGTCCCTTTTGCATGGCAGTCACTGTGCAACCTTTGACTGCTTCCTGTAATTCCTCATACTTCATTGTCAAGGTAGGCAAAGGTAAGCCTTCTGAATTCAAAATTTTACAGTAATTCTCGATACCTTCAAGACCATCAAGTACCTGAGGGAAAAAAAAAAGTATCTGTTGTCAATATTTCTATTTACAGTGTGCATGCATATTCTTTTAAATAAATATATTATCAATAGATTATATAATAAATATATTATCAATAGACTTTGCAGGTCACAGAAGAATACAGGGATAATTCAATGAGAGTTAACGTACATATGGGCATGCAAAATCATGATTACTCTTTGAAGTCAAAACTATTTCGTTTTTCCAGCAATAGTCAGGCCAGTTTGACATACTGAAGCAGAACTACAGCAGAAGTAAAGAGTAATACAAAAGTTTATGATCAAAAGTTTTATTGAAACACTTTCTTAAAAAGTGTTACCAAAACTTTTATTTTTTATCCATGTTTTAAATTTATCAATTGTATAGCCAACAAATAAAAATGAAGCATACTTTTATTAAAATGGTAGGCTTTGTTTTGCATATATGCAGCTATGATTTAGTTATACCCATTCTCTGTTTTCCTTTAGTGTAAGGAGAAGTTTCTCCCTCAAATTCCAGAAAAAAGTGACAAAAGTACCTTAAAAAGACTTCTGTCTTTTTATACAGAATAAGAACAACCTTATAATACTACATTACTAAAGTCAGTACATACTAATAAAATAGTAACTAAACCTACTGTGCATAATTAGCATCATAGGAGCAGCACCACATTTTTTTTTGCTTTTTTTTGCTGCTCTAAACACCAGGGGGAAAAAAGCAGCAAATCAGTAGATGATATGTAATAGCATTAATTTCCCATTTAATTAATTTAACATAATACCACTATAACATGGACTACTCTATATATGTATTTTTAAAAGGAATTCAACAGTTTGCACACCACCAATCAAACCTGTGTTCAGACTTTGCAAATCTTTATATACAGTACAGTGAATTATCTTGCAGACTTATAGTCTAAAAATACACTGTTCTTGAAGCCTCAATTCATCATTGAGAAGAATTCTGAGAGAGAACAAACATATGTATATGCTAAAATACTATCTGTAATTATATCAACTTTAAAATTACTATATCAGAAGAGCAAAAGAACTCTAAGGCAGAATAAATTTGACTTTAAAGGGTTTTGCAAGGTTTTACATTCATAAAAAAGTGAAAATTCAATAAGATTCTTAGGGGGCAATATGATCCAGCTTGCTACAGTATATTGCATTTGAACAAAGAGCTCAGCAGCTGAGAATGAACCCTTTTTGCTGCATCCAAACAGCAAGCAGAGATGCCTGAACTGTCTCAAACTGAAACCTATGCAAAAGAAATGAAGGAAATTAAAGAAAATTGGGTGAGCAAAAGTAATTCAACTTCTATACACAGTGGAATAAAATAAGATATGCATACTTTGTTATTTCTGGGGAAAAAAAATTATCCTGACCATACAAAGAAAATTTTCTAACAACAAGAACTCTCTGTCAGGGCAGTGTAATTGAAGGTAGATCAGGAAGGCCTTTTCCTAAAACATGAAATCATTTTAGTCATTGCTAAGTATAAAAATGGCCATAAACTTCACATCAAGACAGTAATTATAATCATCTTTGAAAACTCATAGATTCATGGACCTATGTGAATCTCAAAGATCTTTCTTCAGTAAATAGAGGCCATTCACATGAACTCAGAAATTGAGTGAAGTTCATTTATTTTGTGCAACAGGTTCTGTATAACAAATTCCAGTCTTCAGGACCATACTTCAGAATACTAAACAAAAGTGTCATAGGAAAGCTGTGAAGTGTTCAAGAATGATTATGCATTTATAAGCATTTCAGAAAGACTTAACCTATTGATCAGACTTACTGTAAGTATTGCTAGTTTGCATATTTAACTAGGTAAGCAGTCTAAGTTGCACTGGATTGTGCAGGGATCTGCATTCCAATGCCCACAGCTCCCTGCAGAGAATGCTCCACCCCAATCTCTCCTGCATATTCATTTACAAGCTAGTTACTGTCTATACTCTCTCAAAACAGTTTTGAAGCAATGTAGGCACTGAAGTACAAAATACTCCAAAATTAGCTAAATTCGTGACTCTGCCAACATACATAAGTATGTTTTACATAAGTAAAAACCTTATTTATTTACTTAAAGCTATCAAAGTGAATGTTTTCAAGTTTTTGCTGTACCAAAGCAATCTTGGACTATTCCACGTATCATTTCCCAAGTCCTCTCAGAGGATAGCTACACAGAGGTCCCTCAGCAGAAAGTCAAGCTGAAAGTAACTACATTGACATTGAGAGAAAAGCTTAGGAAGGGAGGTACATAATTACACAAGAGCCAAGGAGCTTGCAAAAATGCATAAAATATTGCTTCATATTGCCAAATAAACAACCACAACCAAATGCTGCCAAATGCACTCAGAACCTAAGAGCACAAAAAATGCAATTACTCTGCTTCTGTGTTTTTGGTTTTCTGAATCATTAAAAATTAAAATGACAATGAAATACACAATCTCTAAAAGGAGTTCCCTTTGAGTTAGTTCAAAAAAACTAATTTTGCTCATTTTCCCTTTACACATAAAGACAGTCCAGGTGTATACCCTGAGAACAAGGGGAAATGTCTCTTTTCTGAACTATAGTAACCAGTGTTTTGTTCACTCTTAAATATAACAGGTGCAATGGAATGCTGTGGAGACACACCTGAGCTAGTGCTTTCTTCAGCAGGTACTTCCACCAAGTACAGCCCTATATTCTGGTAAGACTCCACCTTTGCTCTCAAAGAAACAGGCCTATATTTGTGTAGCTCCTTGTCCAAAGAAGGATGGGGTGACTATCAGCGGAAGTTGTAACACTGTTTTCATTAGCCCATCTCAAATTCCTCATCACAAATGAATTTAAGAAAGATCAGACTTACTGGGGGGAAAAAAATATATACATAAATCATTTCTACACCAAGTGCCATTTGTATGTTGTTAAAGAAATACCAAAGGAAGTCGTGCGTGTTAAAGACAAACGTGATTACAGCCCCACCTGCTGCTCAAAACAGAAATTATTGTGGACTAAATCTTAAGGATTTTTTTCAGCACATTCAGTAGAGCTATGAAGATTGTTGTGGGAGCTATTTTTTGGAAATAATCTGTTTTTAAAACTTCTATAAAATACAAAAACACCATTTGGCCTTTGGACACCTTAAAAATAAACTTTTCTAACTAGTATTCTAACTAAATGGTTTTGGGGAAAAGGTTGCATTACTAATAATACTGATTATAATTGGCCCCTGTGAAGACCACTGCAAGTATAGACTTTATTTGTGGTATCCATACAAGCCTGTAACAGATTGGGTATATCAGAGCAGTTCCCGTGTCTTCATACAGCTTTATGCCATCACGGCAGAGCCCATGATCTTAAAGGCCAATTTTTGGCAAATAAATATTTCCCAACTATCTTATTTTGGAATCTGAGTGGTGTTCTCAATATACTTTAAAAAAAATAAAAAGAAAAAGGGATTTTTTTTTTTTAAAGGGATTTACCATTTTGGGTAGAAGTTTAAGGCAAAAGGTCATATTGAATTTGTAATTTTCCATTCCAAGTTGTTTAGCAAACTGCTTGCATAATCCCACATTTATCAGCCTTCAAGAGCATCCTAACAGTTTTATTATCAGGTTATTATTACAAACTTGGCTTCTTACTAACCTTGCCAGCAGCATGAAAAAAGTCATTGGCTTCCTGCAGCAGGGCCTTTCTTTCTTCCATATGGAAGCAGACTTCTTCTCGCAACAGACAGATTTTGTGATTGGAAAGTTTTAGATGTTCTTTTTCTGTATAGTCCTCTGAAAGCAAGATCCTAAATGCTTCACCTTCCAGTTGTTCCACAGTGGAATTCCATTCCTAGGGGGAAAAATTCCATTTTAATCAATTACACATAGAAAAGTAGTATACTGAATGATAATAATATATGCATTGGAAAATGTGGATTGTTATAGGCCTGAAAGCTATCACAATTTAAAACAGTATTTCTGCTAGGAGGGATTTCTCAGCATATCATGGTTTTAATGATGGAGTTTTCAGCAGTGACATGCTAAATTCTTTGAGCCAGTTTCACAGGCAGAAGTAGCAGTTACTAGTATGGCTGCTGGGAAAAAGTGGTCTGGATAACATGAAGACGAGAAACTTCTGGGTAAGACCACATTCCCATGACAAACAGCTCCTTCAGCCCACCTTTTTAATCATGAGCAAATTAAAATATTTCCTAGATAATAGCTGCTTCTAGTGAGACAATGCCAAGAGCTGTCTGGTAATCAATTCAATCAAATGACCTTCCCTTCCAATAAGGCGCTGTCATCTTTGACCCTCTCCATTGTACAGCTTTCCTGATTTCCTACATACAAACATAAGTCCACTCAAAGTATGTCTCTGCCTGATCTGATAATGAGCCTTTCTAGTGGCAGTGACAGATAGAAGAGATGTCTAAAAAAAAGGAGGATCGTACTTCATAATTTCAAGCCACACAGTCAGAAATATTTCTGACATTTAATTGAGAAAAGTACTTTAAAACTAAGGTGCTGCAAAATGGATTCAGTTGAACTGGTACAAGTTTGCATACAAATGTTCTGTCTATATTGCACCATGTGGAAGCATATTATATTTATTTACTTTGATCCCCTACATGTTTTTTCCTGTTATAAATACTATTATAATATTCACTATCCCTATCTTCTTTAGGTTATAAAGAGGCAATGAAAGATATATCAGACTAGATAGCCCAGATGGAAATGATCTTTACTATTACTATAAATGAGTCAAGAGAAAAACACCATTTCACCTCTTCCTGTCTTGCAACTACTGCTTTGGTTGCTTCTTCTTTCCTTTTTCTGTGGTTTTTATAGAGAAAACTATACAATAGAAAAACTGTATTTTATCACTGCTGTACTTGTCAACACTTAAAAGTGCTGCCTTATTATACTATTGAAAACAAAAGGAACATTGAATACTATGCTGCAATTTCCCATGCCTTAGGTAACCCGTTCTCTCCACTTTTTCTAGTAATTGATTAAATAATAGTGGAACCTTTTTGCAATCAGTTTAGCACTGGCTTCCAAGGATTTGTATCAAATATCTGGTAAAGCAGGCAGAAAAATATTTTAAAGTTTTTTTTTTTTTCATTAAAACACTGTGGAGTGTACACATGGCACAAGAAGAATACAGGGATAGGCTATTTTCAGCACGCTTAAAGATCACGGATCTCATGTTTCTTGTTTGGTTTTAGTGAAAATATTTCTAGGGAAAGCTTATGGTTTTGGAAGTTCTTCCAAAAAAGTAATCTGTTTATTCACATATCTTTCATAAACAGCAGCAATTCTAATGCTCTCACAGCCTCCCACCATGCTGCTTTATCCTTTGAAGTACAGTAAGCAGTAGGAGACACATTTTGGTCTCTGTAGTTCGGGGCATTCCTTATCTGACGTTGTCCATTATTTTGACAACAACTGGTATGGTCAAACACTTGTTCAATGAGATCAGCAACTTATTTTACACAAAGTTATCACCAGATGTGGTTATATCTCCATCTGTTCTAGACCAGGTCTGGTTCAACAACTAACAAGTGAGAGACACTCTCCGATTCCCAACTTATCCATTGCTCAACAAGCTTAAATAGTACATGGCAACTCCAACAGGAAGGACTACTTTCCTCGTTGCATTCTAGCCTAACTTCAACAACTCAGGAAAAAAAAATCCAGCACTGCTCACAAGTCAGTGAAAACCATACCTGGAAATGGAAAACACATGCATTCAGATTATGCCTGTAAGTTCCTGAACTTTGAATTCATTTCTGCAGCTTCAGGGCACATGAACTTAAGCTGAAACAGAGGGTATTCACATGGGTAACAAAAAGAATTTTAAAATATGAACAAACCCATGGGGATAAAAAAAACATGATGCCTGGTAGGATGTCAATACATACCAACATGGTAATCTCAAAATCATGACTTATCTGAAAACCTCTTTCATCTCACTCAAAAGTACAACTACCAAGGTATATTCAGTGATAAATCTTTCAGTGGGAATTAGTCTGTGGTACTAACTGCTGCAGGTTATAACAGGAGACAAACATTTTAGCAAAGTCAATTAAAAAATGATGAATAATTAAAAATATAAAAGAGATGCTAAACAAGATTTTAGCAAGCAAATACATTACATTAAAGCCAATTTAAAAGGATGTTAGAGATTATTTAGGCATTAAGTAAGCTTTTTGTAGAGGAAAAATTTTAAAAATACTTCATGATAATAAACATAAAAAGACTGATAACACCTTCCCTAAAGTAGTAGAAATGTCTGAAATTACAGATTTATTTGATCAGCATTCTTTTTTTTTTTTTTTTGTGCCTATCCCTTCATCTTGAAAATGTGATTAATAACAAAAGGAAAATTATGACAATCCTGCTAGATTTCTAAGTAATTTCTGCACTGTCGTGAACACTCTTTACCTTTCTGCCATGGAAGGCATAAAGTAACTGTAAAAGTCTATAGATCTTCATTAATGCCTTATTTAGCTCTTTTTTTTTCATGTTAAATCAACTTTTTGCTTTTAACCTCCATTATAATATTACCAACAGCAGCTTTTAGGTGTTCTTAGAGCAGAGGTTAAACTCTGCCCATTTATATTGAGGCAAGCTTCTTTGAACTTTCACACAAGCTCAAAAACTCAATTTATTCTAATAATTTATATTTTAAAGTATTCCATGAACCTTACAAGCTCCCTGAGGGTATTACATTTGGTTAGGCACATTTGCTATCCCATTCAAACAGTCCCCAAATTTGGATAAATTTTCTATAAAATAGCTAGTGACAACTTTGATTTCAGCTTTATATTTATAAAGAAATGTTTTTACACATGAAAAGCCTAGACTTTCCATCAGCAGAATATGCAACCTCAGTGGAAAAATCTTTGATAGTTTCTCCTGTTCTTCATCCTTCCACATGTTAAATTCATAACAATCTGTCAGTCAATACTCATTTTCCCTGAAAGGAACACACAGCCTACTATTACCCTGATCTTTCAATTTATCATGAAATACTTATTATTAAAGACAAATTGGATGTGTCTATACTTCACGTGTCTCCTTAGCTCATGTCACTATTCTTTTCCTCACAGTAATAAGCCTTTTGAAAATTTGCTTTCACTGTTCCATTTGACAAGGAAAATGAGCTCCTTTTAGGTTTCTTGATTAATCGGGTATTTTTCAAGAGTGTTAAAACTGATGAACTAAATAAAAACACTGTAGCTTTAAGTAAAAGTCTTGAACTTTTTCTGCCTTCTAAAATGTCCAGCACAAGCCTGGGGAAAAAAAATGCAGAAATACCTACAAATTTACCCCAAACCATTAACAGATATAAAAGAAGCGCTCTCCCAAGGAAGTGAGATGGCATTCAGAAAAATCAGACACAAAAGAACCAGATGAATGCAGATTTCCATTTGCTGCACACAAAAGATGAAAGTTTAGGTAAAAAATAAAATTGCCCATAAAGAAAAATTCCTTTACATGCTTTTATTCTAGCTATCAAAATACACAAGAGTGGATTTCATCTGCTATGCTGTGAAACGCAACACTTGTCAAACTCGACAGAATGCCAGTCTCAGATAAACTGGCAAGTGATGGATAGCCTGAGTTTGCAGCCATACAGAGAATGGCAAAGATCACAGCCATCCAGAAAGGCCAGAGAAGAGAACTCCAGACAGACACTGAACTGTCAAATAAGATTTCCTTCTATCTAATCATCAGCTGTGAGATCTGGGGGAAAATAAAAAAAAAAAAAGCCACCAAAAAAATAGGTAAATGCCATACTCTTGATCCTTATTTCAATGTCAACAAATATAGCAATTAGTACCACTGTTAGTTAATTTTGTCATTAAGAACCACCTTGAAGTCTCATTAGAGCATGTTAATACCTAACGTGGGTGCTGCAGACACGAAAGGTATGCAGCTCTATAAACCAGGGTACTTTGCACAGTGCTAGTAATCCCTAGGAAAAGGAGGACTGATTCCAGCATTGTTCAGTCCTGGACAGTGGCAGAAACTAGATAAAATGTAAACAATTTAGAATATTACTTTCCTTCATCTCTGAAGTTATTTGGCCACAAAGTGGTGCTAGCAATTCTCTTTTACCATGTCAAGCACCTCCGATGCACGTAGAAATGCAACAGCAAGCAGTTCATCAGTGCCAGCAGCTATTCTTATAAAAACATGATTTCCTAAATATGCCTCTTCTCTCAAATCTTGGTGGGCCAGGAAGGGGTGAGGGGTGAGGAGGTGGGGGGGGGGGGGGGGGGGCCAAAACAT
>JAWWEU010000163.1:23783554-23838945 GCA_035583155.1 Acropternis orthonyx
CCCCCCCCCCCCCCCCCCCCCCCCTCCCTGCGGGAGTGGGGAGCAGCAGGGTTCTTTTGATGTTTGTTTTTATTTCCAAATACGAATCTTTGGGTTCATTTTTGGTCTTGATTATTTTACCAGCTAGCAATAATGCTTTCAGTGGTTTCACCTCTTAGCAAGGTGAGGTTCAAGATAAGGTATCAGCTTGAGAACATAATAAATCATTCTCCTTTCTCCTCTCAGACTGGCCCCACAAATAAGATGCTAAGTCTGTAAATCATTCCTAGGCTGGCCTCTGAACAATTTAAGCAAATCATTTGTCCTGTTCAACTTAATGCAACAATAGACGTAAGTAAACACCTTGTGTGAAAGTGTTCAGATGTCGGAACCATCTTACTCCCTGAGAGAATACCTAAACTTGCTCTGCATGGTTATTACACAGAAGCATTTTATTATACTCTCAAAGCTACAGCAAACACATGAAATGTTACTTGAACATGTTGCATTGTTTTAATAGCAGTTTGTGTTACGAGGTACTCATGTTATTTGATAGCAATACTATCACTGTCTGCACAGTACATTAGTACAGTGTCTGTGTTGGTCTGCAACCTGAAAAAATATTTTGGGAATTAGAGATGTTTGCTTTACAGATATAGAAATTGCTAGTATTGTATTTTTTAAATCATTCTGTTCCTACACTTGGTCTTGCAACATTATATTTAATAACTTCACAGGTGATTTGTAAGAAAACATAAAATTATTGTTTAGGAAAGTTCCAAATTTCACAAAAAGTAGCAAAGTCCTGTGAAATAATGAGAAAAAGGCAGTTACAGAGATTGAGCAGAACCTTTTTCTGAAGTAGGCTCATTTGAACTAACCAGTGACATGTAATTTCAGACTTGCCAGAAATTTGTGACCCTGGAAAACAGTATCATGTTGTATGGCCAACTGAAATGAAAATTTTACATGAAAAATGTCTTAAGAGAATTTTGTGCACACATGTATAGGAACACAGAGGGACTAATATATCTGTTTCCAGGACCTGTGAAATAATTTTTTAAGATTGTGCCTAGTTCTTCACTGGCCTTCCCAAAACCTTGGCATGGAATTAACCAACAGCGTCTCAAACAGAATGAATACCTCACAAAATAGCACTTGCAGTTCCATTGATACATAAATATGCATAAATATTTCAGATCAGTCATGAGATGCTGAAAGCCTGTGAATTGGTGAAGATTCAGGGAATTTCATGTGCAAACATGATAGATCTTGTAATCCTTAGTCTGTGAGCAAAGATGCCAAGTTCATTTCTATGTTGTTCTGTATTTCACTGTATTCCAATCATACCAATAACACATTCCTTTGTGCAGTGATAACACCTAAAATTAATCTCTCCTATCTAACAAATATTTACTGAAATACACATTTAGTTGGTATAATTTATCTGAATTTTACAACCAAGACGCCAGGTTCCTCCTCTGTTCCATTCTCAACATCTGCAGGTAAGTACTGCAAAAACTAAAGCACAAAGCCCCATAACTCACAACTTTCTCAATTATATTTGCAGTTCAACCTGGCCAGTCTTCTGCACATCATAAGCAAAACCCATGTGCTCAGTAATTTCATTTCCCACTGCTAGAACGTGCTGCTAGTGAGAAAATCAGAAAGCTAAAGATAAGATGTTCTAAATCATACTCACATGGGTGCATAAGAAAAATGTTTAATGCTAGACACTTTTAAGTGACCTTATTAAAATAAAAAAAAGGCAATTCTGTAAAATTATATGAATGATCTATTCAATAATGTATGAGAGAAGAATTATTAGGTGTAACTGTAATAATAAACGTTATCATTATAAGTTAGTTTCTGGATGTTCAACCATGAAAAGGATAATTATACAAAATGGAAATGCATATGGTTCTCCTTTCTACACTTATACTATCATTTCTAAATCAGACAGCTGAATTAAAGGGACAGACTTTCAAAATGGAACACGGGGAATATTAGTGATTATTTGGCTAATTCTAAAATTCAGCAATAATTTAGGTTCCCTCAATATTTTTGTGTGTCCCTATCTCTCTGAAAGCACCCCACAGCTTACTCATTTACTGTTTATCTGTTTTTCTTGTGACAAAGGTGTGTTCAGAAGAATTTATCTTTACATACTGATCTTCCCTAAACAAAAAAAACCAACCAAACAACAACAACAACAAAAAAAAAAAAAAAAACAAAAACAAACACATGTTTTCTGACATGCTTCTAGGAGAAGCATTAGAAATATTATCATATTCTGTTTACATGACAGCCCAGAAGCAGTTAACTGTTAATTAGGCAAACAGGCAAACACCTGACATTTAACAACAACGCTTAGAAAGAAACATAGCTGTGAACAATCATAAGCCCGTTGTTTGCTATCAACACAACAGACTTTAAAAAGGCATTTGCTTCTATTGGAATAGTTTTTGAATGAAAAAGACCTGCTTGGTCATCTGGGTTATCCAAATTCAATTGGTTGAAAATGATACAGTGAGGAATGATCCTGACCAGCAACAGCACTTACCTGATGACTACGTAATTGAGGTACCTAAAAAAAGTTCTAAATATTGGCAATTTATATAATAAAAATATCCTTTCTTTTTATATCAAAATTTTCTTTAATCCCATCTTGCTTTTATGAGTGGTGGTAACACATTTATTCTCTGGGAAACTGATATTAACAATGAAAATAGCATTTTCAATTACTTCTAGTTACAAGAAATAAATGGGCAAATACCTCCTCCAATCATGTACCTAGCTTTGTGATAATTAATTATGACAGAAATGGCTGGGATTTTATTCTTTATGAACAGTAATAAAATTACTCTTCTTTTTTTTTTTTTTTTGCCACATGGTTTAATACGTAAATTACTGGTGTGGAACTTGATCACCAAATTGAAAAACCAACTAAACAACAATTATTCTTTTAACTCACCAAAAGCTTTTAAAATTTTAAATGAAAAAACCACTGAGAAATGCGGAGGCCTGAATTAAAGGAAGTAAACCTACTAAAATCATTTAGACATATAGAAATGTATATTTCACGTACACGTACAAAATATCTACTTGCACACTGCTTGTTACATGCCCAAGGTCATGTTTTCTTACTCATTTTTAAAGTTGCTTCACCAACTAATGATGGTATTTCTTACTTTTACTTTGATTTCCATTTCTTCAAGCTCTTGAAGTAACTCTTCATTTTCCAATAGAGATGAGCCTAAGTTTTGCTTCTGGAAGTAATCTCTGATATTTTTCTTATACCAAGATGTAACCTAATTCGATAACAAAAAGAACCCAGTCAGTAAAAAATCTGAAAAGTTATTGTCCATTTATTAAAATATGTACAAGACAGTTTCATTAAAAAAAAAAAACCCCACCTTCATTTGCATTCCTTTCATTGTTCTTTCCTAATGTTCATGCATTTATTTCAGTGCTTGCATTTGTGTTATTTGAATGTTAATAAATGCAGAAGGAAAGCATTAATATCAAAACAAACGCATAGTGGAATATATGTAAGAAAATAGACAAAAGTGTATTCATCATGACCAGATTGTAACACAGTAAAATTAAAAATCAATTTATAGCCACACATACCTTAAAAACATGGTTTTTAACACAATACAGGTATTGTGCATTCTCCCTTGAATTACAATATCTCTAAAATATCCCTTTGCATACAGTAAAAGACTACAGATCTGAGTAATTTTGACCTAATAGAACCTCTTCATCTCTGGATTGAAAAACCCAGTTAAGCTATAGAGATACTATTGCATGGCATGATCTTTAGTAGCTTTAAAAATTATTACATCTTACTAAACTTACTTCAGCAAGTATATTCAGCAAACATATGCAATATACAAGTATATCTCCTAAATTGCACAGAACTACTTGCATTTATATCTGCTTGATTCATAGTAGGTACGTCTTCCTTTCTTTGTAAACAACACATGGCAAGGAGTCTCCAGTGAAGCTTTGCATTTTAAAATAGTACCAAAACGAGTTATTGGTATCAAGGGGACTTCCTCCAATCCTTTCAGCCTAGAAAATCACCACTATACTTAAATCATACGCAGCATACTAAGAATTTTTGTTAATAGCACACTAGAATTTTTTTTGGCATGTAGAAGCTGTTTTTAATAAATTCAAACAATTCTAAAGTATGAAAAAGCCTTTAAAATGTGTTGGAAATATTTCTCAGCTACAAATAAAAAATTGGTCACATTATCTCAGGAGTTCAACAGAGCCAAATTCTTTTACTAGTGAGCCTTCATTTCTTGAGCATATCCTCCAGATGTGTACTTACTGATTGAAACCTTTTTTCCTGGAAGCACGTTTTCACAGAACATTTACTATGTGTTCACCAAAATATAAATGAATGAAGTGGACAAAAAAACCTGCTAAAAGTCAAGTAAAAAAGTCTCTGTAAATTAGGACTTCTCTTTTTTTATCACTTATCTTAGCAAAACAAACTAGCATTTCTGTAATGTTAGGCAGTCTAAAAAATCATTCTTTAGCCCTGTTATAGCAAAGTGTTCACCGCTTTACCAGCTGGCAATATTCCTTTCCATTAAAGGGAGTTTAATCAGTTGGCTTCCACTACAGCTGATACCTCTGAGTGATTTCATTGTGCTAGTTTAGCTCTTAAGCAGCAGCTGGGGATACTTCACTGCTTTTTAAGTAAAAAAACCCACAGAACCTAACTTTCAGTGACTTTGGTGAAAGGATGGGAAAGGAGACAAAGGTTAATATAGCTGTTTGGAAAAGACAGTGGTTTTCCTTGATTGGTTGAAATCAAAAATCACTTCTTTTTTTTGAAGAATGAGACTTTATCATTCATTTACAATAATTATCAGCTCTGTTTGAAATGAATAATTCATATCAGAAATAAAAGACTCTTCAACACTTTTCTCAGGTTGCTAAACTGCTCATTTTGCAGTGATTATGGTCCAGATGATTTCAATGTTCACAGTTCCACTGCCTTCCTACATTTCCCACTACCAATTCAGAAGCAGTTCTCTGACAAATAACAGGAGATGGGTAGGGATAGAGAACACCAAACCAACAGCAGAGCTGAACTTGTGGGTTGGCCTTGTCTGGCTGCCAGACACCCAGCCAGCCACACTCTCACTCCTCCTGCTTAACAGAACAGAGGGAGAAAATGAGATGGAGAAGCTCACGGGTTGCATGAACAAAGGACAGGGAGAGCAGTTACCACTTACCATCACAGGTGAAACAGACTCAACTTGAGGAAAATTAATTTATTGCCAATTAGGGAGAAATACAGAGAAAAACTAAGACACCTTCCTTCTACCCAGCCCTTTTCTTCAGACTCCACTTCAGTCCTTTGCTCCCAACTCCTATACCTCTCCCTCTCAGGTGGCACAGGGGCGTGGGGAATGGGAGACTATGGTCAGTACAGAACAGCTTCTCTCGGTCACTTCTTCCTCCTCATACTTTTGCCCTGTGTCCAGCATGAGCTCTCCAGGAGCTGCAGCTCCTGTCAGGACACCCTGCTCCAGCAGGGGCTCTCTATGGCCTCGATTCCTTCAGGGAATTCCAGTGTGGACTCCTCCACGACCAGCAGTATAGATATCTGCTCCAACATGGTCCTTAGCACAGCAGGTTTTTTTTCTGAGGCCTGTGGAGTAGCCTCTTCCAAAACATCCACAAGCTGCAGGGGAATACCTGCTGCAGCCTATGAAGCACCTTCTCCCCCTCCTTCTTCACTAACCCAGGTGTTCACTTTTTGTTCTTTCTCCTCACTCCTTCCTGTATCTGTGCAGTGTTTGACCCTTTCTTAAACACACATGAAAAGTGGCACCACCACCTGGCCTGAGGGGCTGCACCTGCAGAGCTCCCTGGAACCAGCTGTGCCAGGCATGAGGCAGCCCTGGGTTCCCTTCCACAGCAGCCCCTATCCTGCAGCCTCCCATCCTACATCCCCCCTCCATCCTGCAGCACCCCAGCACACCAGGGTAAACACTGGTATTTTCAGAGGGAAAAGAATTGTTTCCCACATCAATACATTGTGCTGGGCTCTGCCAAACCACTCTATAATCATCTGCCACTAATGTGAGGCTATAGAAAGAAGGAGCAAATACAGCAGAGATCAAAAATTAGGAACTGGCATGTTTTTCTTTCCAGAAATTACTCCCACTAGGAAAAACATCCTTTTTCAACTCCCTCTCTTGCTGTATGTATTAAATCACACACACTCACATGCCATAAACTAAATCGGAGCATACCTCAGGCAGGTTGAACTTGGGCAGCCTGCACTCTGTATTTTGACACACCCACCCTGAATGGTGGGATCAGCTATTTGCAAATAATTTCCCCAGAGCATTCACATAAACTGACTGTTAAATACCAGACAGGCTGTTCCCATTACATCAAACGTTATTTGAATGGCTGATACTTTACTTACTCTCTTAAATATCAAATAATATTTTTATCATCACTATGTTAAGGCATCCTCATGACAACACACATCATCTTGATTCATCTTGGGGACATTTCAGTCTCTTCCTAACAATCCTAAAAAAGCCCTTCCCTAATCATTAATGCATTTGTCTTCACAATATTGCTAGTGAAGCATCCTTGTTCTCCTTGTCTAATTTCATAAATAATAATTTATGGCAAAATGGGACCACAGACACATTTATAAAGCAAAATGCAAGCATTTCAGTTTAAAGTCTGAGTTTTAGTGATTTTTCTGTGATCCAAGTACAACCTTACAAACAATAAAATAGTCTTTTATGGGAAAAGCACTAAGTATCAGTATTGCATTGCCCCAGAATAGCTACTAGTGACTTGTTATATCATGTTTGTGAAGGACTGTAAAAGACTCTGGTAATAAAAAAACCAAGCACCACTACAGGTGATGCACCCGTTAACAAAAGCATATAATGGAAGTCCTTGACAAAAGCACTGTATGTTTTTTTTGGCCTTCTTTTTTAAGAAAGGACTTTGTTTACACAGTGTTTGCATATGCAGAAGTTATTTAGAATTTAAGACAATATGAGTAGTCATTTTAATTTCCAAGGCAACGTTTGCGAATTTGGAAATATTAAAACCATATAATCAATATAGATACATGCATACTTTCATAAGAATATGTATGCTCTCAGGAAAAATTTTGACCAACCAATGATGCAGTGAGTTTGCAAAGATGTCAGAAACTCATTTAGTTTCAAAGTATGGGACTTTTTTTACAGATGGTCAAAACTGGAGTTACACTACTTAATTTTTTTAAATCACCTTTGACAAAAATGAAATCAAAAAGGGAACTGTAAGTGTTACTTAATTTGCTTCATGTAAACTTGTCTAGATAGGAAATATGGGTGTACTCACCTGTCCCCTGAGTTTTACTCTGCTCTTATCTCTGCCCTTGATATGACCACATACCATAAGTAATTTTATTTGTCTCACACATGCACTACTGGATTAAGAAAAATTACTTTCATAAATCTTCTTCCAAAGATAACTAATTATGCACAAAATAAGCCCATCTGCCTTTGATTTTCAGTAATGAAAGCGATTATCAGAAAATATGATGCTGACACTTCCATAAAGGAAAGTATGTAAAATAAATGCACTTCCACATATTCTGAAAAATAAACAAGTTACATGTTACAATCATGACTCAGTTCATCACATTTCAATCAGAGATCAAAGTGAGATGCTGCATTTTCAGTGTTTCATAACCAGATAATAAGAGATCTTTATAGTTGCTTGCCTTTAAAAAAAAAAAAAAAACCAAACAAGAAACAACCAACCCACAGATTATGCCGCCTTCTGCATCACACAATTGTGCCTAGAAATACAGAAGCAACACAAAGAGCAAAAATCCACTCTTAGATCTTACACAGCAGAGCTCGTCTCCAGTACTCCGCTTTCTCTGTATCCCCTGAATTCCCATTATTGTCAGTGGGAGTTCAGTATGTTGTTCTGGCATGTGTAGCACAATTAGACATTGAGTTCAGTCCATGTACGGAGAATGGAATATAAGTTTTCAGATGTGCTGAGAGGCTTTGAGTGTTTAATTTCTGTCATCAGTCAGGAATATATGCATAATGTGTTAGAGGCCAGAGAGAGAGAAATTTTACTTAAAGTCTCTAAAAGTTAATTTTCCTGTATTTATGTATGAATATGTTATATTGTGTGGAACTTGATTGTCCATAAGTGTACAGTTCATATATTATATCAGCTTTGACTCTAATGCAGACAATAAACAAGTATATTCTGATAAACATGATCTTAAAAACTATTTGAATTTCTTTTTTCAAAACATGGAAAATAACTCATCTTTTTTCTTGTTAGACTTTAGCAGTTAAATTTGCATAGGTTCCTCCTTCTCAGCATAATTAATATCCAAAAGGTGGAGCAGGACTCCCTGCACCTTTTTTCTGTGAAGTTGGTGAAGGTATGTGGTGTTTCTCAAGGCAAATGAGAGGAGAGAGTCTTACATTGTGAAATTTCTTTGGTAACGTGAAGTAAAGAGAGAGAAAACTGTCTGATCTGAATGCTAGGAAATGAGGAACCAAAAGGAAAAAGAGCAGTAGGACTGGAAAGAGAAGAGAATTAACTGTACCTAAGCTCTGAAAGTAAAGTACAAAAACTATTTGTATTTGAGCAATTCAGTAAGAGATGGGACCTAAGCTGGGAGAAGGAAGACAGTGAAACAGGTGGCAGGTGTGGAAAACCTGAAATCACTACAGTACCCTAAAGGATTTTGTTTTGACTGTAAGAATACAAACACTTCTCTGCTTTCAGACAGACTAACTGGCTAACTGTGCTGTATCTTCTTTAACTGACTAGTCCAGAAACAGCCTGTAGCAGCTGTAATTGCTATTGCCAGTTACTCTTAGCACCCATGGGGCTAGAGGTTTGTTTGTGCTGGGAATTCAATTTGCAGGGGATCTAGTTTAGTCTGAAGCACCACATTTGATAACTTAGAGGACGAAGCCGCATTAGAAGATGTTACAGTTATGCAAATATACACTGTGAGGAAGTTACAAAGTCAAACATTCAAAATCAAACAGAAGTGACCTGAAGAAACTGGCCTAATAAATATTTTTAAGCTCCCATTCTCTTTGTACTGTAAAACAGTTGCTAATTCTCTTTTTTTTTTCACTGTGACTTCCCTTACCTGGTTCTCTTGTTGGTGCCACAAACAAATGTGCAGAACCTGCTCCAGTCCTTGGCGCTGATGTTTAAGAAATTTGTTCAGTTGCCGTCTCCTGTCCTGTAGCATTTCTAGGAGATTGTCAATTTTCAAGCAGCTGCTGTGGGCTCCCTGAATCATCTCTGGATTTGCATTTGGCCCCTCACATTTGAATTCTTCTATGAATTCAGTTAGCTCTTGGCTTTTGTTTAAAAGTGCAAATGACTTCTCCAAAAGTTCTGTAAGAACAGAATTTCAAAGGAAAAAAATCCCATCGTGTTTTGTGATACTAGTAGCATACTTCAAATAATACTCAAGTATTTTTTGAACTATCTCTCTATTTGCATACATGAGTGAAACATATTTTCATGTGTTGCCTGAACATAAATGCTTACTTTGCAAGGTGTATATATACTAAGATGTTTCAATTTGGACAACTGTCATATAAACCCACAAAGGTATAATTGTGTATACAGTTTGTACCTTTTGTATGATGCTCTTGTTGCAGAAGAAGTTCTCTCAAAGAGTCAATATTGTCAAACTCTTGAGCATTTTTCAGGAAATCTTCAACTTGGTCAATTTTAACAGCAAACTGCATTAAGAAAACAAAAGGTATAGTTTTCTTTTGTATAACTTCATCAAATCTCTGTATTATCGGGAAAGTTCATGAGAATTTGTACATTCTTGGAAAAAGGCATTTTTAGTGACTGCTAGATACAGATGCTTTATGGCCTATATGCACCTTCTGGTTTGGTTGGTTGTTTGTTTTGGTTTTTTTGTTTGTTTGTTTGTTTGTTTGTTTTGAGGTACTGATTGATCAAAGGAACCCAAATTTTACTTGACATAATCTGTAATTACAGTTTGTCACTTTGTGAATCATCTTTCCTACAAAGCCCTATGCCATGTCTGTACTAATTTCTCTGTATAATACACAGGACACAATGGAATCACATTGAGTGGCTTGGGTTGGAAGGGACCTTGAAGATCATCTTGGAGTTCTTAAGACAATTAGCAGTACCATGGTTCCTTCTGTAATTTGTAGGTGGCACTGAGCAATTACAGAAAAAAAAATATCAGGGAAAATTATTAAACTCTTCAAAGCTACAGGACATGGGGACAATTGAATCTGAGGCTACACAGAGTGAACACACACCTGCAATGCATGGAATCCCTCTCTGTTTAGCTCCCTGTGTGTATCAGTGAATTAGGATAAGAGATACAGAGAAATGGGTAAATAGGGTTCTTCTCTTGTGCCCATCTGGACATCAAAGTCTCACATAAAGGGCTGGCAAGTTAGACAAATGTTTACATAATTACAACAGGTGTATGGATATTTTGGTGCAAAACCTTCAGTGGCAAATCTTCAGTGAGCATTAGCGAAGGCACCTGAGAATTTAGTTCTTTCAACATCAAATAATTTTAATCATAAAGAATGAAAGATATTCTGCAGAATGTCCATAGCCACTTTTCACTGGCATTTTCTGTCAAGTAGAAATTTTGAAGTCATCACAACTAAGATATTTCTTAAAGTCTACACGATTTTTTTGTTCAGCTTCATCCTGTGCTATCTGGAAGGTGGAAAAAGAAGGATGCATCTAGAGATTTTTATTTTCTGAATTGCTTCAACCTTTAGGAATACAATGAACAATATCTAAGAGGGTAAAATTAGTGGAGAGAGGCTTCAAATTAACAGTCATTTGATTTAAATACAAACCTCCAAAGCATTTTCAAAGAACACTGCAGTAAGTTCCAGAAGTGCCTGTCTCTTCTTTAACATAATGATGAGGGCATCCCATGCTTCCCCAAGGGTCTCTGCCATAGCATCATAAACCTGACTCTTTTCTTTGTTCTCCTCTGCAACCTTGTCTGCTTCATGCAGCAGGTCCCATACCTGGTCTTCCAAAGCCTGACAAGAAGAAAAGAAGTCAAAAAGCAAAACATAAGAAATCTGTAAACAAAATCCAAAACACTGCGCTGATTCCAGTGCCAGGATACATTTTCAGTGGGTCTTATAAAGTAGCCACAGGCCTCCTACTCCTGCTTTATTTCCAGTTCCTAGTGTTGGAGTGTAGTTACTCCAGCACTTTTCATAGCAAGCTTCTGAATTTCATCTGCATTTAAGAGGTAATATCTTTATAAAATTGATTTAAAAACAAGAGTTAAGACAATTTAAAATTTTATCTCTAGTATTTAAACCCCAATGAGTTTACATCTGTGTAAACACAGATCTGCCTTCCTGGAAGTGGTAGCAATGCAGATATTTTGAATCTTCTTTTATATGCCATCATACTACATTCACAGACATTACAAGCTTTAGAAGTTTGCAAGAGAATTTACTCACAAGCCTCTGATGAGTACAATGCAACCCAGTCAAGACTGGCATGTACATATTCTTCAAAAAAACACCTAATATGCAATGTTTCAAGTTCAGATTCCTGCATTGCTCAAGATGGCAACCAAATAAAAATGCCCTATTGTCAAGAAAATATTTCCTCTGTGTTTCATTCTCTTTACTAATCTCATCATGAGAAAGATAACTGATGGGCCATTTCCAGCTTATGTCAAAAATCTTTAGTGTGTCAGAAAACCTGATTAGCATTTGTTCTGTATTCTTACTCACCCTCATCTTAGCCTTTATCATGAGCATGAATTCATAAAGTGTCAATATTGTTTTTGTTATTACAGGTGCTAGCACATGAATAGGTAATGGGAAAAGAAATTTTTATGAGGTAAATTAAAAATTTGTGATAATTCATTGTCATGACATAGCCTCTAATAAAGAGCACCTCCAGAAAACCCATCTTTCTACAATACATAGAAAAGTCATTATTAGCAACATGAATGCATACTTATTGTTTGGTGACAAACTAATCAAAAAGTATCTGACCAAAAGCCAGCACTCCAGAGAAACAGACATGCTCCATTTTATTTTCTGAATACCAGGAATTTGAACTGCTGTTTCCTAACCCTTCTGTAAAACCAGTTCTTTTGTTTTTGCTGAGTCCCCATCCTGATTGCCTCATGCAAGCAGAAAAGCTCAAATTCCCAAAATTCTACCTGGTCTGTATTTAAGTAGAAATCTAATTAAGATGTATTTAAAATTGTGCTTTGACTTGAAATGAGGTCATTTGCATGGAGTATATACTGTCACTCTGCTGTAACTACTGACAACAACAGTTTTATACCTTCATTATAACCCAGTGAGACAAGAATTGGGAAAAACAATTGGACTTGTGAATCTAACCTAAAGTAGTTCTCACAACTTTTATTCAAGAATACTTTTCAAGCTGAGAAGGTAACTAAGGGTTGCTGCAAATGTTTTTCTAGTCTTACATCTAGCAGTAGAATAATTACCAGACATACAAAAAGAGCAGCATTGACTCATAATAATTTTTATCACAGAGATGCTATGGCTGTACAACTAACAAAATTTAAAACCTAGATCCATCAAAACAATGATAATGGTAAGTTAATGAACCAAGCTCATAAAAACTCTAAATGAAAATGCATCTTTCAGTGCAGTCTTTAACACCATTTTTTCAACTGTTTCTTGGTTTTTCTTGTATTGGTTTACATCATTATCTCTCAATTATTCTTATACTCACACAGCTATAAAAATTATCTTGTCCATGTAATAATCAATTTTCCTAAATATGTCCTCAATGTCTTCAGAGCTAGCAAAGCCTTTGTTGTTTATTCAACCTCAAAAAAGGCCAGACTCCAAGTACTGCCACATACGACCCATGTTGGATGAATCCTGGCTAAGAGATCTAAAGGAACTTTGCTTTGTTCTCTGTCATCTAGAAAAAAGACCTTATGAAAATCTTGTGGAAGCTTTAAGACCAAACTGTAGAAAAAAAGAAATAAGATGAATGAATGAAATACACAGGGATGCGAGTTCACCACCCTGTGACTGCAGGGTAGGATGAGGTTAAGGCAGGAATACTTCAGAGTGCTTACTAGATTCAGCTGAATATGCTGTATCATATTTTTTACGTAAAATGATTTTCAAACTTCTTTATGCCAAGCATTTTCTTTTAGCAGGTGAGCTTGAATCAATTTGAGAAAGTTAATGCCATAAGATAAAACAAAAGCACGGCAAATTCTGCTGTCATGACTCCATTCATTATGTTCACTTTCCTTTACTTGTGTTTCCTAATCATGACACTCAAATATCACAGAGGTTCAGTAAAAGCAGACTAAGGATGCTATGTCTTGCTATTGGAGAAACAGTATTGGCTTTTTGTGGACAATGAGACACCTGAAGCAGATATTCCATAAAATGGCACCTGAATTCTAAGTGTTCAATCAAAATCATTCTCCTGAAAATAAAACCTCACTTTTAGGCAAAGTAATGGCTAGTAAATAAATCCAGAGATTTGATGTGATCAGAAGAAACCATACTGAGAAGCCAGTTTATTAAACAAGTAAAGGGAGAACTTGTAAAACATGTTTATCTTTTTGAGTATCCACACACTTAGCACTAAAATACAACCACAATGGTGGTAATGACAAGATACGATACCGAGAGCTGCTGCCGAATATTAACAGAGAAACAATTACTTGATGGCCTCTGTCCATAAGTTAATGGTATACAGAGAAGTGTCATTTCCTATGTATGAGGAAACACATTTTCTTCCAGAGAATTTTGAGTACAGTAATGAGTAATTAATTTTATTTTGTCCATGAATAGCACTGGCAGTAAAGGACAGAGAATGGTTTGAGAGAGCAGTTGTTGAACACTATCAATAGATCTAAAAACTAATACTACTGATAAACTAGCCATTTCAGTACTACTCAATAAAAAGTTGATGAGGCAAAGCAGTAAGAGAAGATTTTATAATGTTTCTTTCTTGCAAAACAAATCTGTAAAAGTAGTGGCATTCATTAATTATCCAGCATGAGATTTTCTTAACATTCTAGACCATCTCTGGAGCTATTATAAAATGAATTAAATGATCATGTGATGTGGATAGTCTAACAACATCTTAATATTAATATATGCAAATAAGTAGTTGTCATGACAATAGTGACATGTTAAAAAAAGAGGTACAATACTTTCAGAACTTTATACACCAACTGCACCAGCAGGTTAATATCACTAAAATGATCAGATCACTTTCACAGCCCTCCTGAATACACTGTGGAAAACCAGGTGATATCTGAGCTAAGTCCACTGGGGATTTCTTGGCAGACTAGTTTAAGAGCTGACTATTTTATATTTTGAAATAAAACTAGATATGCTTTTATCCTAATATTCCATCAACTTCAACATATTTAAAAGATATCTCAAATGCTAAATCTTTCCTAACTACTCAAGATGGATGCTGTAGAAACAGTATAGGACCCCAAAGCAGATTTTCTTCTTTTAGAAGATCTTTTTTGTGTACAAAATTAACATTTTTCCCTGACAAGCAGGCTATGTTTTCCAATAATTGATTAGCTGTGAAGCACATAATCCCTAAGACACAGAGAAAACTGGAATAAGTTTTGGAAACTATCAGTCATGCTTCATGCATTTTTTTTTTTAATTCAGCTACTATGAGATGAATTCAAACCCAACCAAAGAAAATTAGAAAGTTAAAACAAACTAAACTGCTACTGAATTTAATCAAATGCAAAACCTGTGTGCATAAAGTTTAAAAAAAAAAAAAAAAAAGGTATTAGGAAATTTTTCATGTGTAAAAGTCTTTCAGTTTTTATAACTGATTTATGTAAGTTTTGAAATACAAACTTAATTTTTTTAATAACTATTGGATATGTTTCACACATTTAAAATAGATGTGTGTTTTATTGTCTTTAAATAATAGCTCCTGTAATACAAAAATCCTAATATTATATCAAAAGAGTTGTCATGTTGCCTGTTACCCCAACAACAGAAAAAAGTTACATTTTAAAAGGACAGACAAGTAAAAACAAGATAAATATTTTACAAGAAACGACTTTTTTATAAAACAGTTCTAGTATCTGATGGTCTTCAGAGTGATATTAAGGTTTTATTGCCATGAATTTAAAATTATGCTTCCCACAACTGTCAAAGTTACTGTGAACTTTTCAAATAATTATCCTCAGTTTCTATATACTACATATTGTATTTGTTTATTTTTAAATGAAGTAGACTGATATTACTTTTTAGACTAATTTCTACTTTTCATCTTTGAAATACAAACTTTCTACCAACACAGAACCATGGAATAATTTAGCTTGGACAGGACTCTGAAGGTCATCTAACTAACCCCTTGATCAAATTACTAAAGGACCTATCCTATAAAGTCTTGAATATGCCTAACAATGGAAATTCCACAACTTTTCTGCACAAGCTGTTCCAGAATTTAACCATCCTCATGGTCAAACTTTTTTCCCCTAATATTTAATTGGAATTTCCTTTTTTCCAACTTGTGTCTCTTGTCCTAGAAGCAAACTCAGTAATAGGTAAAAAGTGTACTTCACAGAAGCGTGAATTTTGATGAGGATTTTATTAATTGAATGAACCTAATAAATCTTTCCAGTAAAGCCTTAACTTTATTTCAGGCACTTTTGGAATCTGATGTTTCATTTTTCTATTGATTTCTCAAATAATAGATCTGAAAATATATTTATTGTTTCAACAGAGCAGAAAAAAATTTGGAAGGATATTCTTTCCTGGAAAAGTCTGGGTTTGCATTTGTTTTATTTTTTCAGTGTAAATAGGGGAAAGAAGAGAAGCCCATCCAGCTCATCTAATTCTATGTGGTGCTTTTATTTCTCAAATTAACCATTATGGGATATGAGTATGTCCAGAGTACTTTTCACTTCATATACTATTTCTTTCTTTTTATGAGCTTTCATTCCCTGTGAACACAAAAAAGTAGGAAGGTACAGTTATCCTTGGACTCTGAGAAGCTGGCATAAAGCTTGGCAGTATAAGGAATGCCTGGCATATAGGCAACAAAAAGTTTGTACGAATATTCAGATTCTCTTGGGCTCAGTAAAACCAAGTCAGAAGAGCATTGTTTTAAAAAACTACAGGTCAATTTTAATTTCTATTAAATAAATATTATACTTAAAATTCCAACATGCAAAAAAAAAAAAAAATAAAAGAGCATTGGCAGCTTAAAGAGAACAATGCTCTGGTTAAGATTTGCTGAGAGGCTACTCGCAGGGATACAACGGCAGGCCTGTGACACGATTGAGCACTGCCTGCTAATGCAGCTGTTGGGCAGCCACACAATTCTCCTCCCACTCATTGTCAGGGTACATTTGGGTCTCATGTTGTAGCACAGACAGACTGCAAACAACTGAAGGTCTAAAAAAAATGTTTATGCAAGCTGTGGTACAATAATTTTAATTTATATTTATAAATAGTAGCAGTACAATAATTTTGTATTAATTTGTTCACAGTCCATTATTTGGCTATTTTACCTTTCATTAAGGAATGATAAGGGGAAATTATCTTTTGCCTTTCCTGATTGCTGTACACTGATTCCATAACTTGGAATTTTCAAGGTATAAACTACTCTCCTCATTGAGATGTTGCTAAAATTAGTCTTCGTTTATAAGTAGTGCTGAAATTATATAACACAGCTACTAACTTGAAGCTCAGAAAATAGTCATAGAGCTACGTTGAGACAAGTACTATTTTGGTAGGACTTTTGTTTATGGAAATATTGAAATTGATGACTGAGCCAAACTAACGCTGAAAGAAATATTTATTAAAGTTTACCTTCTCCTTTCTTTTTTGTTCAAATCTCTTGCAAAAAATCAGCTCTTCTTTATGATAAAAATGCAGCTGAACTTTTCTGTTAATTGTACTGTTGAGCATCTCAACAATTAATTGCCAATAACTCAGAAGATATTAACAAACAATTTCTTTCATAACAAATTTACAGAGAAATAAGCATTATGAAAAGATTTTTACTTGAAATAATTGAAAAGCTTATTTAAAAGATATCAATGCAAAAAGTGAGCATATTATATTAGTGCTTTTTGAAGAATGTAATTTTCTAATTTGTCTTTCTTTACTATTAGCATATAAATTACTATTTTGCAATTTATGCTCTGTGAGTTGAAGTAAATAAAGTAATTAGGAGCAATCTTCAGGTTCATGAGCCAAATTAATAACACTGATGGTTTTAAACTTAAGTTTGTGGGCTAGATTTACTTCTATTTTGTAGCAGTTCTGCCACAGCCTTTTTCACCATTAAGAACAGAACTTTGGAAGCAAACCAAGAATGCCTTAGTGGGGATTTTGACATTGTCATGGCTACACACACACAGAGTCTTTTTTTTTTTTTCTTCAAATGATCCAGTGAGTTTTAGTATTGGGAAATTCAAACACTACAACCATCTCCAGGTAGGGCTTCTCTTGGAAACAGGTGAATTATGGAGAACAGAAGAAAGCCAGATAAATGTGTATACACAATGCAATCTGTATCATTTTGCCTCTGGGGTTTTATCTCAACTTTTCTGGTCTTGACCCCTTTCACCTTTTTTCTTTCTTTCTTTTTTTTTTTTCTTTTTACACTGTGAAAAATGTGACATCAAAACCTACATACACATGTATTTACATTTCCAGAACATATAAACCTGCTGAAAGTCACCCAAAGAAGGATGAGGCAGATGTTGGGAAAGAGATTTGCATGAAATCTCAAGAAGTTGATGTTTTCAACAAAACTGTTACTGCTGATATGGTCTAATTTAGCAAAACAGAAACAGAATATATTACTTTAGAATCACAACATATTAGTTGAGACTACTGAGTGGAATTTTAACTCAATGTTGTAAACATTGCGTACATGTTCTCTGTTTAGTCTCAGTTTTACTCTTTCCTGTTCAACATTTATTCTTTCAACTCTATTAACAATAACACATCTCTTTCCTAATTCACAGACATTTGAAATGGGCCCTTTTAGAAAAGCTCTATTCTGCTTTTTATTAAAGTAGTAGGGTGTTCCCAATTCCCAAATTTAATGGAACAAATGTAAATCAGTAATGAATATGGTAGAAGATATTCTATCAAAGGAACCTATTTTGGATATCTTTTTCCCTAAGGCCCTGAAGTACACACACTGTTTTAATTGCAATAATTCTGACCATTACAAGAAGTTTAAAAGTGTTCTAGAAGTTACTGTTTTCTCTTTCAACAAATCTATTCCAATTACCCTTTAAAGTACCATCCACCTTACTCAGTGTCAGACTGGTTGCGTAGGGTTTTTTAATGCCTGTTAACATTGCTAAGCCCAAAATAATTCCCTGACATACTAAGCTTGATTACATTCCTTTTCCTCTAGCATCAGAGGTACAATAAACTGGTCACTGTGCCAAACTTTGTCCTGTGAATCTTCAACATATCAAGTTGACAAAAGAATTTGGCCTGAATTACTTTGATTATAACTTACAATACATATAGATGAGAATAATGGAGTTGAAAAGCAAAAGGGAGATCAAAACCTAGAATGACTTCACAGACTAACACAGGATAATGCCAGAATGATCAGTCATTCCATAAATTATCTTCTAAAAGTTGGTAAGTTAATCACTACTGATTCCAAATATGTATTTAGTACCGATCATCTAACTCTCCCCTTAAACTGGACTAGTTTCATAATCAAATCATTACTCATTCAAGAATTTTCACTTGTCCTGCACAGAAGTTTAATTTTGAATTGTATTAGATTCATTAACTAAGTGAAGTATATGCATATCAAGTATTGGTATCTGGCAGGATTTATTTTGCCTTTTTTTTTTTTTTTTTAATACAACAACAAAAGAGAAATAGGAAAAAAATTCAAAGCTGCCTCACTGCTGCACTTCAAATTGAAGTGACTGAAAAATTCCACCCTACATAAAACCCTGTCCATATCCTTGGGCTTCAAGTGGAGAAATTCTTAATTACACTTTTTCTACTTTTAAACAATTTACAGCTCTAAAATTAAAAAACACAAGGGTTCCATCCTCTCTTCTTTTTAAGGAAGCATATTAGGAAAAAAAACCCACAACACCCAAGGAAAAACACAACTTCTTTTCCTGTAACTATAAAGTAACTTTCTAATCTTCTCATTCTGAAAAGTTACTGACTGATATAAAAGAAATGAAGTTAATATTGAAATTAGTTTGAATTACAACTTTTTTATGTATATTCATAGTGCATTTTATGGAAGCCTTCATTTTTCTTAATGTGCTGCACTAACAAGACATTTGCAATTTGCCATATGCTGTATTAGTATTACCACTATTGCACCTAAGTGTTTTAAAATGTTATGTAATCCTGAGATAATGTATCATGATGTTGGCATGTAACTGTAACAAGTTTTACTTGAGCACAAGACCCTAGCTTCATTTTTACCTTGTTTTTAGATTGTTTAAAATGCATTCCAAATAGCAAGATCTAATTAAGAGCAAAAATAAATATGTTATCAGATGCAATAGACTATCATTGATAGAGTCAGTAGGACCAAGATTGTCAATGAAAATACTAACTTGTAGCCAGTATGGAAGGATTACAAACTGGACCGGGTAAGACCACAGTTGGCAGAATGTTCATGTATTTGTATAACTAATTACTGTTAAAATATACAAAATTATGTTACTCACTAAGGGTAAAAGATCAGACAGAATTGCGTATATTTGACACCATCAAAACAAAGACTATCTAACAACTGTAATTTTGTCTGATCTTTTCAACACCTCTCCTGCCCACATTTTTAAATTCATTTTTATCCTCTCATAAATGACTAAATCTTTATGGCCATAGATGTTGAAGTCTGAAACATTATTCCCTCTTTCTCCATCTTCACAGAGCTAATGCTTAATTCATTATCAAATGCTAAGTGGAAAAAGTACTCTAAACAATACCTCAAAGACTGAGAATCAATCTTTGAAAAACTTCTGATGAGTGGATTTAGTAATTTAAGACTAAATAATTAGTGACAAGTGTTAACAGCTTACTATAAATCACAAGGGGTCATGGATGAAAAATGTACAGTCAGTAAGAATTACAGTGACATTGCAGTCCTGTATTCTCACAGCTCATATATTATTGAGGAAAAAAACAGTCATTTTGAACTTAGTCCTTTTATAAAATATTCATTAATCAATGCTGAATTTTGCAAAGACTGCAGGTGTAAAACATGAAATAATGAGTATTTGTTCCAAATGTATTTTGGATTAAAAGCATTCTTTAACTGTTTATGCATAATAAATTTTCTGGCCTGATTTGACTAGATGGTAAATGTTATTTGAACTTTTATTTTTCTTTCAAAAGTGAGGATTATTATGTTTTTTTCAACTGTTTAAAATGTATTTTTGACAATTAGGAGAAAAAAACTAGCTTCTTCCTGTCATCAGTGCATAAAAACTCAGCTAATTCTGAACTGTTCAAACAGGATATGGCAGCTTCTTTCAAGAATGCCCAAATGTAGCACTAGTGGCAATGGTGAGGCACTTCCATAAATAAAGATAGCAGAAGCACCTCTCTCTAGGGTTTGGGTGGAGTTTTTTGTTATTTTGGGGTGTTTGGTGGGGGTCTTTTGTAATTCTATTCTTAATACTACTCATAACCCACACTATGCACCATATTAGCTACATTCTCTATATACTATATTAAATTACCCTACATACATTGGAGATTTTAAATGATTGGGGTAGCATATAGTCACTGGTATTAAATCAAATGCTTGATCCCATCCAAATCAGGTTTGCTTTTTCAGATCTAAAGCTGATGTAATGTCAAAACAAAAAAAAAAAGTTAAGTTATGGTGCATAACTTCAAAGATTTTAGAGGAATTTATTACTCTACAGATAAAAAGTCAATCTGCCCTATCAAAACATGAAAACAAAATTTCTTTGAGTGTCAAATATCCACATATAATTCAGTTTTTTCATGCAAGCATGTCACTCAGTGTCCAAATGCCACTGTTCTTATAATCTCATCTCAAGAATGCCAAAATCTGATTTTAGGACTGTTACTTAGCTAAAATCTTCCTAGCTCAAGACAAGCTATTTTAATGGTACAACATCATTCCTACTGCAACTTGTACCAACTAACATTCAATAAAAATGTTGCTGGAATATCTATTTCAGACTTACAAGGAACTTGCTTGTGTTTACACCTGTTATAAAATAATCAAACTTTTCACAACATTGAAGAATTTAAACACTAAATTGACATTCCGTTCTATTTAGCAGTTACTGAGGGCTATAGGATTTTTTCACTTGACTTGACCCTGATGTATAAAGCAAAAAAACCTGTCTTTAAAAATATATTTTTCCAGTGCAGAGGCCTGACTTCCAAAGAATCAGAATATCCTAAACTGTAAGGGACCCAGCAGGATCAATGAAGATCTGCTACACTGACAAAGGCTGAACTTTTTTTTTCCTGTGAGGAGTTTAACCTCATCACCACATTGCAATAGAAGGCACAGTCACCTACATCAACTATTGTACCTGAACTATAATGAGTAGATGAATTTTTTGTGGTCTTATTACATCTTACCTTTAGCTTAGATAGGAGGAATTCATGATCTTGTAGTAGTTTTTTAGTCTCATCTTGATTGCTGCCAATTTCTAAAATATTTGGTGTTGATTCAGCCAGCTGAAGCTTCACCCATTTTCCACACTGTAATAAGTAAACAATTACAGCCCTCAGAAAACAAAGTTCCCTTAATTTCTTTATTCACACAGACTCTAAGTTCACATGTACTTTCCATGGTCATAGGAACACAGGGACCATACACATGACAAAGACATATAGAATAAACATCATTTCATTTGAAACAGGTAACAAAATCTCACTCTCTAATGTTACCCAGTAGGTGCTACAATTTTAGTTTTGCCTGTGAAGAGTAAAATTATCACAATGAGCCACAAAGGTTTCTCCGACTCATCTCTCCTTTCAGCTGAAGATGACACTGATAGTTAAGGAAACTTGGTGGGTGGGTGGAGTGGGCGGAAGTTACAAATATATCACAACAGATGCAAAAAAACCATAACCCCAAATCTTATTTCTACCACATAGGTCCAACATATCTCTATACTGAATTGCAGAGAGATTGCAGAAGCAGCAGCAGGGACACAACAGCCTTTGGAACAGAGACCAAAGGATGGTGATAAGGACTGAAAACAATGATGCCACATGGTTCGACAGCACAGAGGGGAAAAAATAAGTGACTTCACCCAAAACTTGTGTCTCCTTGCACTGAAATTACTCCCCTGCAGCAGCAGACCACCTCACAGGAAGGGTGAAAACCGACAGGAATAAACATTCCCACAACTGAGGTAGCCCCATCCTGAATAATCACCTGAATTAGGTGACAGCCCAACTCATTATCACCATATTCTGCATTACAGACAGACTCTAGCTGCTGAGGCTAGCATGTTTTCCAAGTTGCCTGGAGAATGAAAAATCAAACTGCCAATAAATTCCAGCTGGGATTCATTACCAGCATCCAGCTTTACTCCCCATGTCAAATTTTGCACAAGCTCTAGGTGTGCATTCCAGCTCATAAAACAGGTCTTTAGATGCTTATAAGCACAACTACACGCACATATGGGCTTCTACTGAAACTCAGAGGAATATGAATCTACAGGCTTCAAAAATAACCACTCATTATCAGGTTTAGAGGGTTTTTTTCCCAGCAAATACTTCATTTTTATAGTTGGTAGACCACTTATTATGTAAAATTATTGTTGAGTACAGTTTAAAATAACTCAAGGAGCCTCAACTACAATCATCACTCTTATTAACATGTTTTCATTGCACTCTTCATTTATCTCTTACCTTTTAAACAGAGTAAGAGGAATTGCTTGCCACTAAGAGTCTAAATATCTAGGCCAAAATATTTATTCTATTTGAAAATAAACCCCAAAAGTCGCAAATAGTAATAGTGAACAGAAACATGTTTACTTCCAAGAAAGCTCTATTACATACTGACTGATTAAGTGACCTTGCCTCATCATTTTATGCTAACTATTCATTTGCACAGAACAATTAAAAGAAGTAGCAATCACCAAGTAGCAGAAAGTAGCTGCCTTACCTTAAGTACAGCTATAACAATACTGGCATCCCCAGCCTGAACAGCAACTGAACTGACTGTTGTTGTAGAAGGTTTCTGCTCCGAACTGCCTTCATTTGACATTGTGTTTCACAATGGGGCTTCATACATTAAAGCAGACTGGAAATGCTCTTGCGAGGTCCAGTTTTAGAGAGCACCAGAGTCGCTTGCATTCATTCAGTGAAACAGCTCAGCTAACACTGATTAGTCTGCCAAAAGGAAAGAACAGGTGGTTAAAAATAGACAACTCCATTGAGTTTATCATTCTTGAGAGAGATTTGACACACCCCTAGTTTTGTAGCATTAAGCTGCCTGTTCTGTTTTGTCACTCTCTGAAGTGTGAAGGGCTTCTTCCGTGGACACCACCTGACACCGGCTAACCAAAGGTAAAAAAGTTCTCAAATTAAAACACCTAGAAAAAAAAAAATTACTATTGATTCTATACAGACAAACCCAGTGCTACAAGGTTTCAAAATATGCAACCATATAATTTATATTTTCGCATTCTACAAGTAAAATATTTTCTTGGTTACTAGTTACTGAATATATATCCTCACTATAATTCTTCTGCTGAATCCAAGTATTTAAACAGGATGAGCATGTGTATATAAGTCAAATGCTAAATCAAAACAGGGGATTTTTAATTCAAAAATATTTAAAGGTATAGTGACCATAACAACCAGGAAAGGAAACCAAGTACTTGGTCTGAATTCTTAAGGAGTGTTTTATTCCTACATAACATTAAGATCGTTTACCTGCTTTTCAATGTAATCCCAAATTGTTTCTACAGTCTTCCTTATGCTCTAAGTGAGCATAAGGAAGACCTCTCTAATAGCTGCCTAAACTCCACTTAAGGTTTTTATTCAGTGTGGGGAATTATTAGACATGTTTAGATTAAAGTATCAACTTGACATATTAATTCTATTCTCATTAGCCAGACCATGGCAGGAGTATCCACACACTATGAGACAGCAGCTGCTGGGTTTCCTTCCACAGAACAGCTGAGAAAGTGACACTGGTGTATAGACTTGCAGGTTTCTCTGGAAACAAAGTCTGGAAGCAAATTCTAAAATATTTTGGACTAGAAGAAACTTAAAAGTTATTTCAGGGAATTTCAACAGATGTGTCAAGGTCTGGGGTTTTTTATTTGTCATTTCTGCCCGGCTTCAAATGTGGGTAGATTATAATCTTAATCTGAGTACCGCATTCAAATCATGAGTTTAAAACATGATGTGCAGAAGCACTTTATAGTGGTTTGTGCTGAAAAAAATGGGTTTGGCAAAGCCAAACCCATCCCTTGTGCCAAAACAGAACCATGAACCCTCAAGCTGCCAAGAAAGGAACATAGTTTTCTGAAACTCTGCAAGACCTGTAAAAAGACAAGGGACCCTGCCACTGAAACATTATACGGATCTTCCTGAGTCTCATGTGTGTATTCCTGTAATAGGTATGGCAGAACAAAATGTTTGATATTTAATCCCAACACAAAAGCTGAGAAATGGAAATCCTAAAAAAAAGGTTCAAAACTGAAATATAGGAGAGCCCTATTCTGGTTTGATTGGAAGATAGACTCATTGTACAAAACCTCCTAAATACTCGAGCTTTCAAAAAAAAACATTACAGAAGACCAGAAACTTCGTATTTTTCACCCTGCAGGCAAGACTCAGGACAAACAGAACATGGATGTTGGAAAAACCAATCAGGAAAACCAGCCAGACCACTTGTTACTCTCACAAAAGGAGTTACAAACCAATTTTGGTACTATGTCCTTGAGTTTTCATTCTCTTGGAAGCACATTCTGAGTGCGCTTTTTCATGGCACAAGTTGGGTCAATCCATCATCTCACTAGGGTAGCCAGACACAAGAGCTCTTTTTCACTTAAGTTAAATGAGGTATCATTTTTCACAGCACTGACAAAATAAGGGAAAAATGCCACACTCAAGAAGTTGACTATAAGCAAATTTGGCAGCAACTGAGACAAGTGATTCAGAGCATCTGATAACAAATGCATGGGTATTGTATTTATTTGGCTTATGCTAAGCATACAGGATAGGGACAGGGAAGCATCAGAGTAGCAGGCAGAGAAAAGGTATCAAAGAATCGAAACAGATCTTGGAGCACAACCCTGGGAGAAAAAGCTGAGGATTTTGGCATTGCATGATGTGACATTTCAGCTGTGTCCAGGGAAACAAAACTTAACAAGCATGCATTTCTCAGTCCTGTTTACCTACCTATCTGTCATCTGTTCCTCTGTCTGAAACAAACAAACAACAATCATGGTAGCTGCCAGAAAAAGGCAGGCTATTTGTGTCAAGAGGGAGAAATATTTTCCCTTTGCTACTGCTATGTGAGTGAGGAGAGTAAGAATGACAAGAAGAAATTAGCATTCACCAGCTATCCACTGGAAACAATAAAACTGAACAAAGGAAACCATCTCAGGAAAACAGAGAAAAAGATCCAGTTTCTCTAGTGTAAGTCATGTCAGGTATTAGGTGAAAGAACCATATGTAAAAAGGATTTGAGAGGTAAAAGTGATAAAATTCACTTGATTGTCAACGTGGAGTGGGTCTTATCCACCTCATGAGAAACACATGAGGTGTTTTCCTCACATTTAGCTAGGGAAGTGTGGTAATCACAGTTTTGATAGGGGCCTGTCTTTCTTGGAGGTAAGTCGTTTTCTGTTAAGAGCTTTGGAGCTGCTGATGACCATGAAAATGTCTCTGGGAGAGACAAAGTTCACACCCTGAAGCCTCAAAGACACAAGGTCCTTCACTTTGACTGCTTTGTAAATGTAGCAGATCTCTTCTTCCTTCCTTGTCTCATGCCTGGGAGAACAGGGCACACAGCAAAGGGAAGGGGAACAGGAAGGATGTGTTTCATGTGGCTTGGAAAAATATATGTAAACACCGCTTCTCTCGGGGCAGCCCCAGCCTGACTGAAGGACAGAGATGTCAGTCCTCTCCAAGTCTGTGCTTGTTACTTTTACTGGGTATTACCACTTTACCTTTTGAGTAGGCACCATTTTCAGGTATCAGCAGGAATGAGGGCATGAAAGCATGCAGTTTTGCAAGCACCCCCCGGCCAAGTTCATATGGCAGAAGTGGATGCCACTTTAAGGGTGAGGGTGGAGCATGAGGTAGTTATTTCTCCTGGAAGAGGCTCCTCTTTACCCTATACTGGTTGAGTAAGTTTCTAGGATGACAAACTGGTTGAAATTCTAACCAAGTATTCCTATAGCCCCAAACAAAGAATGATAAAAGCCATACCACCAGCAGTGAGGGCAGAAACACAGAAAACAGACTTCTACTCCCAGAGGTCTGCAAGTACATAAACGGCCTGTGGGGAATGGTAAATTGCGATACAGTCTCTTTCGTAACACTGAGCTACAAAGAAGCGTTTCTTGCAGAGAGCTGCCCTAGAGAGAAGGCTGACAGAAACCAGAAGAAAACTGCAGCCTTTGTAGACATGCCTCTTTCACTGAGGGCTGGAAAGACAGGGCAAACGGCACAAACCAACTTCCCACACCCAGAGGCGGGGCAAGGACCAGCGCAAGCTGCTCCAGAGCCCAGCAGGGCCTGAGGCTGGTAGACAGACAGAACCCAGGGAGGTCTGTCCTCCGACAGACCTGGACACCCAGGGCTGAAGGGTGCCCAGATGGGGCTGGCTCCTCCATGGCAGGGAGGAGTCTCTGCTGCCCAAGTTGCTGAGGCAGGACAGGTGCAGTAAGTGGGGAGGAAGCTCTCCCTGCTCCCAGAAGCACGGAGTTATTGGCTGCAAGAGGAAGGGAAAGGGCCAGCCAGGGTAAATGAGATTAACTTCAGGCAGGCAACAGCTTCAGCACAGGCAGAAGGCATTTTGCTGTCAGCTAAGAGCACAGGAGCCTAGGAAAAGGTGGCTCTAAAGTAGCCCAGGACCCTGCGTGAGGGTTGTGCTGTCCTTGCCATCATGGAAAGGGAAGGCACAAAAGTCCAGTAAAGGATTAGGAAACAGCTGTGAAAAAGTGCCCAAGGGGTAAAAGACACCCCACTTCACCCCAGCAAAAAACAGAACATGGTGAGAACAAACCACATTCTGTATTGTCTGGAATATTGTTTGATAGTTCCAGACTAATTTTAGTCTAAAAGAGAGAAGTATAGTGAAGAAGTAGCGCTTTTAACTTCCCATTTTTCCTGTACATCTCTCTGACAAAAACCCCTCTACTCTTGCTCCTTCATCACCAGTCCTGAAGACCCTTTATACCACACTAAGAAACAGCACAAAGAGAAAAAGCTACTCAAAAATCATCATCACACAAAGCAGAGAAAATACCAAATGCAAAGTTATCCTGATTCATTCCTGTCACACTGAACATGTCTCCATGGAAGAAAAATAACAGTGCTAACTGTAAAACCAGCAGTGTATTGGAGATCAAGAAACCAGCAAACAGCTTAATAGTGCAAGTTTAGTGCAATGGTAAGAGCAAAATCACTATTTGTTTGCTTCCAAGGACAACAACATTTTAAAAAACCCAAACATACAGTAAACAGACCTGGGAAGCAGTGACAGCTGAAACATTTCAGTCCATTGGTCATTAATTTTTCCTGTCCCGCTCTTTCATCCCAAAGCATTCTCTTCCCTATATCCCCCCTTTTGGATCTTAGAGATTTCCACCAAGTATACATGTTTTTTATACCTAGCACTTGTCAAAACAGTACCTAAATCTCTACTATTTATTCAGTGATAGAAAAGATCCACCAAATTTAACTAAGGCTTACCAACCAAATGTTACATCACTTCAGCCTCAACTCTAATTTTAAGAAAGCTCATATAACCTTTAAATGTATTACTCCAGCTTCTAAATGTTATATAAACAAAGACTATTCTTTCTAGCATCTGTTACTTTAAAAAATTGTCTTCCTGTTCTTCACCTGGCTGACATACAAGATAAAGAGGAATGCAGACACATATAGACTGCTTACATTTTTATTCTCTAGATATCATGATACTTGAATTCCATCAGACTGTACGATCACCATGTGTGTTTCAAGTGTACAGAATTAACTAACTGAACTTGGTAGTAGTGTGCTCATTTGATCTGCTTTCTTCATATCTTGTTATCTTAGCACATGACTCAAGATGGGCAGTATAAATAACTGAGGTGTTGGGTACTCCACTCAAGAACCCCTGCAGCAAAACAAATTTCTTGTTCTGAGAATGGATTAAAACATTAGTGCTTTCAGAAAGAAGGTCTTTTCCTTGTTAAACATAACACCATGCCAAAAAAAAAAAAAAAAAAATTCTTTAGATCCTTTACTTGCAGATAAGCTTGAGGAGGTGTCATATAACAATAAACAAGAGGAAGAGGACAAAAAGCGCCTTGAAGAAAGGAAGAGAAAGACAGAAGCCAAAGTCCCAGCAATAATTTCAAAGCCATCAAGTAGCTCTGACTGATTTACAGGTGTACCTCTAACTCGTCTGAATGGATTTCTCCAAATCCAAACACATTCATTACTTGGTATAATTTTTCTTTACAAGTTTAATTTCATTTTGCTGTCACAGATAAAAAAAACCAGAAGTTGTATTTACGCTTTTCCTTAAAGTGACAGCTACCGAACAGACTGTAAGAAAGAAGGGAGTTGATGACTTCAAACAAATATAATGGCAAAATATTAATAGTGGAAATCTGAACTGTTGAATGGGGTGAAGAAATGAAAAAAACCAGAAAACAATACACAGGTGTGAAGCCCAAAGCGATCACATCTCACTCTCCCTCACATCCCAGGTGACAACACCAGCACATCCTTTTAAGTTTATGGAGTCTCTCCACTCAGGTTTCCTCAGAATCCGATGGAGAACAGACTTACCCTGCCATCACACCCCCAGCAAAGCTCAGCATTTGTATCTCACTGGGTGTTGTCCAGAACAAATGCCTGTGGACCTCTGCTCTGATGAATGCAGAAGTGAAGCAGCTTTAACAGCTCACAGGTGGCACATACGCCAGTCAGCTTGTCACCAGAGATGATGGTGGCCCAGTGTATTCAACTCTGTCAGGAGGGCGAAGAGACATTAGAGAGTTCATTAGTTCGTTGTTCAGGCTCCAGCAGCAGCAGCAGAAAGAGAAGAGTTTATTACAAAAGATTAGTATGTTCTCTTGCCCATGTATGTAAGGAAAGCCAACAGGACTTTTGTTGTTGAATTCCTTGGGAGCATTTGAAATTCCTTCCTGATGTGGTGTGCGCTCTGTACCAAATATAGATGTGAGACAGGCTACTCCTTCCCTCCATAAAGAAGGAAGATTAAGATACAGATTGTAATCTATGTCTAAGTCTCAAGGCAGCTACAAACTGTACTGCTAATAAGGTAACTAAGTGTGGCACTTTTGCCCCATGTCATAATTTCTGTGTTTAGCTTACATTTACAATTTACCTGTATTAAAAGACTCTTTCCCTTTAATTTTTTTTTTGAATGGTTATACATAAATACAGATGTATGTATTAAACTTATGTAATAAAAACATAAGTTAAAAACCACACAGACTGTTCAAAGAAGCAGTGTTCTTAGGACCATCTTTTAAAAGTGAAAAGTCTCTGTTTAGCCTTACAAAAAGCTGTCAGACAGCAATGATGCAAAAAGATCAGTACAAGTCATTCAGTTCATAGGGGACTAATTTAGTAGATACAATCATGCTAACCACACCAAAACATAAAAGCCATATTGTTGCTATTGTTTGGAAATGTCGATTTTATGGAAACAAATTTCAGAAAGCTAAAATTAGAACAAGTAGCAACTGTTACACAGCCACACTTCTAATAGCGTGTTACTTTACACCTCTGGTATTGGGGAGGGTTCCAGAAAAGAAAAATTCAGCAGAGGAGTTGAGTTTTAAGTCTTAGAGAACGATGAGGCTTTAAAATCCTTTCTAATAAGTCATTTATCAGCAGAGTTATAAATAGCAGTGCTTTGCTTTACTTTAGAAAGATAACACCATCTTGTATAACTGCTACTTGAAAGTTCACACTACTGAGCATTCCTCTGTACGTTCTGGCACATTTCCCTCTTCCAGATCATGGTACCTCAAACACTGAGAATGTACCAGGTCCTGCCTTCCCCCTTCAGGTAAATACTGAATGTGTGACACACATCAGAGACGTGAAAACCTGAAAGTATTGCAACTCCAGCCTCACCCACCCCAACTCATTCACTTGGAACTGAGTTGTTAAAGAAATGTGGGCTCCCTCTGGCACCCAATATAGCAGGAGTGCGACTACAGGGTATGAGGATGCTCCCATGCTGCTCCCAGTTTAAGTAACCTTGACACTCTACAAAGGATAGCATATAACACTTCAGAATTCAGGTCCCACATACATATAGGAAGCACTGCCTACAGGTAAAAAACAAACAAACAAAAAACCAAACTATTTTTCACCCTCAGTACACTTTCAGTACTGAAGAGCATTGAAGATGGATTCACGTGCCTCAGAACCATAGCAAAAACTCCTGCTGCTGTACAATCCCCAGGAACAGGGGATTTGTTCCTAGTTCTGGGTGCTCAAACTGCATTAGGTCTGAATGCCGCTGTCTACAGTAGCAGGTGGTTCAGTGCAGCAGGAGAGATTCACTGGACAGAAACTTGGTACTGATTAGTGTTCTTCACAGTGCTTCCAAGTGACACCATGATGAGTGAGCTGGCTGCATGATGACGTGTCCAAGACACCACAGAGGGGAACAGTAGATTTAATCCCGTAGGAAGATCATCTGGAATGAATGTACACTTATCCTACTGGAAAACTTTGAGGAAATATAGCCACAGAGTGTTTCTTTTCTGCTACTTCAGTGGCTTTTCTTGTGGTCTTAACACACGAAAAAGCTCTGGGCTCAGGAAATTGACTGCAGGCTGCTGAGATATCACACGATATTTAGGGCAGCATCAGCTTTCCTGTGTCATAGCTGGTGGTTTTGATTTCTTCTTCCAGAACCTGAAGAGTGGTGTTTTTTTTCTGCCTTGTGAGGGTTTGGCACTGGCTCTGTAGATCTTGATTACTAAAAAGTCGCCATCTCTGACTGCTCTATGCTGCTGGGGTGAACAGGGTAGGGATGAGAGCCTGCAGCTGTTTTCATGGGCAAGAGGTGACAGGAAAAAGGTGAGAAGAAAAGCTCTTATTTTTGCCATGCATGCTTCAGCTTTTGTTTGAAACACTACTCAGGGAGTGGCAGTGCTCTTCCAGCCTAATGATCGGCCATAAGTCACCTTTGCCCATGTTTCTTACTCCAGAGTGTCTTCACAGCTGGACCTTTACAGCTCCAGGAATTATTCCTTCTCCACACAAAACTTTGTAAGAATCCAAGGTGTTCTCATGCCTGTTTCCATGAGAGGACCAAATGGTCTACGGACTAGGACCATAAGTAATAGAGATCTCTGTCATCTTGGTGTTCTGCATGTTTGGCTCCCTTGGCACCAGAACTGGGTATCGCACACAGCAAATGCTGTTGAACAGGGAGCTGCTACAGGAAGATTTCTGTCACAGCTCAAGATCCTGAAGAAATTGATTTCAAAAGCATAGCAGCCCATGCTCTCAAACCAGAGACAGGTATCACTTTTTCACACCACTGCACCCAGTGCTTTAACATCACCCAAAGTCTCTCTTCCCTCAGAGATATGCATAGAAAATCAGTATCTTTACCTGGCTGTAACAGAGAAAACAAAGTTGTCTGTCAGGAGATTTTGCATTTGTCTGCAGATCCCAGGGACAGGCTCCCTGTATTGGCTCTGGAAGTCCATACTCCTTTGGAGTCTCCCTTACTGTCATCCCAGGATCTGAAAGCCCATCTTGGCAGTGCATTCCCATCTGACAGTCTCCTCGAGCTCTTTATACAGAGTAAATGGCTGCAATGCTGTGCATAAGGTGAATTGTTCTGCTGTCTGCTCCAAGCAGCTTCTGATTCTTCCGCTACACAGATGAATGATCAGTCATCTCAGGACCCCAGGTTTCTCTTCCTGAAATTCAGAAGGAGACAAAAGACTTAGCTCTCACCATGGTAAACTAATGTAAAATGAAATTAAGTATAGTTTAAATAAGTGTAAGAAAAATAAGAAATTCAAACAGGGAGGAGGAAGTCAAAAGACCAGACAAGATTTTGAACTAGGAGAAGTCTTGATGAAGGACGAAGGAGAAGATGAGAGTTGCAAGGATGAATTCAGGGTTGAGGATCAACAGTAAGTGCAAAGGTACATGGGGCACTTTGGGTCTTTGTAAGCAAGGGAACCATATCAGGGTATCAAAAGAGCTCTGCGTATTTCAAGATCCTGCTACTGATATGTCTGTGTTAGGTGTAAGCTGAAAGAGCTTGTGGGAAGGTGGCACATGCATTAGACAAAAATCTAATGTCTATTTAAGTCATACTTAGATTTGAGCTTCCAGAGCTTTAGTTTTATTCTAAAGACTAAATTATATGTAATAGAAGACTGCTCAGAGCCTAATACGGAATGAATTAACAAAGTCAGGAGTTCACCTTAAAACTGCAGTGTTGCTGCAAACAAATCACTGAATTCCTGTCTGTGACTTGCTGGTGGTGTTAGACCTGACAGGTATAGGTATTATCTGTGAGCCTTTTACAGATACACATTTACTGTAGACCATCAGTATCAGTGCTGATCACGCAAAGAAACCAGGTGCTCAAATGTTTCCTTTCCAAGAGAAAGAGTGGATGCTTCAAAGAGTGTCCAGCAACATGTCCAGAACCCTTTGCCATGTCAAGTCTGTTCCTGTGGATCACAGAAAAAACTTACTTTTGACCACTTTTTACAATTTCTCAAAATAGCTTCTTCTGAAGTATCAGTCCTCCAGTGAACTCTGCAGTCAGCTGCTTTGATTAAGGATCCCCATTGCTTAATTACCTTAAATTTCATACTTGAAAATAGGTTTGCCTGGGACAATAATCACCATCTTCATTTGAGAAAATGAAAAAAATTGAAGTCTAATGATACAGTTGGATACAAGATTTTTCTGGTATAATTTCCTGTGATCTCACAGTGTGGGGACAAAAGGCAGACAAGCACTATAGTTGAAATTTGCTGTCAAAATCAAAACTGCTCTTGGGGACCCTCTATATGTAATGGGACTGGGAGAGAGAGAGAGGAAACACCAACTGCAACATCAAACAACAAAAGGAAACATCAACTACAACTGTAAACCTCTTGCATTTTTAAAATTTCCCACAGGTTATTGCTTGATTTTTAACCTAACACAATTTCAGTATTAGAATGCAGCAGGCAGAGCCCTGTGGGATACATTCTCAGACATCACTTGCCTGATGTTATGGCCCAAGAGCAGTACTGTGTCCTCACTGACAACAATAACATTGCCTGACTGCTGAGGTAAAAGTCTCAGAATGCAAAATAACTTCCAGATCAAGGTTCTGACTGGTCATATTAAACATACACTGACATTTTTACAGCAGGTTTACAGGAGATATCATGGTGTCACTGCCATGCGGTAGGTTTTGTTCCAGTCTGTTCCTGTTCTTAATCTGCAAATGGCCATAAATTGGAGTATTACTCTTCAGGTCTGTTAGAGGTTCTGAGGTAAAAGAGATGTATATCAAGTAAATTTAAAATAATAACAATGTTAATGTATTTGCAAATCTTTACCACTTCACATTTATCTATTTTTGCACTGGTTCTTTAAAATCATACAATACATTTTATAGTACTCTTGCAATTAAAATAAATCTTAAATAATCCTCTGAAGTTGCAAGATGGAATACTGGATTTTGATTTTTCTTTTACCTTATATAATTACTGTGGGCTATTTCATTAGTTTAAAAAATAAATTTTCTCTTAATTTAGCTATTTCACTGCTCCATTTTTTTAACTCACAGAGCTTGAATCCAACATAAGCAATTCCAGGAGACAGTTGAAAGATCAAAATCCACATTTCAATGAGGAATCACAGAATTTGGCCTCAATTAAGAGAAACTTTTGAGGAGTCCTCTGTGTTTCTTTCATTACATGGAAGTCTTTTCAGAAACAGAGAAAGATGATATACCTTAAGTCATCCCTTGCCAATGCAGCAGGATCTGCAGTAACTGTGTTTTAGAACCTTGCTTTCAGTATTCCAGGGATAAAAATACCATGCAAGAGTACTTCATGGGCTGTGTATTTTTTTGTCCACTTGATCTTATATTTAGTAAATATCCTGTAATTGAACTTCTTTTCCTAAGTTACTCTGACTGTGTGTATATTTCTTTTCTTTGCAGGGTATTTGATTAACTGCCTTGGAAGGATGAGCTTGATCTTCCAAAACATCCTTACACTCCATCTGTTGACACCACATGATTTTTATAAATATTTTCATTGTAAATGAAACTCTTATAATTCAGCAAATGGTTTTCCATCCTTTCTTTTTTACTTACTAGCTCTCTTTATCACCTCAGTATTCTAAGATGAAAATTATTTCAGCTGTTCTTTTTATATTCTCCAGGTGTGTGTGATTTCCATGACTATAAACGTCTCGCCCACTCCTGAATATTGATGAAGTTTCCTTTCTAGCAATGCTGTGAAGCAGGGGATGCAGCTGTCATCCCCTCCCAACACACATTGGCAGTAGCAACCATTTCATTCCAGAAGTAAATTCTTCTTTGGAAACAATGAAAAATATCTTCAAAATGTCTGTTGGATCACTTGCAAAGTCTTTCATGAAATTGCTGGTGAAGAAGAGAGTTTAGTGCTAGACATGTGGTCACACCTCTGATAAAATCCAGAAGACAAGGAAATACCTAGAGATAAGAGCTAACAGTGAATAGCAAAAAGAACTCAAACAGTTCACATTTCTGCCACCTGCAGGAGCAAATGCCTTGGCTTCTTCACATATGACTGGCTCTGCAGAGGCATTGCACCATGAAATGATGCCTGCAAATGGCAGCTACCTAACAAATTGGCCACATGCAATGAATGGAAATAAAATGGTATCAAGGCTCATTGAACATGTGGCTTGCTGCAGCCTTGTGATGCCATTTCAAGCAAAGCATTATTATAAGCCCTGGCTACATCTAACCATATTACTATGTTTCTTTGGATACATAAGGGTTGGAGAGGAGGAAGGCCACATTCTGAGACGTAGTGAGTGATATAAAGCAGACAGTGGACATCATGCTCACATCGTCACCACAGATACGTGAAGTTGCAGTCAAATGTGTTGAATACATTGTACAATCTTCACACTACTGAGCCCAGCTTGCAGTTATCTACCATCCAATAGAGCCATGCAGAGCTACATACAAGGGTTCAGAAAGAGAACAGTCTGCATTCAGTACCAGTTTAGAATATGGCTTGTTCCCAAGTCTCTAAAAGTCAGGCTCACATCACACAATCATATTAAATATCAAGTAACTGTGCTGTATACTTGCCTGTGGAAATGGCTGAGAATCCATGAAAGTGACTCTCTTTTATAGTAGTATAAAAACCTTAGGAAGAGAATGGAAAACACTTTTCCACTTGGCCAAGACTTAAACACAAACCCTGGCATAGTAAGTGAGTGAAATGTCATACTGGAGCTAAACAGCCCACTGGAACTCTGTAGCCTCTGATCCTGAGGCACAGGGGTCATGAGCAATCCAGGCATGCCTGGAAATTCAGCAATGACAGTGGGAATGTGCTGTCACTTAGCCAGCATCTGCACCTCTTGGTGGGAAAATGAACATGGGAAGCAGAAAGCCCAAACTTGAGATGGAAACCCATATACTGCAAACCAAGCATAACCATGTCTGAAAATTACACCTCTGAAATTAACACATTGACTACTCCTGCCAAAATGGAGAACATTAACAAATTAGAATCAGGGGTTTTGAGAGAGATTTGTTCATGCTTTGTTCTGATACAGAGTGTCTCAACTAATAGGTCTTCCATCAGCTCATCCAAAAGTCTGTTCTTACAGCTAACATAAGCTTCCCGCTCCATTTTATTTTCATAATTTATAGATAATTAGGATTAACATTTGGTGTAAGATCTAGGAAAGGGCTCAATAAAGGTTTCTAAGGGCTGACCTATAAGCATTTATATCCCTTGGAATAGAGCCAGTGAATTCTCAGGGCTTCACAGACATCTCAGGGCTGTTTTACCATGAGCTATCACAGCCTTATTCCATGCACAACACACATCTACACAGAACTGCCCAAGCATCTTGCCATGTGTGTTGTAGGGCCCACAGCCACCATGAAATCTCATTTTTGTTATTTTTTAATCTACTTAAAATACATGCTGCCTTCTGATAATGACAGTATTGTAGCAGAGCAGACAACAAGACTGGGATATGTAATGTCAGGAAACTCAGAAGAGCTAAGCGTATTTATATGTTCATAACTGGAAACCACGTTTTAGCAGGCTGTGCAAAGCAGTCATAGGGGTCATTTGGTCACATACTGTCAGTGGGATGTTTTGCTACACCAGTTTGACAGATATTCTGTGGCTAAATCAACCTTCCCAAAGAGAGAGTATTACATACTGAGTATTAGAAACTGGGGATAGTTACACTGGGGCTACTCTGACATTTTAAGCACAGATGTCTGTGCTTGGTAAATCAATAGGACATCTCATAATAGTATTTTTCCCCTTTACATACAAATCCAATGTGCATTAAGAGGTTTCCCAATGGAAGCTTGCATCAGTAATGTCCAATAACAAACATCAGCTAAGCGTTGGTGGAAGAGCTAAAAGCCTTCCTAATATGTAAAAAATATCTTTTTTTAAGTAATTATACAATTTTAGACAATGTTTAACAATTTAAAACTAAGTTTTTAAGCGCACTTACTTTTAAGCACGTTTTGTGTGTTAGTTTCCTGGGCACAAATAGGTAGCTTCTCCTGTAGCACTCAGTAGTCGGAAAAGACATTTGACGTTTTGATTCTGTCACTAAAATGCCCATGAAACATCATTATTATTTTAAAATCTGGGGTTTATATGTGATAAAAAGAATGTAGACTATTCATTACTGAATTATCTGCACAACTCTTGCTAACACAACCAATTATTTCCACTTAACCATCTCTCAATATATTCAAAAATTATCCTGATTAAAGCTGCTTTTGCTTTACTTTGTGCTTCAGAAGTTAGAAATGTTAATCTAGCTCTTTGTTCTCTGGCCTACAAGCTGTAAATATCAGTAGTACCTGGAAAATTAGCTGAACTTTTCCAAATGAACTTAAATAAAAATTAAAAACCAAGGATTTTTACTTTTCTTTTTAATGTTTTCCAATGTATTTCCTTAGCACATATGAAATTTTAAGAAAGCAATTTTTTTCACCTCTCCATTCAAAAGAGGAATTTACATCCTAACTCAGCCTTCCTCTTGCCTCTGTATTATATTCCCATAATTTTTGGTGTAATAGAGACCTATGTATGCTAGTCAGCTGACAGGAAAACAGAAAGCTGTTACTTTAATTTTCATTGCTATTTTAAGTGTGTCGTTAATGGTTTACATATACTAAATACTTCTTAATAGATCTTGTCTCTATACATTTTTGTAGCAGCATAACTAAAATTTTACAGTCACAGAAACATCTATTTTGATGAATATATTTGATATTTGATTAGCATTTTGTTTTCCAGTTTTATAGAATCAGAGGTATTCTCTCAAGTTTCTTCAATGACTCACCTTTATGTTCTAAACTAATCTTGGAATCACAGAAAAATGGTCTTAAACTACCATATATTTAGGAGATGTGCATAAAGGGACCCATTAGAAGTGGGAAACCAATCTCCTTTTTGTGAGGTTATTTAGTCTTACCTGTATTTCCACATAGTAGAATCCCTACAACAAAACTACCTCCACTGAACATCAGATGAAAAATATCTTGAAGCACTCCTTGACTCTATATCCTTTCAAAAGGCATGCAATTAGGAAATTTTAATAGAATTTTCCATTAATATGCAGCCGTGACAGGCATAAGTGCTACAATTATTTCCTCCACTATTTAAGTGGAAGAAACAAAAGTGGGTTAATTAGGGCAATCAATAATTTTAAAATTATAGCCCAGTGTATTTTTCTAACATCTGATTTTGATTGCCCAGAAGTAGCTCTGGAATTGTCTGCACTGTCACACTTTAGGAAATTGTGGAAATGGTACACTAGAGAAAACTCAGTCTACTGAGATTCAAAATGACTGTGCCTTGGAACCACATGTAGTATAACTGCTTGATTATTTGCCTTTTAATCTTATTTCAGAGTATATAATTTTCCCACAAACCTGGAAAACACAACAGATACCTCTCCAGAGAGATCATTATTAATTCCCTTGTTGGAATGATGATATGCAAGTTTCAGATACTCAAAACAGTTTTTGGCCCTGCAGTTCACATTCAGGTACTTTTGCAGCTATTACATATGCATGGATTGTTATCCTGTATGCTTAGACCAACCTTCAACTATTTTCTTTAAGCTAGAACAGAAATCTAACATAACTAAGCATTTTTACAGTCCTGAGTCCCTTTTTACCGGTGCAAGAATCTGGAGAGATATGAAGGGTTGATTTCAGAAGTTAGGAATCACCGAATCTTTGCTTTCATCTGTTAGCATTTTAGCTTCAGTACTTAAACAATGTGCTATTACAGAATTTCATCTCTAGCTCTAAAAGCTTCCTTTTCTCCCTTTCTTAATAAACTCCTTATACAGATTAAAATGATCCTGTAGAAAGAATTAAGGAAACACCATATGCCATTTCTGCCGCTAAAAGCCCACAACAACTTTGCCTTGTGATCATGACCTACTGACACCTTTTTTTTTTTTTTTTAACTGCAATGGAAAAAAAATCTTCCCCCTATCTTTTTGTCAGCTGGCACTGATATTCTTAGGCTAGCATGATGGAATAAGAAGTGCTATATGATCCCACTGCACACACAGCCCTTCTCCACCCACTGCTGTACCTCTAAGAGTAACTTTATTTGGCTGCTAATCACAAGACTCTGTGATCCAAATCTGTTTTTTTCCCAATTAATCCTACTCAACAGAATACAAAGTTAAGCAGTAAACAGCATCAAACATCCTTATGGAAACTAAGACAAATGCCCACACACCTTTCTCGAGTAAGAGAGCTTGTGGGTATAAGCAATTTCTATGCCTGCCAGGCCATGTAACTGATGCCCTGGCAAAGAGGATGGCACTTACCAGGTTGCTCACCTTTCCAATTCACTGTCACAAAAGGCACACTCAGGATTACATTACCAGAAAGAGTAACAAAATACTTACCATATTTTGAAACTTTTCAAATACATCCAAACTTGGCTAACAAGAGCTTAAAAATTCTTGGTATTCATTTCATTGCCATGAACAGGACTGACTCCATTGCTTCCAAGTCATCAGTTGTAATGTACCTGGGAGTGTAACAACTACAATCCTTACAATCAGTCCTTCCCTATTCTGTTTGTATCTCCCCATCTCACATGCAGCAGCACTGTATCCTGTGATTTGTTTAAAAAAAACCAAAACACATTTCCATCTTTTAGAACTCCCTTGTTTGAATTGTTTTTGCAACCAGAACGTGCAGAGCAAGAGCCACAAGTAGAGCCACTGCTACTGTTCACAGTAGTATGTGCACTAACACGTAACAACAGATTGTTTGAGCACAGGCTTTTTTTGCTTTTCAGCATGTCTCTACACATGTCAATGTGCTATTAAGGGTTGCATATTTCTGAAGGTTCAGTAGCAAGTACAACCACAGATGATTGACTGACTAAAAGTAAAGACCAGCACAAAAATCCGTCACAAATTAGTTACATTCACCAGTATTCTTCAGAGATGAAGTTTTTTCATTCTTTCAGTAAGATAGGAAGTCTCAGAGTTCATAGGAAGATTCAGAAATGTTTGGCAGTCAAGCTACATGACCTAGAAAACTATTTTGCAGGCATTCCTGATACATAAAAAAGGGTCTAATTGCAAAGGGATGGTAAATAGCACTTTAGCAGCCATCTGATTTCTCTAAAGGCAAGGAATTGCAGAGAGAGAGAGAGAGGGGGGGGGGGGAGGAGGGAGAGAGAGAGAGAGAGAGAGAGAGAGAGAGAGAGAGAGCGCGAGAGAACTGGCATACCCCAAGATGTTTTGGAAACTCAATTAGAGACAAGAGGGTGAAAGTCAGAATCCACTGGCCCCTAGGAATGCTGAATGACCGATAAGAGCAGCATCAAGAGTGGACTACACACACTGAGCCAAAATTAACATCAGGGCTATTAGGGTGAGCACTCACGAGTTCCAAGTTGTGCATACAGATGTCACAGGAATGAATTAGGAGCTTCTGATACTGCCCTGGGTTTGCATGTTATTGAGGCCCTAAACAAATACCAAAATAAAATAAAAACCTGCAAATAACCTTAGTGCTTGTAACGCTTGCTTACTTCAATATTTTAATGAGATTTTATACTGCAGAGCATTACTTACTGTAAGCAGATTCAATTTAAAAATGCTGCTGAGCTGGAGACAGTGTTGATTAGTGACTATATTAATTTACTTTTGTGTGTGTGCTTTTTAGTAAATATATGTATACTTTTCATGTTTGTGTTCTTTCTAAATGAAGTATTAGCCATAGTAACAGCAGCTTTCTCAAATGCAATTGAGCAACTAAAATAAATTTGAAAAGAACATATTGAAAAATTCTCTTTATAAATAAGATCTGTGAAACATCAGTTGGTTTTAAACTAATATTAAAGTAATATTGTACCATTGCGTCAAATGTGTTTTAAAAAAAAAAAGGGGATTTCCTCTGCCAAAATACCCCAAGAGGAAAAATATCTTTACCACTGAATTTACAGGTAAGCCATTAATTTGAAATTATTGGGTTTTATAGAGAAATTGCTTTATTTGAACCATCACTTTCCTCTGGAGTAAATGCAGAAAAACTAAGACAAAGAAGTAAATATAATATTTGAACGACAGATTCATCAAGAAAATCTGCAGAGGATTAACAATGCCTGCAGGAAGAGAGCATTACCCTTACTGTGAGCAAAGTACAATGCGGTAACAACAAAGTTCTTAGACCTACAGTTGTTTTGTTTCACACACCGTATTCTAAAATAGTCAGACACCACACCATCTTCCAGCAAATGTAATATTGAATTTATCCAGATTACATCCTGAAGATTAAGAAGTTAACCAAGTTATGCACACAGTTGATTTTGTTTCATTCCAATTCCCTTCTCTTAATAAATTTCATTTTATTACTGATCTCATGGGTTTAAGTTGTTTATGAACTTCATGTTAATTTTTTCATTAGATGAAAAGCTTTAACCTCAAAGGTACTAACAGGGATATTCATATTATTCAGGATTCTCCATTCAAGGGGAAACAAAAGACTTCAAAATGAAGCACCGGAGATTTTGCCACTATAACACTGACTTTTGCAAATACTATCTTACTTTTGTGCAAGTACTGCTATCAAAAGAAAAAAAAAATACCATGGACACTTGCCCCTATTAATAACAGTTCAAGAGCAGTTCCTTTATAACTACAGTGTATTAGAGTATTTCATATGAAAAATTATACAGACTTTGTAAATATATTGGGGGAGTAATGATTTTTACTACTATTTACCACAAAAATGTAATATAAACTATATTCAGAAACACAGAACAGAACAAATTTGTATTAGATTTTAAAAAGAAGATTTTTATTAAGCACAAACAGATTTTAATACATTATCAATACAAATAGGAAAACATCTGTTTAATGAATTTGATATATCAAAGATTTGATGGGCAGGTTGCATACTGGCACAATAAAAATGATTTGGTTTTTAATTTTTTTTTTTAAGTACTTCAAATTAAAATTACAGGGTTACCACTGTCTACGCTGCAGGAACTTCACCTACAGTCTAGAATTACTACATCACCTGGGCATAGGGGAAGCAAAGAACTAGAATTTCATAATATGGAACTTCTAACACTTTAATTAGCACCACTCAAAGCTTACATCAGCTGTCTAACTAAGCAGCTGACAGGTCAGGTAAAGCTTTACAGCAAATTTCAGTGCAAAGTTTACAGTTCCTTTTCATAAGATACTTGGAGTCTATGGTTTCATAGCATGTTAAATAATTATGGCTTGATAGATGTACAGTATTAAGATGCTGAGAACATTTACTTTGAAAAAAAGATGAGACTTGTAACGGCTGTGAAATGCATTTTAATACATTATGCCAAATTCTGTAATATGCAAACAACATGCTGGATTACAAACTTAAGTCCTATATGAATTCATAGACAAGGATCAGTATTAGCTCTCTGGAGTAGTGGCTTCTGGTTGTCTCAGCTGCTGCTTTTTCAGGCTAACTAGCTTCATCTTCTCTCTAATGTGTTCTGCTGCAGAAGCCATATCACTTGGGCTCCCGAAGTACTGCTCAGACCTAAAAAAAGCACAAACCACAAAAAGTTCAACTTCAGGTAACCCATAATGCAGTTGCCTGATACTATCTCATAAGATTTCAGCCTGTAATTCAAAACAGTGATTTCAAACCTCTTCACTGTGGTGCAGGATCCTACACACCCAGAGACTCTTTCCACGGCTTGGTTATACTCAGGTAGAAGTTAACTAAAAGCTCAGCATAACAATGGAGACGTCTATTTCATTAAACACAGAAAACTGAGTTCTACTGTGGCTGAGGTTCCAAATTCAATTTGCTTTTGTAGCTCAAGACAACTACCAATTTTAAATTAGTATGAATATCTCTCAAGCAAAGTATTGTTTTGTTTACCAGATGAATCAAATGTAAGTTTATCTTCCATACACTGGCTTAATACTTCAGATAGATAGAACTGCAAATACATAAATCAGAATACTATTATTCTCATCTGGTATCTTTTTCCAGGGAGAAGAAATTGGGGCTGGTCATTCTGCTGTTACTTCTACACACTATGTTGGTGCAAAGACTGGATAAATCTAATAATCATTCAGCGTGAAAAGGTCACTACTTTTAAAAGGCAGCACACTAATACTCATTAAAAATTCTTTCCCATCTTTTCAGTCCAATTTCCAGCTTTCCAAAGATAATGTGCCCACTTTTTCAATTTCAGCAATAAGCCTTCAGGATTCTTCCATATACGAGGCTATTATGAAACTTTACAAAAAACATTATTCAAAAGCCATTAGAAAAGACATTCTGCATACCCATCGGGATAAACCACAGGCACTGTTAGTCTGTCCAACAGTGATTTCCCAACTGCTTCAATTTCATCAAATTGCTCCATTTCATTAAAAGCTTCAGGCTGCTCTGGACATTCCTGCAAAATCTGTTAAAAAAAAAAAAAAAGGCAATACAGAATAAAGTAAACAAGAAATTGCATGTAGTTTTTAAAGTGCCATTAACTGGCAGAGTGAATGTTTATTCAGCATCTTCACTATCACATTTACATGAGTTCAAGTGACATATTCATATAATTCAGGAAAAGAAAATATTGATTAAGCTACATTAAGAAGATAGTTCAGGACTAGCACTGTTATGTATTAGAATGTCTTATGTTATTTCTGAGAGGGAACAAAAAGCAGTCTTGCTGGATAACATTCCAGTAAAAAATACACAGTGCATAAAAATAGTAAACTACATCAATAAACAAACAAGACAGTCACATAAAGTGGAAAAAACATGGTTAATAAAGAGCCCCTTACAAGGTGTTTCAAAACTAAAATCCTCATTGGGCATGGAGCAGGTGGGACTAAAAGAGTCTGAAGACAAGTCTTCCCAGATGAGATTGTGACCCAGTACTAGTACTTAATACTGTATTTTCTTCCACCTCTCCCTTTGCCACTTCGTAACTTTTTTCCAAAGCAGCATGGATATTAACAGTGTATTTCCACACAGACTCACTAATATATGCCAATAGTGCTAGGAGAATTATGGTTTTGAATACGAGCATTGTTTTTTATCAGCCATCCATTTACTTTTCTTTAAATTTATGACTGCCTAAAACCAGCAAGTAACTACTGCAATAATGAAAGAATGCTCACAATATGGATTGAGAGAATCTACTCTTTTAGGAGTTTATGAGCCACTGAAATCTAATTTGGTATCAGGTAAAACTTTTTTTAGCTGTCTCTGACAGCACAGATGATGTATTCCTGCTTTTGTGAACTTCCATCAACTCCTAATGCCTGCAAATTCAAAGTATCTTCCATTAATACAAACAAGAAATTAATAAAACCAGGGAGCATATAAATCAACTTTGAATCCATGCACTCCTTCAATGACAGAATTAATTTATTTTACTATGTGTAAAGTTGGGGGTTTTTTTGCAGTTACATGCAACTTTACTGTCAATATTCAAGATACATACTCTAAACTGTTTTTCAACAATGCATCACTTCACAGAAAGAATAGTTTCTGGACGAAAAGGCCCTACCTCTCATGATCTACATTAACGAACAGTGTCTCAAATTCAGGCATTTGAAAATTTTCAACATTTTCCCCCTTTAGCAAACTGTTACTGAATAGCAACTACTCCTCATCCTCCTCTGTGGCTTCTCCCATCACCTGACTGGGCACACCAGTGAGACATTTGTTTTAGGAGTTTGAAAGCCATACCAAAATAGAGGCATGTTCAAAAAGAAGAAAGCACATTCAAACTCCTCCAGGTGCAAAATATAAGATGTAGCAGCACAGCATGCATAGAAACTAAACTGGTGAGAGCTGCCCTCGTTGACACTGTGAGAAGGATATCACATGCAAAATGTGCACCACTTGAAGGGCAATACACCTTTAACTCCTCCATGGAGCTTAAATGACCTGAGAGCTTTATATTATGCAAATCAAAAAGTGTTCTGGCTTTCAAGAATTACAGTCTCAAAGACACAAAGAAATACTTTATGATCAATTTCAGAGTCCCCTTTTGAAGAGGGCTGCCGTTCTCCTTTTTGTTAAGCAGGTCCTAACACCAGTATAGGTATGTGAACAACAATTACATTAAGGACTGAAAGAAACCCATAGAAAAATATGCTTGAATTCTCTTCTCTGCCTTTTTAAAAAATAATATTTAGAAAGGGTAAAAATTACACATGGACAACTTCGCTTTTCTTACATTTTGTTTGCTTAAACTTGGCTAAGAAATTTTTCTTCTTAAAAGGCACAACACTCACCTTTTCAGCACTCGAATGAAATGCAACAGCTGTTTCCAGCCGGTGTACTCTTTCTTCTGAAGTCACTGTAAACTGCTTCCATACTCTGTTCAGTCTTGGGAGTGTGTCTCCTGAGGACCTTGAAGTGCATCTCAAGGACTGGCAAAGGACAACAGTAGCCTGCAGTAACTGTCTCCCATAATCATAAGTACTCTAAAAATTGGAGGGGATGGGAAAGAAAGTGCATGTAAGAACTCTGCATTTAACTTGAGAGCTAAATAACAACTTAAAACAACAGTAGTCACATTTGTGAAAGCTCTGCAATTTAGGCCCATAAAGTATATTGAACTAACGTGGTCTACTAGAAAAGGCTGATGAAGTATGAATAAAATTGTAATGACTAAACAGTGCTTTTACTCTGAACAAATACCTGAAAAAGCCTCAGCTTATCAAAAGTAATTTTAAAGACTAAAATACGTCTTTCACAAAAGTCAGTGAACTTTGGTCATTTGCATTGCCTATGTGACGATTGTCTGAGGTAAACTTGCAGCACTGCTACTCTTGATGGAACTGCAAAATCTCGTTAGGCCTATCACCAATTTCAGCAATCACAATTTTTTCATTAAAGCACTGAGGCAAACCATTAAGACCAGTGACAGCTGTATAATGATTGTTCATACAGATACCAATTCTATTTAGGAGATAATCTGAAACAGTACAGATCCCATAATCCTAAAAAATAACTCATTTCACCTGTGCAACATCAACAAATTTTCGATGTTTCTCCAGCAAAACTTTTGTTTCTTGCGCATCATCTCCCAGTCGGATGTGTGTCTTCAGCAGAGCATCCAAGAGTTCACTTAACCATTCTACTGCCTTTAAAACATATGTCAAAGAATAAAACTAATAAATTAAAAAGAAATTAATCCAGAGGGGAGAGGTAACTTCAGTACTTGCATATGCTTTTGAGCGATCACAAACTTGAAGATCACGCATGCAGTTACCAAATACACCATTTGCAGACATTGCTATACCTTTACTTTCCCTGTACGTATTCCCTAAATAAAACTATATTTGAAAGTTACAAAAAATCCCCCAAAACCTTTAAAACTATCAGCCCACATAAACTTAACAGGTATATGATGAAATTCTGTAGGCATTTCCATACCTGAGCAGCATCCTCTTCACATTTAAATAACTGTACCATCTGAAGCATCTTCAGTCGCCGCACATCCACCATGTCCTCACACCTTAAACAGCAGCACAGAAAGACTCACCAACACACGTATAATAGACACAATACACTCTGAATTTGACAACAATGTTTCAGTGAGAAACATTAAATAAATATAAGCGTCCATGAAGAGGCAATTAAAGCATTTGTGTGCTGCTTACCTTGGCCAAAATATATAATGCCTCACATAACAGTAAGAAACATGCAATAAATAGAACTGAGCACTCCAAGTCACCAAAATCATGGTGATCCTCAAGATTCCTGACTAAGCTGCAGACAATAACACCAGCCACAGCATCTTGCAGCAGCACTGCAAGTTCCTTGCCCTATTGCAGTGGTAAGATCTGCCACACAAGAGGCCAGCATGGCTAGAACAGACTTTATCCTACTGAAATTCAGATTAAAATTGCCTTGACTTTGCCATAATTCTGAATTGTACTGTTTGCTGGGGGCAATGTTTTCTTCATGAATATGATGAGGACTGTTTTTTAGCTTAATAAAGACAGTAATATCTGAACTCTTATATGATGATGTCCTTTGCTATACTTATTAGTAAGCATTGAAGAATTTAATTAATATAAAAACTAATCCTAGCTATCTTATTCTGAACTGCGCACATTTTGCAGTTCTTTCTCCAGTTAGAATTCAAAAAAAGTATTGAAAGTTCTTCTCTTTCCACAGTGAGACCTAAGCTAATACATTTAGCAGAATGCTTTCCACTTCAATTTCAGAGCCTACTAAGTAGACAGTAAGATTCACTCCTGTCTAGTGCAAATGGAATTACTAATGTCAACAACAGTCAGCTTTATAAGCAAATGCAAAAGACTGTATGCATGATTTCTTCCAAACTGATTGCAAACATAAGCACTTCCAAAGCACAGTTTGTTAGCATGCTTGGTTTTGTTACACATCCTGTAATGCTTACAGAAAGGAAATGTGTTGCTCTAATAATGCAGGAAAACAGTTTATAGGGTCCAAAAGCATAACTAAAAGCAGCAAAATGCCCCTATAAATAAACACTATAATATATGTATATATAAATAAAAAGAAATGTTCAATAAAAATTTGGGAAAAAAAATAAAATTAAGTATAACAAAAATTACTATTAAATGCTACTGAGATATTAGTCCTTATTGTACCTTTTTGTCTCTCATACAGACTAAAGAACCTTGTTCAACCGCTCACTGTTTGAAATCACTCACTGCCTCCTACCTTTGACGGGAAATTTTATTGACATTTTAGTCCTCTAACTGAGTTCCCCAGAATTCTATATCCCTTCAGAGAACGTGGACCAGAACTGTGCAACACTTAAAACAGAAATGGACTACCAATCTATACAGCGACACAAAGACATTCTTCTTTTAGTTTTCTATTCCTTTCCTAAGAATCCTCAGTGTTCTACTTGCTTCTCACAGTATGATTGGACACTAAAGCAATTTTCACAGAAGTTTTCCAATGTTTATCTTTGAGTTCACAGCTGGTTCAGAGTCCATTATTATGTATATAGTCTTTCCTTCTCCCAAGTACATTTCTTTTCTCAGTACTGAATTCCAGCTGCCATTTTATTGCACCATGACAAGTCCTCTATAGCTTTTTGCAGTTGCCCTCTAAACACAACTACTGCTCAAGTAAGTAGGATTTAGAGGACATACTTAAAACAATACTTTCTCTAAGCACTACCAAAACACATGGTTTCTTACATGAAGCTCCCTAAGAAAACAATTTATGAATAGTAGAATTCATTTGTAAAATGAGCAATTTGATGCTCATTAGACCTTGTTGTTCCCTAGAAGCACCTTTTTGTTCAGCGAGCACCCTCAAACTTCAGGTATGGAGAGTATTACATTGTCTCAGGGGCTCCAGCAGTAATACTGGCAATGTCACCTAATTCTTTCACACTGTTGAGTAGAAAAAAAAGGCAGCAATATAGACAATCCAGTACTGCTACATTAAGAAAAAATAATCATTGAAATTTTGGAGAATGAGGTCTCTTTAAAACAAAGAATTATATGTAGTGACCTATCAACACACAAAAATCTTAATAACTAGAACTGCTGTTCTTACCTTTGTTTTCTAAGCTGCATATCTTCCATTACTCCTTGGATATGGTCCACATTTTCTTTGTTTTCAATGGTTACGTCTTTTCCATAGGCCCACGATGCCTGATTAGATATCTGATCAAGAAGACTTTGACCCTTCTCACGCAAGCCTTGCAAGCCTAAGTCTAAAAAAAACCAAAAAGAAAAAAAAACCAATCAGTGGTCACTCTTACATTTTTTTCCCCCTCAGTGGAAAGATATAACATGCAACAGAATCTGAAAAGGAAGACTGGAAGGTGAAAAGCACATTACTATCTGTCTTTCACTGCCCTTTCAACGCAAGTTTGAGTGAGCATTTGTCTATATTAACAGAAAACTAAGGCTTTACTATTTTATGACTGAGCAGACAACAAGAAAAGGAATAAAAGTTGACAGCAAGTCAGCTTTTCAGCATATAAATACCTAATTAATGTCTTTCATCCACACAGTTGCACAATACCTAAAATATTTATCACTGTTAAGCATTTGTAGCCTAAATGTTCTTCCACTGCTGGCAGAAGTTACTACTTTATAATACATCTGATATGGTTGATACACTTTTCTACACCGAAATTTGCCAACCCTTAGAATCTGCTGTTACATCTATTACTTGGCAGCTTTACTATCTGTTTTCCTAGAGGAGTATCTCATTTACGCAGCAAACTGTTCTATTCCAATCATTACTACTACCAGATATGATTTTGCTTCAAAGCTCCTTCTCCTACAACTTAATGAACAGGATGATAATTGTAGATCTCTTCCAAGTGAAATACTCAACTGCATATGCTTGACAGTAACAACCTTCCATGTGCCATTTATTAACACATACATTCAAAACTACTGCTAAACAATCAGTACAAGCATTCTAAAACTGAGTGGATAAGAATCTTAATCATCAAGGGGTCAGTTCTGGAGACTAAAAGATCATCTAAGCATTCTAATCCCAAGGCACTAAGCATGATGGGGGGAAAAGTTTGCAGATAAAATGCATGATAACAGCATATGACAAATATATAAATTAGATGTTAAATATTTAGAAGAAAACAGTTTCAGACCATTTTTCCAGGCAGAACTACTATACAGTAGATGTCTTAGGCAAGCCAAAAGTAGTTCAGTGAAGCATTACATAGCAAGGAACCAGAAGAGATAGATCTTTCCCTGCTTTTCTTGGTGATTTTTTTTTTTTTAAGAGGGCAGTGGGATTACTGTTTTTTCCCTTGTAATGAATTCATTAGAACGTGTGAAATGCAGAAATATTTTGCTTACCAACACTTTTCAGTTTCTCTTCCAGTAGTTTTAAAGTTTGTTGAATTGATGCTCCATCTGCTGGTGCTACATCCACACACAACATTCCTAGTAAGCCATCCAATTGCTGAGATAACTAAAATGAGGAACAACATAAATGCTGATATTTAAAAAGAAGTTTGGGTCTGCAGTCTTCTAAATGTTTGGAAATTCTCCATTTTAGAAATTTCTCTTTGCAGCTATAAGGAAATGAAAGTCAAGATGAAATAGAAATGACCCATCTGGCTGTAGAATTCCAAGGGCATACATCCCTAGAGGGTGGGAGAGTGGGAAGCCAAGATTCTACTTTGTTTTTTAAGACAAGCATAGCAAAAGAATATGCCATTTTAAAAAACAGAGACTAGGAAAAGTACACCAAATTCCAGTTCAATTAGTGCGTATGACTAATTAAAAAAACACCAAAAGAAACCAAAACCAAGAGAGGGAAAAAAGTAATTTTTCAGCTAGTAATCCTTTTTTCCAAATGTTATTGAAATGTAAGAAATATTACAAATTACTTCCCTCCTAAAAAAGGGGAATACAATTTTCTCAGCATTTCAATTATAATATATGATCACATGGCATTTTGCAGGTGACATTTTATTTCCCCTCACCTCCCTAAATATTTTTCCAATTTATTCAACATTCACAATACAAAGATATTAATATGTTAAAGGTAAGCCTGTGAAAAATCAAAAAGCAAAACTTACATCCTGGGCAACACTGTGGAATTCAAGTGCTGCTTGTAATAGATTCTGCCTGAATTCCAGCTGACTGGCTTGCCGGTAACACACATCGCTCAGCTGTTGCTGCAATGCTTTCAATTCCACAAGGTCCTCCTCATCCCCTGCATTTAGAAGAGCTGCTATCTGCTGATTAAGCTCAACATAAACAGCAAACCACTCCTAGAAACACAAGAAAATGAAGTATTAAAAATACCAAATATAATTTTCTCTTAAATGGCATACATCCAACTGCAGACTACTAAATAATCAGATTGAAAAGGGAGCTTATTACAGGTTACACTATAATTATGAAATATCCCAGAGGAGAAAAAACATTCCCCAAATTCTTATCAACTCAAAAAAGTGCTTAGTACATTTTAACATAAGCACTGTAGTATTAAAAAATTGGTGCAGAAAAGTGGAAAGATTACAAGGCATGACAACTAATCCCCCACAAACTTCCACTCACACGTTTTAATGAACCAAAAGAGGAATTCTACCATTTTTAAACAAATTTGTAATGCTTAAATGTACAGAAACTTCAGAATGATCCTTTTTTCTTAATTTAAGGAAAGCTTTATACTACTCAATTCAAAATGTGCAAAGTTATCTTTCACATGCTTTGATTACTGAATATATACACAGGAGTTAGTTACATTGTCATGGTGTACTTGCAGAAGAAAATAGTTCAAATATTTAACAATTCTGGGAGATTTAAAAGCAACTTGATACATTAAGATCACATTCACATCTTGCATGATTGAGATGCCTGCAAAGTAAAACATGTTTGCTCAACAGCTCTTATTTTGGCCTACAGTAAAGTGACCTTCAAATGCCCTACTGCAATGCATTTCTAGTGCTATGGAATAGCACCATCTATTGGACCACAAAATCTGATTTCATTTGTATCCTTGTCACGCTCCTCTTGGGATCTTTGGAATTCTGCAAATTATGCCTTCAGCTTTTGCATCATTTATCTACAAAGCATGCAAAACAGTACAAATACCCATATTCTGGATTTTTTTTTTCTTTTTACTCAAAGTTACCTTCTCACAGAAAGAAAGAGAGTATGAAAAGTGCAGGGGTGGGGTGGGGGAGAAGGTAATGAAAAAGTTAAATTGGCAATCAGCCAAAAATTTAAGAGCCGAATAAATATCCCATCGGCCCAAAAAGGGCAACTAAGTTGACATAATGTGAAAACATCTTCCACTGTCACACATGTACTATAGATACATAGATTCAATACAATCAGTTTACACAACATAACTCTTTCACAGTGAACATAGAAATCCAGGCTACTAAGTGTGACAAGTCAACTATAATATGGAAAGTCAAAAAAATATTATATATAATGTTTAGGGTTTTGTTTTGCTTTGTTTGGGGGGTTTTTGTTTGTTTTGGTTTTTTAGTTTTTATTTTTAGCATTAAAGTAAGTAAAAGAACTGCAGTAACTGATTTTGATCAAGCTATCAGTGAAATTAAGAGACCATCAAACCAGGTATAAAAAGTGTGGGTTCTATCCTTTCTATGGGGGAATGTTGGGAACAGCTGTGTGTGACAGCTATAAACTATGTAAACTATAGAGAAAATACCACCACTTGCTCAACAACAGCAGTTCTAGTGTATTGCTTACGAATAAAACAATCAGAAAATAAACCCTCCCCAAAAAAACCTAACCACACACAGTCCCCCAAACAAACAAAACAAAACACCCTATGGAATTTTCTTTTTCCCACTTCAGAGTAAATTCAAGTAAAAAAGCCTGTCTTGTAAACAAATCATGCATTTTTTCCACGTATCTTCAAAGTACTATAATAAACAATAAACAAGAGGTGATGCAAGAAAGCAAGCATACAAACTGTCAATTCAATTATTAGAAGAGAAAAAAATAGGCAAACAATGAAAGAGGAAGTGTGGACTCAGCTATTATGAAATGCTTAAAAATCAAACAAAAAGGTAAAGGACATTTTTCTAGTGCTGTTGGAAAAAAAAACAGTTTTAATCTCTAAACAGGCATCTGAATTTAAGGTAGGGCAGTGGTCTCCCAATGACTTCTTTTGGTATTAAATGAAATATATCTTTTCTGACTGTTATTTCTGCAAACTCCTGCCAGCACCTGAGAACCAAGCTTTGTTCCATGTTGCCAGTGCTTTAGTGAACCCCTGTAGGCCAACCTGTAAACTTCAGTGGAATTTCAGTCATTTCAAGGACTGCATTTAGCCCCAGCTAAAGCATAGTTCTCTGTTACAGATATCCAAGTGCAAACAAAATATGTTCAATCTTGTTTTCTTCTTTGCAGTTTGAAGTGCTAATATGACTAAAAGATACTCAAATTTATTTTTGTCAATGAACCAGGCAAGGGGGTTTTGGTTTCCTTTCCAATTAGGATTTTAACTGCAAGATGTTTTACATTTCACAAGGTACTGGTTTTCAGAGCAGAACACTGCTTGAAGAGCTTAAAGCAATAAGACAGAGGAGATGGCATTTACCTGATGAACACAGACACCTACAGCACTCACTGCTGCATCTGGCACGGAAACCATACTCAGTAGAGATGGAATCACTAGAACTAGTGTGCTCTAGGGCACAGTGTTTCTCAGACTAAAGATTTTGGGTTTTTTTCTTGATAAATTACATCAGAAAAAATATAACCCAATGATTTTTTTTTTTTTTTATTTTTTTCATGACTGTAAAGGGAACTTTGGAAAAGTGGACAGAATTGTTGTTGTCTACATCAAGGAAAGCCAAAGAAGAGGAACGGCACTGTGAGCAACACTCCCTTTGGGAGCACTGAATATCTGTAACCTAATTAGTTAATCATCTGATTGAAAGAAAAATTCTACTGAAACTCAGGAAGTATTGAAAGTTAGAAGCAAAGGCATTAAGTTACTACAGATAAGAAACAGCAAATTCGAGATTTCATTATGAACATAAAGTGTATCAATGAAAGTACTAAACCAGTTTCAGCTACTGGTAAATGTACTCTAATAAAGACAAAAAACATTAAGTTTTTCACCTGAGAAGTACAGGACTTCTCAGACATTTTAGTGAGGAGGAAAAAGTAAATTTAACCCTCCTAGTCAACATGACAATTGAAGAACTGCTGTAACATACTACACTCAAGAAAGTAACAGATGAAAATCAGTATTTTTCTACAGTGGTAAAGAAAATAAATAATATGCAAATATAATGACCATATTAAGTTTTTAATCTGCTCAGGTAATTTCCTCTGTAACCCGCAACATCATGCACTGTGCAAAATTCCTAGATACTCATAACCAAAATACATTGCTCATAACTGCATGTATTTAGAATTATTTTGATACTTGAAATGGGAAATCTCACACTGTGCTGACTCTCAATCTCTTCATGTTTCTGTTGCAAAGCTTGTGAAGCTCTAATGGAATCACCTATTCCCCACTGGGTTCTCAGCTGTTCTGATCCAGGTCCTTCAAGCCAATTGACTACCTGTCAATAAGATAAAGATGACAAAAATAAAGTAGTAAATCAATTATGCGAAAACTTGCGTAAACAGAACTTTGTAACATAAGCAGAAACCAAAATAAGTATATGTTTATGAAAAAACAGAACTTTTTTGGATCTCTGGAAGTCTTGTTGAATCCATCCACACTCTCAAAAGTTTTAAGTAGAAACCATTTTTCATTAACCTTCACCTGTCAGCTCCATGAAAACAAGTGGCAACCAGGACAAGATTTTTCATATACACACTTGTCATTTCATGTATCTGTCAATAAAAGAGCTCAAAACACAATTTACATGATAATGGAACCTCTCATGTTCAAACAAGAATTTTTTTTAACCCACATGATTACGATGCACAGCTGTATTCAACCTCACACCTGAGAGCTTTCTCCTTATTTTGCTGAATATATTAACACTCAAATACAGGATATATACTTATTCCAAAACTAAGTTTACACACTAACTTAATATTTTATATATTTATGTCTTTCAACTTGCTCTACTCAAGTAACAGAAACCTGTTACAGAGTTTTAGTGGCCACATCTCATGGAATCTGTCTTTGTAGGGTCACAGCAATACAACTCTGCACTACAGTACTGGATTGCTTTTATTATTATTTTGAAACTATTTTGTTTGATGCAAACATTATTCAAAGCAAAGCAGAATATCTCAAATTTTTGTTTCTTTACACACATTTCAATTATCAGATAATATCTATGGAAAAAATTAATGATGAATTTTTAAATATCTGTAAAAAGAGATAACTGCAATGAAACCTAGTGCAGAAGTCATGGCTGGAGTCCTGAAGTAAGGAACTGCAGAGTACCTCCACGTTCTGAGCCTTAATAAAAAGGCATAGGAAGTGAGCTTCCTCTCCTTAATGTGACTTTTGTTTAACCACCAGTGACAAATAGCTTCACACAGATTTGCAGGAAGTATAACACAATACACAATGTAGCCCCATAAACATGAAGACAAATGAAACAGAGACATTGGACTATTTTTCTAGTGCTGCTAAACTACAGTTCAACAGAAATCAAGAATGATTATCATCATTATAGATGATTACTCAATTCACCTCATCTTTCAGTCATTATGTATCTGTCTCCCCACTGCCTTAGGGGTGGTCCTGTGGCGTAATGGTTAGCTCTCTGGACTCTGAATCCCAAGGGCCTGAGTTTGAGTCTCAGTGGGACCATCCCCTGGGCAGTTAAATGCCTCCCTGCCATCCGATTCTGTCAGATCTCGGATGCTCAGCAGGGTCAGCCCTGGTTAGTACTGGGTGCTGTAGACAGTCCCGAGGATTTCACTGTC
>JAWWEU010000163.1:23839045-23875390 GCA_035583155.1 Acropternis orthonyx
CTGCGCAGGCTGGAAGGGCACAGCCACGTGGGGAGAGCCCTTCCCCAGATCTTTGTTCGCGAAGTCTGGCCATTATTCCCACTGCCCTTTTTTGCCCCGCCCCCACCTTTATGTATAAGTATATATGTTTCAGAGCATATATACTTTGCTCCAAAGGCATTCTGAGTCTTCCTTACTTTTATAATTTCTATGGCAAATTAAGACTCTACAGTTCTAGGCTCATTTTGTTTCAAGAGAAACTTCCTGTTGTGCTCAACACCTCTGCACAGCTGCTGCTGGTTAAATTTGGAATTGACCTATAAAGTGAAGGCACTCAGATGTCCCCCTGTAAGGTCATTGCGGAATACTCACACACAGAGATGACAGTTCCCATGCAAGCCTGAAACAGTGTGCAAGACTACTGGTTAGCAGTGCCCTCTGTGACCAAGACCACCTCCCAATTACAAGTTTCCAGCAACTACTGCATTGCCTCTGCAACAGCACACAGCTGTTCTGACAGACTCCAGGAGAGAAGAGTTACTAAGGGACATGCAGAAAGAAGTGACGTAGTTTTCATAAAATACATTCTTAAATGGTTAATGACTAGACTACTACAAAACCTCACATTAACTTTTGTGAATTAAGATTAGAAAAATAGTAACTAACACCTCTGCCTAAGGAGGGACAAAGCTAGAATTTATCATAGCATGCAGAGTTGCTTATAACCCGTGTTTAGAAAAACAGCTCATCAGAAAACATCTGAAAATCACTGCTGTCTTTACACTGCAGAATGACAAAGGAAAGGGAAACAAAACTATGGGACAGAAGTAAGAAGGGTAATTAAAAAGAGAGGGTAGGATAGTGAAGGCACATGGGAAGAGAGGTCATCATGGATAAGAGGCTTTGAGACAGGAGTAAGAAGTAAGCAGGTCACAGTAAGCAGAAACAAATGCAAGCCAGGAGTGGTAGCAATATAAGATGCTATACAAAGAATGAAATAGGAACCTAACTGTAAAGAAAGCTATCAGAAAATCAAAACATTAAAGAAAAAAATAACAGCAATACTAAGGAAAAACTGTCTCTGTGTACACCCATTCTAACTGAAAATGCTGCAAGCATGTTTATAGGGCAACTTCTGTTTGTTTTGTCAAAATAAATTTCAAGGCACTTTGTCTCTACTGGCTTCCCCCAGTACATCATTAGCTTCTTACTTTTAGCCTCTAACTCCTTCTCTTAGCCTGATTTTCTCCCATAAACCCAAAGAAAACCAAGTAATTTTCTAGATATAGTATCTTTTCCCAAATATTTTTATGCCATTTAGAAAGCTTTTAAATGCACTTTATAAAACTCATTAGTTTGGTCAGACAGCAAAAAAACATCCATTCTGTGTACTGAGCCTCAGTTCACTTGCCATGTAACATCCATAGCGTACACAGAGCAAAAAAACCCAAAACTATTTCTACTACAAATATTGCAAACTGAGGCCCAGTCATGATAAACAAGTCTATTTAAATGCATTAACAAATGCATCAGTTTGCCAAAATACACTATAAATCAACCATCACAACTTTATAACACAGGAAAAAAAAAGAATATCACCTGATTATACCCACAGCTATGCTGATATGCTCTTTATAGGACTATTTTAATCTCCCATATGTTTTTATTATTTCCAGCTCAACATACCAACAGATGACATTTGCTTCTTCAAGTTTTTATAATAATCTGAATACTACAGAAAGGAAAATTATCTGCTCAGTAGATTTCTATTCTTGCTGCTAGATAACACAAAATTGATTAGTTGTTATTCTTACCCATATCTGAAATGCTATGAAGTGCAAGTACTTGACTTGCACTTCTCATTGCACTAGAGATGCCAATGTTGAAAAGTTAAAAGCAGTATCTATTACATTAGATATTGCATATTCAAACTATACAGAATCTTAAAAACATATAAATCGAATTTCAAGTGATAAACACAAGAGGAATAAGTTAATTCCATTTCCTTGATTTTCTCTACTGAGAGTCTGCTGAGAAAATGTTGAAAGTGTTCATTACATACTTGTTTCCAAAGGACCAAACTAATTCATTATGACCTTTAACATAGAATTGCTTAGGAAGTTTATATTCGTTCTTGTCAGGGTACCCTTGAAATACAAAGAGTTTAAGCACTTTTACTTAGGTTAAACCACCAAATATTAGACAAATGAAGGAATAAATAATGGCTTATGTTCAGTAAAAGGAACTTCAAATGACACAGGCAGGGAAAGGTTTTCAACTCTTTAAGCAAAATTACAGTCAAATTTGTGTCTCATTTGTGAACGTTTCTCTCTTTGTCAGCAGGTCAGGTATTTGCCCCTCTGCCAACACAGCTGTACAGTGCCACAGTACACAGCAAAGGGCAATGTGAAGGCTCTTCAGCATGATGGCAAGAGAGCACATTTATAATAACCTACACATATGGGAACAGCCTTTGGAAAGCCACTGGGGTAGCCACAATGTAAAGCATCAAGCAAAACTTGCCGACATTTGAGGAGTGAAGGGAGGCACAAAGGTCTCACCTCCAATTTTTAGTTTTGCAGGAAACTCAGTCTGGGACTTGAGCTCAAACCTCCACCTCACAGCATTCAAGAGTAACTCCAAGCTTACCTGCATTACCTTCTGCTGAATCTCCTCCAGCTGTGTGCGCTTGCTTCGTTGCCTACAAACTTCCTGGTAGCGGGTATATTGCTCTCTGAGAGAGTCTAACAGCTTCATGACCTGTGGCTGAGCAAGCAGCTCATCATCCATTGGAGACCAGGACACACCTCCATCTGAACCATTGAATCGACGCTGTTGTAACTCAGATAGTAACTCATGACCTTTAAGAATAGATGTAATGATGTGGTTAATTTAGATTCAAAAAAATCCCACAAAAATGAGTAGAAAGCATGCCTGCTTTTAAACCATCCAACAGTACATTTTTGCAGCTAATGATCTTTCATGCATTGGGCACATTTAATGACACAATTTTCGTGCAGAGCCCTGGTCACAGTTTGTGGGGTTGTACCAGTCATAGAACAGAAGCAAAGAAATGTGGTATATTTTAGATAAATAAAAGAGATACTGTGACTAACATTCAAATTCACAATAGCATTGATTAATGTAAAGAAACAATTGCAAAGCCTGAATCTGAAACTCTAAGTATTCTGATTCTTCAAAATAGTGAGTAGCATCTGAAGTATTTCTCTCAAATAATTCATGTTCTTACTAAATGATTGGTCTAGAAGAAATGAAAAACTGACCATATAATTTCTCCGGTGTCTTTCAGGATTTTTATAGCAAGTACAACGCTTTCATAGAAAGTGTAGAGCTAAATACTGTTTTTTCAATATTTTATTCTCACTTCTCTCACCTTTTTCTTTGCACTCTTAAGGACCATATCAGGGCACTCTAGACTGCAGTGACTTTCATATATGCCAAAATAGTATGTTTTGACTATTTAATCCCCTGTTTAAGATGTTTGAAGAATGCTATTTTTAAGTTGTGGTAAAGTTCTCAGGATGTAAACACCATATAATCAGTAAACCCAGATCACCAATTTGTTCCTCAAGAGCTCGATGAACAACTTAAAATAAATCAGTGTTTGGTCACTAAAGATATGTTGGTGTAAAAGTGAAAAGGTGCCAATTCGAGATCATCAGTTCTGCAGGTCTTAAAATGGTAACATGCCAGTTCACTAAAAGAAGTACCATTTGAGTAACTGTAATACCTCAAGGAAAATGCAGAAACATTAAGACTCTAAATTCAATTGCTATTATTCAGACAATCAAGATGGCAAGAGCAATTAAGTTTAAATTACTCAGCATGTCCAAAAATCTTACCATTAGGAAAGGACATGCCATTAGGCTAAAATCTAGTGACAGTATGTACAGGCACTTCATATTTTAAAAAACTTCAAAGACCAGAGTAAGAAACTATTAACCTTATAACTCAAAACAATATTATCCCACATTTAATAACTTTTTTACACAGGGGGCACGTGAAGCCAGTAGTTCTCTGTAACAAATGTTATATGTGATCCTCACATTAGTTTCTAAGAGGCTACAAGGCAAGAATTTGAGCACTCAGATTGTTGATCCCCACCTTAACATTATGCATCACTTCTTATTCCACAAAGGCACTGATTTAAAAACAAATTTTCTAGTCCAAATAACTAGTCTATTATACTTCATTGTCAATAGGAAATTTACCCTAAAAACAACATTACAAAGAATCCCAAATCATTTAATGCTGAATGAAGAGTCTAAGCAGCAAAGAATCAGAAGACTGCATGCTTCACTTTTCTGACAGATGATCAGCTTAGAACTAGACCGATGCAAATTGTCAAAACTATGCAGAAAAATGCAATCTGTATTGTAACCATTTGGTGGATACTGAGACAAATTCATTCTATAAGGCAAATATATTGACATCATCTATAGAAACAAAGCATTCTCATAATTAAACATAATACTTTAGGTAATATGTAAAGATGTTAGTAGGACTGTAAAAACATTTATTTAAAATTATACATTTGGAAGTCTTCAATTTGTTAGCATCACCTTTTTCTAAACCAAAGACTACATTAACAGATAAGCTTGTTACATTGTGAAGATTGCTAAAATAATTCCTGTGCCCTCTGTGCTTTCACTTGGGGCTTAAAATGAATTATATCACTTTACTGACCAACATACTAATTTTTTGACTTACTATACCTGTCTGCAATACCGTCTCAGGATCAACTGATGGAAGGAAGTTCAAATCTATTGATCTTGAAAAAAGTAACAAACAAATTATTAAAATTTGTATTACAAAAACACTAAAAACTTCAACTAAGGCTAGAACTACCTGATGGTGTTAAAAGACTAAGTTTCTTCCCTTACTCAGTAAAGTCCTCACTTTTTCAACTCATTGAATCAAAACAGAAGTGGAGCTGCACGTAGTCAATAGTCAAATAAGCATCCATCTACACAAACACTCATGTATTGTGTAGTCTACCTCATAAAGGTTTAGAATTTCTTTACACATTTCAAAACATTTGAAGTATATCATATTTTCAGTATTGTTTTGATTTCAAATGAAATTTTGCAATCCAAAAGCATTGATTTCAAAAAGTGAATCACACACCTCTCTCTCTCTTGTTGAGTTCCTTTATCACTTCCGTTGTTAATCAGAGCAAGTTCATCCAGTAAAGATGTCGATTCCTTCGTGAACTTTTCAAATACCTAAATAAGAGGCAGGTTTTAATTTAAGAAAAGAAAATTTTAAGTGGTTGTATTGAAGGCATCTGTTAGTATACTTCAGTCTCTACACAGTGTAATTATTTCCTAACATTCAGATGGTAGGCTAGAAACCTACTTTTGTTCAGGGAACAATTATGAGCACTAGCATTCCTTAGGGAGACAGTGAATGTTACACTGAATATAATGAAGATGGACTATTCTGAAATACTGAAAAAAACTGAGATTTCTGCAAAGCCTGGAAGTTCTTATGGACGTATTTATTCTACATCTTGGTTTAATCCCTTAAATAATGCTAGATAATCAAGGCATGTTACACAACCATCTGACACCTTACTTCAATAGATTAAAATAACCCATTTTGTGAAGATTCCAGCTTACAACCACTATTAAAGTGGACTGTACTGTAATGAATAAGTAAAATAAAAATGTATCATATTATATAGAAAGAAATACCCTCATCAGTTTTCTTTGAACACAAGGGCTTCTGATCTCAGCTAACAAGGCCTGTACAGTTACACAGTGGGCACTGTTCAGATAATTCCTATGTACCTGACTTCTGAGGGTTGGGTTTGGTTTTTGACAGAATGAACATGCTTGGTGCCTTAAGTGACAAGCGCAGTAACTTTCAGGTCATTTTGGTGTCATTAAATTATTAATCAATAGCTTGCCAGTGAACTTTCTTTAACTTATCTAAGAATACTTAAAATTTCAGGGAAAACCAGAAAGAGTATGAGGTTGATGAGTCTTAAAAGCCAATTTATAAGAGTGGTTTATAAAATGTAAACTATTTTCGATTGTTAGGGGAAAAAAAATCCATAGCATAAAAATGTATAAACAGTTGTAAAATACTTTTCAGCTAGTCCTTTAAACAACCTTTTTGCCCTCTTGTGTAGTGTCAGAATTCAGAAGTTGCAATGAAGGAGATTCTTCATTAATATACAAAACAAATAAAATGAGGCAAGAGAAGGGAAACAGAAGAAAGAAATTTTCAGTTTTAGTCTAAACCAAACATAGAGAAAAAGTTCCAGAAAGAGTGGAAGTACTGTTCTTATAAATTTTGTGAATGCAAGAATAGCTGAGTAGAAGCCAGATTTGTGTGGATCGGACAAAAATGAAGAGCAGTGATAATTCAGACTTGCCTTCCTTGCCCTGTGTCCAGGTGCTCCCAGTTTCAAGCAGAAACAAGCCACCTTGCCCTAACCCACACAAACATAACGGCCATGCAAAGGCCAGTAGGAAAAAAAACACACAGCAGATGATGCTTCCTCTGCCTTGGGTGTGAACACACAATTCACCAAGATTCAGCAAAACAGAAACAAAAATGGTGGAAGTCCTCAGATTTCTTGAGGGGGCAGTACTGCTGTGAGATTGGCTGCAAGGTATGTTTGAAGGCTTTAGGCAGTTGCAGTTCCAACACACTGTGGCATATTTTTTGTCCAGGATCCCACCTGGATATCCTGGACGGAGATACACCTTTTAAGAACAGATTGCAGGTGAGAGGAACATGCTCCTTCATTGAAGATTAAATACTGTTTGGAAAATTCTATTTAAGTAACTGAAAAGCAGGTTACTTAACATAACTTAATGAAGAAAACGTTTAAGAGATTCTGGAGAGCTATATGCACCAACAGTTGCTTAAACAATTTGTGTCTATTAATGATTTAAGGATGTAGTTGCTCACAGACATTTACTGCATCTCTGTCTACTGGGGAAACTGCACTGACAGAGGTTTTGGTGTAGGACAGCTTAAAACCTAGCTCTTAGAGATAACCTAGGAGGATCTGCAGAGTCCAAGTATCTTCTCCTTGTTTTGGTCTTCTCCTATAGCAGGCAAACAACTTCCCTTTGTAGCAACTATACCATACAGTCAGCCTATTCTAGAGCTAGTGTAAGAGAGCTTCATTAAGGAACTTGTTGGTTCAATAAATTGCTTAAATTGCCTTTATCACCTCTTGAATAAACTCAGTGTTAGTTATCATCACAAGACTATTCATGTCAATGAGCTGCACTACTACACATATGACAATTTCTTACACACTTAGTTCCTACACAAATAAAAAATTCGTGACTCAAGAATGAGGCATTAAAAAAACCCCTATAACCAAAATCGAAACACAGACAACTAACCAGCCTCTTATTGAGCCAGTCCATGTGATCATAGGTGAGCGTTCCTCCAAAATCTTCTGTTAGTTGACATGGTTCTATATATCGTGTCAGCTTGTTAGCAGATACTAAAATAACCTGCAAGAATAAAATAGGTAACTTGTAAATAACACTTATATTTTCCTTAGTTATGTGACAAGTTTGGTTAAGTGTGTCCAGAGATACCGAGCAGATCTTTCTGTGATTCAGACAAAGTGACCAAAATTTTTACTGTTAAATGCTTAAATGAAGTATGGCTGGTTGCAGTAAGTATGGGCCTAAACTACAGCTAATTCTGATATGCAGTGTGTATCTCATGCATAATCCTGTAAGACCATCATCTTTACCACCTTGTCTATTTACAATTGGAAAAAGAAATATGCTTCCTGGATATCTGTTTTCCTGGTGGGAACTGGTAATTTATGATTAAGTCATACACCACATGATCCATTTTTAGTTAATATAGTAGCAGGCTACCATACTGCAAAGCACCTTGTATTTTTATCACTCCCTTGCAATACTTTTAGTTCCAGAGGTAAGTTTGTGCCATAGAAGTTAAGTGCCTGCATTTACTGTGTAAATATGCTCAGCAAAAGTTGGATCAACCACACACTTTCCATGAAAAGTCAAAAATTCAAATATTAATATGCTTAAAAGCTCAAGTCGTTCACCCAGGAGTCAAATCTAGCTCATCAATTACATAAGGAAATATTGAAAAAAAATGGAAAGAAAATTTTAATAACACATCAGATCATTCACATATTCTTGCAGAGGACAAGAATATGTGGAAAGAGACAACTGGAAAGAACCTTCTGTTCCAGTTCCATGTTCCTGCAGGCACTGAAACTAAAGAAATCAGAGTAGTTCCAAACAAATGGTGTATTACTGTATAGAAAAAACATTCAGCAGCATTCAAATACATCTATTGTCCTGTACTCCTAATGGTACGCAGCTGCTGTAAATGGAATTAGCCTGTAGTTTCTTTAAGTAATGCCAGTAACCAGCCCAAACGCCAGACACCTCTAGGTCCAAGAAAGAAGGACAAAAAAAAAAAAAAAAGCCTTTGTTCTTCCTTCTTTTGGCACACATTTATACTTTAGGTAATTTTTTACATTCTCTTTCATCTCTATGAGTTCATTAAAAAAAGAAGAAAATTAATTTTCGTATGGAAACTAAAGCAAATAGGGCAGCTTGTTCTCATTACTGAAATACAGGTTCTAAAAAAATCCAACTAGCTGGAGAAAATGGATGGACAGCATCGAGAGCACTTATTTCTGATTTTTTTTTAATCGAGTTCTTCAGGAAGGACAGTAGGCAAGGGCTATGCTTGTAAACTTGTATCAGGGAGACATAAAAAAAAAAAAAAAAGAAATTCTCCTGCAAAGCAAAACCTGCATGAAAAAATATTTTAGCAGTATGAGAAAATAATCCTTTCACCAAAAAACCCCACCCACAAATGAGACTGGGACAAAATAAATATTAAAATAAACAAATATAAATATAAACATAAATTCCTTTTGCACCTTATCAGAAATATTTTGAAACAGAAAAGCTTTTATCTCATTAATAAGCCTTGCTGTAACTTAAGACATTACTTCAAAACCCATTCATTCTCTAGGTTTCTTTTTAAGAAACTGTTTGTTTTAAAAAACAGTTTATTGACTGCTCACGAGGCTAATTGCAAAAATCCTGTCGAAGACTTCTCAAAAAGTGAACAAATATTTGAATTTTTGATTACGTGGTGGCAGAAGGGAAAGTTCCTGAACAGAATTTAGCTTTTGCTCTAGACCTAGACTAGTGACAGGGCTAATTTAACATGCTTAATATGCTTTACATTAGTAAATTAGCTTTGACATTTTCTAGGTGTCAAAAGTGCAATTTGCATCTCTGAAGCTTCTGAAATAATGTTTTAATCAGCTACTACAGGTTAATAGTCCATAAGGACACAGACCAATAGCCAAAGAGAACAAAAATGTTGAAAAATGGTAGATGCGAGTGCACAGTGAAAAGACACTTCTCTTATAAAGATACGAATTCTACTTCGAGTTCAGCAAACTTTTGCTGTCACAGATTGCTAAAATGTTTCAAAATTCAACCACAGTAATTGTCTTTGACCTTTTGTGAAAATAAACGTAAAACTACCACATCCTGAAAAAAGCTTTCCTTAAGAACTATGTTCCACCTTTGCCTTTGAATTTCATGGTTCAGCAGATTGCCACAGCTACAGATAACAGAAATAACCCCGTTTGCTTGGAACTGAAATGATTTTTTTTTAAAGTCATTTTACTATATTAACTCCAGAAAAAGGAAAAAAAGAAAAAAGCTTTCTTAATCCAAAGTGGACAGCAAATTATAATTGGATGTTAAAATTCACTGCTTAAATTTCCCAAGGGAGAAACAAACAGAGGGTAAAACAGGGCAGGGAAAAAAAGTATAAATTATTGAATCCTTAAATCTTTGCTTCCCTTCCCACTTGATCCACCCACTTCCAACAACAGAAACAGCTAATAAGCTGACAGTGGTAGTAGGTTTCAAACATGTCCTTTCTGCTACTGACCAGTCACAGAATCATCATCTGCACTCTGTTCTTTTTAAAACCTCCAAGTGTGTTGGCACTCTCATCCTTACTCTACTCTGATCAGCAAACTTGCTTTGTACAATATTGGTCTGCTAAAACATTGTGAAAGTCTTTGCAGAAATAACTCAAAACAGTGCTTGGGAAAAAGTAAGGTGCTGTCTTTTTTAATAAAAATCAAAACAACCTTTTAAGAACTGCCAAACAAAAAAGACAAAATCAAAAGCCTGTACTGCAAAGTCTTGTGCCTTAACTGAAAAATTCTGTATCTGGGAGGTAAGATACATGATTTTGACCCCGTCACACATCTCTTTTTTAATAAAAATGCTTCAAATACTGTTTGCAGAAAGGTGACCTCTCTCTTTATGTCATTTGCTGTTCTGCAATTATTTTCATTGATCCACTACAAGGAGATAGAGGCAGATGTCAAGATGACAGACAAATTCTGGATATTCAATAGGACACGTAAAACTGCCCCTAAAACGTTAAATACATCCATCTGAACTTTCTTTCCTTCTTGAGGGAAGAAATGAAAAAGCTCTTTAATTCAAATGTCACAGAGTCAAACACAGCAGCTATTTGAAGACAGGATGGCATAAAATTTCAGTAACAAGAGCAGCCACACTACTGAATCAAAAAAGGAGCAGTTACTTTCCAAAAGAGAACAACACACGTCCCTTGAGAATACAAAATTTAAACAAGTGAAATCTAAGCATATGATCATCTGAGGTAAGTAAAATATCTGCATTTATCTTCGCAGCTTGGTATCAACGAGTAATATAGTCCACTTCTGCGATAAGAAAATTATCTAAATAAATTGGATAGTAATATTCTGCATTATTATTAGATCCAAAGATTTTATATTGGGAAATAGATACAACTACACTGTAACGGGACCAAAGCCTATTTTTAATCTCTGGAGTCAGGTCTTAAAAATCAGATTTAGTTTAAAAGAATACATGGTGTTACTGTTCAGGAAAAAAATATAATTAATTGACATTTACACAACACTGTAAATCTAAAAATACATTGAATTTCTCATAAAAAAAAAAAGGCAATCCTGACAAAATCATTTATGAGAACAGAGAAAATAATTCATTACACACACACACACACACATATCTGTATTGCTTATCATTTCCTGGTCTGGGTTTGGGTTTGGTTTTTTGGTTCATTTTGGGTGGGGTGTTTTGGGGGTTTTTTAATATGTCAAGCAATCTAATATCCAACAACCAAAAAGTCTGATGAAGTTCACAATGCTTTATAAAGAATTTTTGCCAGCTGTGCCCAACTACTGAGACGTTTATATGGGCTGAATCCTTACTGTTTTCGAAAGACCAATCAAATTAATATTTGGCACTTGGGTTTTTAGGGGTTTTCTTGAAAGTCATCTGTGCTTCTTCTCCAGCAAACTCATCTGCGGGAAAAACTTAAGTACAGCCTCAACTATTCTCCTAGTGATTTTGTGAGAATAACTATGGCACTCTAAGCAACCAAACACAGCTGCCCATATATCTGGTCTGACTGATTCATTGTCACACAACTGTAAAGCGAAGACTTCCTAAGCAGAATAATCCTAATTTTTGATGATAAATACTATTTCAATCGAGTTTTTGAAACACTATTTGATTAAATACTGAGTAGCATGAGGTGTTATTCGTTAATATGGAACCATAATTTAAACAAAGACTATTTTCTTTAATATTCCACCAAGAATTTATCTGGCCAGCATCACAGAAATCTGGCACACTAGAAACACCAGAGCAGCTCGCAGAATCTACATAAACACAAGGCAAACTGTCAACCCCATTCCCAGTCACTGCCTCCTCCACTCATGGTGTTACCCACTCATTCACCTTTCCCTCCAGGGCTCATGATAATCAGCACACTATCCTTTTTCCATCCCAGTGAAGAGAAAATCGGCACAGATCCTGGTATTTTCCAACACACCCTTTTTTAGGACTGAATTCAGAACATGACGTAAAGGCAGGCTTACAGGCCCCAGCTCCAGAGAAAATTCCCTGATTTGGCCCAGGTTTCCAAATTAAAGGACTCATTGCCTCCAGCAGCAACAAATATACACACAGATGAAAAGACAAATGCAGTTAAATAAACATAATTTTGATAAAAGACTGGAACTCCTCTATGCATTTTTGGGAAAGTCCGTGAAAGGTACAAATTTTGGTGCCTCGATCTTAAAACACTGGATTGAAAATGGAAAAAAATTAGGTACTCTCTATAAAGTGTTACTCCTTCTGTGGGGCAATACTCTGTTTATTATCATTAATCTTAAAATGTAAATTACAGACTTTGGATTTCCCAGAGCAAATTCTACAGATGAACTATCACAAGAAATTTCTGACACTATCACTAGAGAGTTAAAAGTTGTCAGCTGCTACAGTGCAAGTGTGAAGTGTTTAGAACTACTCAGACTTTGGACTTCAGGACTATGAGGATCCTTTTGCTATATACTCCAATTTTTTCAACTAGTTCCCATAGTTTAACACCTGTTTTTTTATCTTTTTTTTTTTTAATTCCCTTGATTTCTTATTTCCCAATCTTAAGTGAACTTCTAAGACTTTCTCCATGATTTCCACAAGGATAAGAAGAGCAAGCACACTTTCTTCCTTCCTCTCTGCTCTTGCCAAACTGATTTTCAAAGTACTAATCTAGTACCTAAATCAGGCTCAAAGATTACTTTTCCTCCAAGTACCTTAAATGAATGGCACCTGCAAAACAACCCCATCAATCTGTAAGCAATTTTGCATTGTGTAAAAAGTTGCACATTTTGTCTATTTTTATGGCACATTTATTCTTCCAGTTATGCTAGTTATCTTCATATGAAAAGCTCACCATCAAATACAACACACTACAGCTACTGATTTCACATCACTATGCAGATACATTAATAAAAAAGCAAAATCAACACCTCCCAACTCTCCAAAACACAGAAATTTTTATACTCAAATCCTGTTCTTCCAATCTTTTAAAACATTAAGAGTATTAAGTATTGAAGTGTAAGAGATGTAACATTTCAGCCAAATGACAGCCTTGTAACCATTAAGACAAGTCTCCTGTTACGAAGCGTGGCACAGGACCAGATAAACCTGCTTCAATTAACACATGAACTGCTTGCTAATAAGGGAGGAATAAAGTTACAAAGAAAAGTTCTGCTGGAAGACAAATGGGAATTGCCCTGAAGAAGGTCCAAAATCAACACTAATCCTAACCAGAAATAAGGATATGCACTTTTTTACTCAGCTGAATCAGCCCACCACTTTGTACTTATCCACCCAGTAGCCTTTTTGATCTCCGTTTCCACATTTACTTTCAGTGCTTTGCAACTCATCACCACCACCTCTCACTCTGAAGCAGAGGATCTCTGCGTCTGAGCAGAAGGGAAGGCACTGTGATTAATGGCTACATATGGCAATATTAAGCAAGATATTAAGAACAGATAAGGTGGCAGGAAATAGGAAGTAGATGCGATGCCCCATTAGAAATCACAGTCACACAGCATTTACTCCAAATAAAATGAGATTACACCCAAGTGAACAAAAAGATTTCATACTTTCATTTAAATTTTTAGATCATAATTATTTCACTGGTACAAACGCAATCCTGGATTTTCCTAATAGTTATGCAAATCTAATCTGTGATCCAAAAAACAAGTTGGGTGCTGCTTTGCTTTTACTGCCAGTAATACAAATTTATGCAGCTGCAGATTTGTGCACAAGTTAGAGCCTTCCACAGCCTTATCAGTACTTTGCACTCGTATCCAGAATAAAGGAAAGACATACTACTGCCTATAACACAAGTATTACTTGGAGCACAGAGAAGGCGGGTCATTTTTACTGAAACAGTTTTCCTTATTGCAGGCAAGTAACAGATAACCCACAGAGTTAACGATCAGTGAAGAACAAAGGTTTGCCTAATATCCGGGGTGATTCATCAATATCTGGAAAAGCACAAGATTCTTCCCACTCTTCTCAGGTTTTCCGGTCCTTTAATGAAGAATGAAGAATTCCATTTAAGAATATGAGTTACTGCACAAAAAAACCAACCAGCACAACCCAACAAACTGCAAGACATAAGGAAAAGCCATGAGCTAGCTAGGATGGTATCACACAATCTCTTTAGAAACTTCTATAGCAACTCTATACCAACATCTCTCATAGTCCAACCTTACTAGAAAAAAAGGTGATGCCAGCACCTCATAAGCAAGCAGTCTCACCCTATTTCAGAAGGGAAAGTCAAGAACAAATACCTATCAACCAAATGAGAATTCAGCAACTATCTGTTATATTATACATACATATATATCTGCCCATGTATCAAACCAAGATACAAGGAGGCATCAGGGAACAAATCTGAAGTTTCCTCCTGACTACGTTTCTTACAACTGACATATTTTGATATATGTTTGCACAAAAGCATCAGTCAAGACTGGAAAATGCTTTTCTATTCAATCTTTCACCAAAAAAGGATGCTAAGAGCTTTGTTGTACAACGCAAGGAGATATTTTACTATTTGGTAAGCAGAGCAAACCTTTTATAGTTCAAACAACTGCTAAGATTAGTGTGTAGTCTCTTGTACACACTCTGCCTCACAACTAGAACAGGATCAGCTTGTATTTGTCAAACTGAAGGAACCGATAACCTTTGTCAGAAAAGAACTCAAAAAATGAGAGAAGATGCATGCAGTTGCAATAAGATGTTTGTCAGAACAGTTACTACTGGTAGTGACATCATACAACCTGTATCTCTACAGTCTATTACAGAAGCCATGCAAATTTCACATTAAAAACTGTACAACAGTTTCTTACTGAAAACAACCACAATATGTATTAAACAGCTTTATTCCCTTGCTGAGCAAAGAATTAAATGTCACACATTTCTAATTTGAGACCTACTTCATTTAATACTCTTATTAAAAAGATGGGAAAAGTTAAAAAGCCACAGTGTTTTTTTTAAGGAAATCCACAAAGCAGCTGGGATATAACTCTTTTAAAGACATTAATTGTCATCCAGTTTTATAGTATTCCAGAAACAGTATTTTTGACTGAAATAGACAAAAGCTCTACATACCTCAAAGCCAAGTCTATCTTTCTCCTTCCAAAAGCAAAAATGGGTAACCTTCTTATCCCAAAATTCATCTGGCTTTACTACACAAACAAGCGACACCTCAGCTGGAACAACATTCTGTGAAACAAACAAAAAAATAAGTAAAACATTCAAGATTAAACCTTCATTTACCACAGAACTGAATTCCACTTACACTTCATGATCTATTTAAGAACTTAAAATCTACAGACAAAAAGTTTGCTGCATCTGCATCACATATTGGCTCCATCCCACTTTGTAGCAGATTGTTCTGGATTTCATAGCAAAATTGTGTCAGAACTGAAAGGAAAATAAAACCTCTTTACTCCCAGTCCTGAGGGCTAAGCATTAGTCCATGCTATGTTAGTATAGAAAAACATGAATTATCAGCTAGACTTAATTTTATTTATGGCATTTCATTATAAAAAACCAAAAACAAACCTATTAAAACCAAAACATTCCACAAATGTTATTTGCCATGTAGAAGGAAATAGTAATCATAAAGTTAGAAAAACTTGTATACTTTGATATCAGATCATATGTCAAGTTTATATTCTATACTTCTCTAGTACATATTCCTTAGGCTAGAATGAAAGGGCAGAATAATGACATTTTTACATATTAATTCATTACAGTATTACCAGTAAAACATTTCTCAGCCTAAATCAGTAATTTCATGTACTAACTTGATTTTATAGTGTCACTATGTATGTACATCAAGGAACAAAGACTCTCAATTACTCCCAAGTCATCAGCTATAGCAGTAAAAGTTAAATAATCAGAGTAGTGATATAAAGGTGACACAATCCATAAGATTTCTCTTTCAATACTTCATTTGACCTATAAAAATGTAATTCAAAAAAGTTAAATACATCCAACACAGAAACCAGTGTCAAAAAAAAATTACTTTTTTCACCATTTTACTGAATAAGCAAAAATGATTTACAAGTAGAAAATATTTTGAACACAGAAGTATTTTTGAGAATTGTGTATGTTGAAGCAGAGAGACATCTCATGTGATCTGCACAAGTGATCAGTTTACACAGGAAAATCATCTTTATTGCTTCCTTCTCAAGCTAAAGATGTGGGAGGATGCCAGCCAGTGAAATCGGAAGATGGGCAAAAAGCATCCTTCCCCACGGGCTGCAGTTCCCACCAAAGGTCACAGTCACACCTTGGCTGAGGCAAAACCTCAGTCAAGGTTATGATCTGAATACAGTGGATACAAATACTGGAACTCTATTAAGAGGAGAACCATCTTAGTCAGGAATGGGTAAAAGACACCTTGAAACAAACCTCAAAACCGAGGAGCAGCAATGACCCAGCAGGACAGAAAAATGAAATTACTCCTATTTGACACACTTTCTGAGACTTCACCTAGGTCTGAGAGGAAAACTGCTCTGATAAAGAGAAATCACTTGTGCAGTAAGAAAGGCAGTAGTCCAAATGCTCTAATATGTTTAGGAGTGCTATATCTTGTATTTTCTTTGATCACTGAGACCAAAAAATAACCTACACTGTTCAGCAGAAATAACTCTACTGTAAACCCACAGCTCTGAAAAGCTAAAATAATACTTTTTAAAGAATTTCTTTAATTGGAAATGGTCACTTTTTTCCCTTCTCCTACTTTTTATGGCATTCAGAATATAATTTGTGATTGGCACTATTATACACAGCAAAATCAACTATATCCTACTCCAAGGAAAACCAGGTATTACAGCACATTGCATCAGAACCTGCTCAGCTGCATTATCAGCGTGAACTGCTGTCCTGCAGACATTCCTACTCCACATTTCTGTATTTTTTTTACTAAAACTGTTTTAGAAAATGGTCTACAACCATGTGTTCCCAGCATATAAAGAATTGAGTGAGTTGTATCATCCACTTGTCAGATTTTTTCCTGCACAGAACTCTGTCATTGAACCACATTTTGCTATTTTAGAAGACTAATTTACCTACATCTCAATAAAGAAATTACTGCCTCTACAATAGCACAGCTGTTGGGTTCACAGCTATAAAACTCAGTCAACTACAAATGTATCAAAATTTATTTACCTGTAGCATTAACACAACCGTCTTTACCACGTTCCACTGAGATTTCCTGCCATCCACTATCACAGTGAATCCTCTAGCTTTACATTTGTCACTAAAAGAAGAAAAACAGTTAGAAAAACAAAATTAGTGAGCAGGTGTCATACCACACTGACTTTGGATTTCAAGCCTCTCATAAAATACAACTACATACTTTGTTTTTTTCCTTATAAAAATGCTGTCTTACAAACCTTAAGTTTACTTATTTATAAAATAACTTTGAATTTTAATGCTCCAGCATATTCATAGATATTCCAAACTACAAATTTTCAGCAGCACTGAACTGTATTTCATAATGGAAGTATTTCTTTAAACTTCAGCAACTCTGAAAAGGTTTCATAACCATACACTTCACAAAATCCTCAGAACAAAGACCTACTTAGTGTTGTATGGAAGACAAAGGGACATCAGTTTTCACAAGGTTACTTCTGACTTGACACAGATTTGAGGTTACAGCTACATACCACCTGATGCATGTCTGAACAGGAAATTATCTGAACATGCTTAAATTTCTTTCCTGAACAAATAAACTAGGAATTGCAGTGCACAAAAAGCCTCTACAGGATGGAGGTTTTGTATACAGATCTACAAGAAAGAGTATTTTAGACTGACGTCATCTCTTTTCCTTCCAATAATGTTTGAGTCTGTGTATATGACAACAAAAAACCAAAACAAAACACAAAAAACCCCAAACAAAAAAACCCTGCTGAAAACAGCTGCAAAGCCAGAAGTTCAAAGGTACTTCTGCTCAAACAGCAAATGGGGGAAAACAGGGAAAACTTTCCTCACTCTTGGTGCATGTCCCCCAAGACCTCTCCAGCTCATTTCAAACTGAAGTTGCCAACAAGGTGCTCACAACAACAGCTGTACAATGTTCGATGGTGGCAGCAACCTCTGGATATCATCAACAGCTGGGAAGTGTTACCTTCTCACAACCAGCACAGCAGCACCCAGAAGAGGGCATGGAAGTGATCCCATGTTTTGGCATTAGTTACCACACAAGATGTCATGTCCCAGGTTAAAATTTCCATGTCTGGCAAAGTTATAAGTAACTAAAACCCACTACATTTATGTGAAGTAGGAAAGCATTAAGTAATCTTTACTATCCAAATCTGCAATTACAAAACAAAGACATTTCTGTGATCTTCTTAACTTAAAAAACACCCAAAACAACTTGCATGTAACAGCAAGCATTATGTTTCACACCGAGAAATTTAACTGTTACTTCTATCATGTTTAAGCTGAGCTTCATCAGGTACGTGTGGAAGACAAATTTATCTTGGAATTAAAAAAAAAAAAAAGGGAAAGAAGGCACCTTACTAGTCTATTAGGAAAAAGTAATTGCAAAGTTAGCTGACAGGCCATGAATGCTTTTGGTTTTAAGGAATCGCTAAGACAACACACATGATTTTTCTGGAAGCAGTCTGAACATTCAGGCTTCATGAGTATAATGTTTAATCAGAATCAACTCAAAAGGCACGTCACCACTGCTTTTAAGAACAAGCTGAATAGTGCTACTACAGCATCTTGAAACACGACTTCCTTAGGCTCTGGAATCTAGCAGTATCAGCATCTGCTCTTCACTGCTACTAAACTTGCTAAAAACACCCCCAAAACCAACAAAACATACAACCACTCACATTCAGAACTGACCTACCACTTTTGAAAAATTCAGTGAACACTGAAACATGTTTTTATGCAAGTTGGAAAAATAATTAAAAATAATTTAAAAAAGGCTTGGAGATTTGAGCCACAATACAGAGGATACAACAAAGTAAGGAAACTTTAGTATACTCAGATAACAGCAAAACATTACCACTTTTATTCTTCTTCAGTTCTGAAGAGGCCTCTTCAGAATCTGAGAATTTTAAATAGCATCAAAGAAAAGCATAAAAGTAGACTTCAACACTAAGAATGAGTTGTCTGAAGTTCCAGGATGGCTTTACACACACACTCCAAAGAAATTCTACCCAAGACACTTTAAGCAGTCATGCCTCTCAAATTTTGGACACAGCCATCATCACTAGAACGCAGAGCTCAGACCAGTTATAGTTACAACATATATTATGCACAACTGAATTAAAAGGTTACCTCATACATAAAACTTGGGGGGAAAAAGTAACATTAATGTTTCCTGGACAGCTATCTGGGTTTGGGACAACATCCCTCCCTCACCTCTGCATTTTTCAAACACTCTTCTTTCCAGAACAAAAAGGTAAACGCTTGGGCTAAAAAATTTGCATCTCCCATTGAAAAAAAAAAACATGCAAACCAAAACAACGATTTTTTCCATACTGGCACCATAAAAGAGAGGTCATTTTTTCCACAACTGACAAACAGAACATTAAATATGGCAACACTGACTTCACTTCCAAACAGATTTCCCAGTTTCTGCTGAGTACAAAGAGTGCTTTGGTTCAGCTTTCAGACAGTTATTGTTACATTAATGTATGTAAAGACATACATCAGGATGAGACTGCAGAATAATTAATGCTTTCTAGAACAAGAATGCCTGCATCTGTTCCATAAATATGGCCAAGTCCTTAAGTCAATGAGATGACTTGTATGGATGACCACTTGGGTATTTTCATCAGTTTACAAAAGACAACAAGCTGTTTGAAAAACTGAAACTTCCAGAACTAAAATGTTGTGCAATATACCTATTGATGTTTTATTTTTGAGTAATATGAATTTATTCTTTGCTTCTCTCTCACCAATCAGAATTTTTAGAAGTCTTAAAAAAAAAAAAAAAAAAATTTGATCCTTTAATTTTTTTAAAACATTTATAGATTATAACAAGCAAAATACACTGAATAGTCTTTATTTATGACATCGTTGCTCTGTTTCGATAAAAGAAATTTAAAGGGATACAAAAGCAGGCATTTATCCAAGAGGCTTCTTTCCTTTTTTAAATCAGTGGCAAAAGAGATAAGTCTCTGGATCTCAAGAAAAAAAGAAATGCAGGTAACAGCCAGGAGCAAAAACTGTCACTGTAAGTTTGCAGTGTCACACGCACAGAATTTAATCAACAATTTTACAGCAAGGTATGGATGATAGGGTACTCAAGTCATCATTCAGCATATTTAAGCAGTATCTTAACTTTAAACATTTGAGTTGCTCACTGACTTCAGTAAGACTTATATTTTTAGACTTAGTGCACATTGAAGCACTACAAGCTACATAGGTTAGGCACAAAGAATGAGGAGGAAGCTTTTTTACTTTGGGCAATGCTACTTCTGCAAGCTTAGGCATCTGATTGGAATGGCTTATTAATTTATTTTGTAATTTAAGTGCATTGTCATTAAAAAGAAATTACAAAAGCTATGCAAAGAAAGGAGGAAGGAAATACATGAGATAAAAAATAAAAGTGCCAAATATACAGAATAAAAGGACACAGACAAGCCTTAGTACATATGCCTTAGCTCATTGGGAAGTATATTTCTATTTCAGTCAGACAGTACCGCATTCTAGACAAACAATTACATAAAATTAATTTGGTATTGAAGAGCAAATTAAAAAAAAAAAAAAGTCATTAGAAAGATCCCTTCCACCACTGGAAGAAAAAGCAGCTCTGAATGCCTTTCAAATCACCTTGGAATACTCAGAAGATAGTCTAGTGTGACACTCAGCTCATCCATACTCGTCTGTTCAAGGCATAATGGAATTGTCAGAATGAGGCCACTTCTTCTGTCCTTCCCTCCTATTTTAGAAGGAAAAAGTAATTAGAAAGTTAATGTGATGACTTTAAAGTAAAACAAATACTCCATAGTTAAGTGGTCTCAAAATACATCAGAAAAGCAATCTTTAAAGTTGCTGTGAAAATCTCAATTGACATTTTGCCTCTCAGTTGTGAGGATTCATTCACCACATTGATATTTAAGACATCGCCAACACTTCAGAGCAGAGCCCATCTCCACAGCTGTCACAGTGTTTCAGCTAATACTTTCAATACAAACAACACAAATCAAGTGTTCCAGAAGCATTATTTTTGCCTATCTAGATTACATTGTTAAAAAGTATCTCCTAGACCTTCTACAGTACCAGCCCATCAGAAACCTGGACAGCTTCCAAGGTGAGCAGGTACCCGGAAGATCCAGCTTTTGGAAACACTGAGTACACAAAGGAGAATTTTGTACCACACGGGCTGCCCATGGCACATACTCTAATTTGGTAATTCATTCATCAAACACATAACCATTTCTAGACCTACTTACAAAGAGCTAAATCTTACAATTAAGATAAGTATTTCCAACCAGTTGCCTTAATCTTCATACGCATTTTCAAAGCTTTTTGGTAAAAGTTATACAAAAAATAACAGCAACAGTAAGTATTAATACATTATCTATTCTACTAAGGAATAAAACCACCCACAACACATTTAAGCACATGTAGAAGACAGCTACTAAACAATTTTCTCCATATTTTAGAAAAACTGTACAAAGAGAACTATACTCACAGGTTTATCTGGGACAAAAAAAGAAGCAAAGTAAATTGGAATAACCTGAGAAAGCATATCTTTATTCTGAAATTGTGTTATTCACATTGTTAAAGCAATTAAGTTATGCTTCTACTTCACAAAAGTTCCTGGATAACAGTAGAACTGAAGTTCTACCTAAGCAGCAAGAACAACTTTTACAGAACAATAACAGTTGTGCAAGACCAAGCACATAAGCACAGTAATGCCTGCAGATGGATACTCATACATTGGCATAATTTGCTAAGAATCCTCCCCATCCATGAGATACAGGCAAGGTAATGAATACACACAGTCTGTTTACACAACATATGTTGGAATCTTAATTGCAACAGGTTTTTTTCCTTGTTTCCAAAGCTTTGCAAACTCTCCGAAGAGTTTTAAGATCCACTGATACACACACATTTTCCACATCTTCATAAAAGACCTACTGCTTTCAGTCATCCATTGCAATAGTTGTGTTCCTCTCCCTTTCTCTTTTTTGGAAGAGAATTGTTGCTGGAAAACAGCAACACACTTTTTAACAACTACATTTCTAAACAGAAGAATTAAAGAGGGGTGCTGTATGAGAAAGGACAAATGGACAGATGCTTTCTGCAGAAATTTAGAGGGTGTCACAGTTTCAAGGAACAGTTTTTTATATTATCCACCCTTCTCTGTTTCTGAATAGCAGAAAGCCTGAAAATTGGAGTGAAAAGGCAAGGAAAAATACTTAAACAGCATTTGCTGAACTGACTAAACAAAACGCAACCCAAACCCAAAAAATATAATCTCTTGACATTTCACAAAAAGACCACAATAATTTTATAAATTATTAGTTCCTTACAAGTCATCCTGTAACAACTGACAGGTAATTTTTTCCCCCCAGCTTGTAAACACTGCTACACTGAAAATACATTTAAATTAAGGAAAGGAACTAAGAGCATCACAAAAAAAATTAATTCATTTTGCACCAAAGTGGTTGTTCAAGTTTTTCTGCTGAGTTATAGCTTGCCTCTTTTTCCTGCTATTTGTAATGACCTACCAATATGAAACCTACACAGACATGGATTCTAAATGTGAGGAGACACTGCTCCATGAGAAACCATTGTTTTGCTTCCAGAAAAAGGCAGGATCAATATTACTTGTACCAATTTATCTCCAAAATGCCAAGAGATTTCAGCATATAAGCACTGTAGTACACTTTCCTAAAATATTATCTTTCTGATTATATGTTTTTAATCATTAGTATATTTTTATTTATGAAACCATACGGAATAAAAGAGATATAATGAACTAATTTCTCTGTCAAGTTCCTTTATTTACACTGAGGAACACTAAAAAAAAAACCAACTCCATTAATCTTTACCATTCATTAAATTAAGGCATCCATTAATACCAACCAATTCCAAAAAGGTCAAAATTAACTTAGAAATATTCAGGTTCAAAAAGGTTCCTAGTGTTTAAAATGCACTCAATAAATTACTTTCTGCTAAGAACGTCTGTATTTCAAAATGGATCAGGAGCTTTAATTGCAAATTGAAAATGCACTCTAGTTAATGAGAAGTTCCCCATTAGTGCTGAACAGCCACCTACTACACATCTCCTTTACTATGGAAGAAACTCCCCACTGTCCCAGGCTTTAATGTGAGTTCAGTTTCAGGGGTTTGCTTGTTTGTTTTTAAACAGGAATTGTTTGATTTGCAATTGCTGGAGAGAGCGGGCTAATTCATTCTATTAACAAAAAGAACAGGTTTCATTTCTCAAGTGAGTGGAGCAGGTTAAACCAGACTATTTAAAATAAATAAACTAAAATGAACTAAAACAGAAGAATATTTATTTAAGGCAACACTTGTCAATTCACGAAGTTGACAACTGTTCTGTACGTTACCTACCTACACTAAATCAGACTATGAAACACCAAGAACAAACACAGCTATCTATGACAGCAGTGAAACCAGCAAGAGAATGATTTCAAATATTCCCTTCGGGTTTTTTTCTGGCATGGGGAGGAGAAAGCTACCTTCAAACTAAGATTCAAGAACTTTTGATACAATGATAATTACAGCCTTTCTCGAATTAATTACTTGGCAATAATCAAACTGTTGTAATGCATGGCTAATTCTGCTTCCACATGTTTCTATGTTTGAGAAAAGATGGGTATAAAAAAGGCAAGCTTTTCTAAAGAAAATTCTGAAAATATTCACTGTGTATTTCCAAAACCACATAAAAAAACCCAGAAAGGATTATTCTTGGATGTCTGCTAAATTATCACTCTTTCATATATAGACTGACTTCTTGACAACTTTGTGGTTTGAGTTACAGGCTACAGCAAAACCAAGTCCTAAACGCCAACAGCAATAGCTTGGCTACTAGATTAAAAGTCTCAGAGATTCTTTGGAAATACAGCAAAGCACTAGGCAACAATATATTTCTGTTAAATACACCCAGAAAATACAAATAACCAATTTAAATATCACATCCAAATTATGCAGGAAGGAACCAGATGAGGAAAACTGAAATCGTACCTGAAAGAAAAGCCAATTTTTTCTTCAGAATGGGTAATATTACTGAAGCTTCCATTCTACTTCAGATAATTTTCACAGCTCTGAAACACAAGAAGTTAAAGTCAAGCATGGGAAATCAAATGCAGTGTTTCACTAGAGTGAACACAGCATTTCTGTGCTTTTCTGAAGGAAGCACAGAACATTGCAACCAAAACCCAAAGTATTGTAAAAACTTAAGAAACAGCATTATCATATGCATTTATCCCTGCAAATATTTAATGAAAGATTTCTTTCTCCTCACTGGGGGGAAACAAACAATCCAACCACAAAAACTGAAGCAGAATCTCAACCAAGGACATGAAGACAATTTATACAGAAGTCCCATTTCCCAACCCTATTAAACTACAATTAATTTACAGGTAGATCATCTGTTTGCTCATTCAGATGTAAAATAAGTGCAAAAAAGATTGCACTTTTGCACAGTCTGTCTCATATTACCAAGAATATAATAATTATCTAAATATGTTATGCTACATTTATGTCAGGACACTGCCATTACCCTGCCATTAGCAGGTCTTCAACTGAAGAAAAACATCCAACAGCCTGAATAACTATGTCTAACCTACACCTGGAAATGCTTCTGGTCCTTTTGCCTCCTTCCTACCCTCATGTCATTTTCATTGCATTCTCAACAGCAATTCACTGTGATTAAACTTCTGTGTTTAGTTGACAAATTCACAGGATGTTTGAACTGCAACCTCCTCTTGCAACCTACACAAAGTAGCAACTGGCATCTGCTGGTTACCTTCTGAATTCGCACTTGCACAAATCAATCCATTTAATTAACAAACATAATTCTGCATGGAAACACGATTCCAAGATATGCACCAGTATCCAGCAAAAACAAAAAAACAGAACAATTTTTATTTTCTGTCATTCCAGGCACAGGGCTTCAGACTGCAGCCTGGAGTTCTCCGTCTGGATACGTCAGTATTCAGGCACACAAATAGGACCTTTTTTTTTCCGCTGGCATGGGGGAAAAACAAAACTGTAAATGACGTAGGAGGAAAAAAAAAACCAAAACAAACACAGAAATCCAAATTGAGAGCCTGAGGTAAAATAGAATAGTTATTCCTTTTCATGTTAAAACGATGAGCTTCATTACAAGCAAAAAAGGAATTATTATATTACTATTATAAACCAGAAAAAACATTTCAGCAACTTTTTACTGTCTCTTCCTGTTCCAATGCACCATTGTGTGACAAATGTTAATTCCCATCTCTTATCCCAAAATATTTGTATCTGTCATTTTGGCCAATTATATAAAATTCACATTTCACATGTTACAGAAGGAAACAAACAGATTTCAATTCTTTCAGGAAACTGAGTCCCAAGACAGCCTGCACTTCAAACAATTACTCAAAAAAGCATTCTATTAAAGCTTCCTTTATGCTTTAGACTAAAATTTGTAGGCTATTTGTTGCATAAATCACCAAATTCAAGAATTATTCAGGCAATCATTTTTGTCTCTCAAACCACTCACTGACTGTAAGCTATTTAATTTTGGCAGGGCTCTTTTCTTCATTAGATGTGGAACATGTACCTGAATGGTTCTTCCCTCTCCTCCCCAAGTTATATTTAAAAATTATTACAAATGCCTCTTTATTATACCCAATGAATAAAGTTCAAACCTACACACACTTCACTATCTCCATACTTTCATATATGAATGAAAGTTTGCATCAACTTACTGACTCTGTGGAGGTATTTCTTTGTGGTTCTGAAAAGAGCTATTTATTTACTGTGAAAGCACTGCCTGGCTTTTTGCCACAGTCGCAGCACTGTCCATGGATCAAAATAGTTCTTTTATTCAGTATTTCCTGGAACCAAAGGAAGCATTCTGTTCAGAGTGGAGGGAGGTGAGTCAGAGCAATTACAACAATTTCTGATCATTCCAAACACCTGGCCTTCGTTCCAAAATCTCCTGAAGTTTACAATTACCTCTCCTCTGTGAGACCTTTGATGGGCTTCATCTAGGCAAAAACTCTCACCAGAGCAAGTTATCAGAACATACCAGAAAAAAACCTTCACGTTTGAAAAACATGTTTAGCATCCTTCTCCATTTTTAACACTCCAGAGAATCTCAAGATGAATTAAACTAAATGTGGGCTTTTTTAATATTCGAAAGTGAAACAATTTCAAGACAGCTGGCATCTACTTTCCACTGGGAGCTACCAAAAGGTACACTGCTTACAAGCACATCTAAGTGTGTTTAGACTTACAAATAATATGTAAAGCTCTCAGTTTGTTTGGGTGAAGACAAAATGACAGGCTCTTGAAACTGTCCATCAAGCCCTCAATTTAGCATGAGGAAAGAATGATTTGTTGCTCAGTGTTGTATCACTATTTAGCTGAAAGAAACAGATTCAGTGTCTATTCATCAATAAAAAACCCATTTGGAGTCATTAAATAGAAGAAAGCTACAGAAGAAAAACAAGAGCACTGAAGAGGAAAGATTTCTCTTGAGGAAAGAGAAATTCTTCAGAAGCTGCATTTTATCGCTTCCAAAGTAAAAGACTTAACTTTCATATGCTGGAATTTTACAGATATGAATGAAATTAAAGAGGTTAAATTTGTTTGCTGAATTTCAGAAATTGCAGTCTACTTTGCCAATTAAAACACCATATGCCAAACTGTAAACCTTGTAGTCCTTTTATTGAATGTGTTTCCTGCATACACATTGAAGAACCTCACTGACCATGTTTAGAACGACATAGCGTTTCAGGGTTTTAAATCAGTATGGTACTGCCAGCCTTCAACAACCTATTTATTCTTTTGAAGATTTCCACAGAAAAGCAGCAACACTAAATTCACATAATATTTGTATTTAAAACCTAAATATTTGAGATATGTTCCAGTGAAAAAGGAAACTCTTCCAACCTCCTTGGCAAGCAGAAATGAATATTACTTGTGGAGAAAATTCTCTTAAATACTTAAATGAGATGTGTATACATAAAAGAGAGGATAGGAGGTTGGAGAGAGAGTAAACAAGTAACTAAGAAAATTACAAAATAGGTAAAAATACAAACAATATTTCGGGTTGCATTCCAATGTGAAATCAAATCCTAACTTGGTAGGCTGCATCCTCTACTATTTCAAGATTCTGGAAAGTCTGTAAATTATGTTGTTTTACTCCACACAGTCTAAAATTTCAGAAATCCTTTCAAAAAACCCAAAAAAAACCCAAAACCCAGAAACCTCACACACAGTAAGAGCTATGTGTAAATCATCATAAAATGCAGAATTTCTGATGAATGAAAAATATCATCTGCATTTTATGCTACCCATCCTCAGTGTCATCTAATTAAAAAAAAAAAAGAAAAAGAAAAAAGAATTGAACCAGTGTCCAGACACTGTTTAAAACTATTCTAAAAGTCTATTAAAGACAGAGGGCAGAGGGACAAGCTGACAGACTCCCACTGACTAGATGACTGGAAGTAAGATGTCAAAGAAAAGCTGCCCTGCAAGTAACAGGTGTTTTGGGTTTTTTTTTTTCTAAGCAACCCAGAGGAAACCACTCATCAAAAACAATCACAACAAATTCAGGTTTAATTAGAATTAATATTAACATGTTTATTCATATTCATTAGACCTGAAACATTTAATGCTCTCAGTACATGGCACAAGAAGTGGGTTAGTCTGTTCAAGAGCATCTGTTTCAAGTTTCAAAGAATGAGTACTTTCTTCATTCCCTTATCATGTATCACACAAGATTGTGTAGCTGGTCTGCTAAGCACAGGACCAAAAGTAAGGAAAAAATAATCTGGTTTCTATTCCCTGTTCTGATATGAAATACACATATGGCTTTCAGCAAGTCATTTATCCTTTTTAGTCTCCATTCAGTCCCTCCATCTAATTCTCTTTTTACAAGAGTATTGTGATGTTTAATTCATTAATGTTTTTGAAGACTTGAGAGATTAGAAGGAGCTCCACAAATCTGCCTATAAATAACCAAGCAGCAGATGGGCAACTACATTCAAAACTGTAGCAGCTTGCAAGTCCAAGCACAAACAATAGCACAAATAAGAATCGACATTCTGAAGTACCAAGGAAAAAAAAAAAAAGCTTTAAATGATACAGGATGAAAATATTTTTCCTTTTAAAATCAACTTCTGAATTGCAGACCTTTAAAATTAGCAACTTCACTCTCTAAAGCCAGCATGGAGCTTCTTCAGATGCTAACTTCAACCAACAAAGCCTTACCCCACTCTTTCCCTGGATCAGCTTAAAACATGTTCATCTGTCCCACACAGAAATGAAATCCATGTGTGAAAGCCAGAGAAACATCACCATTATCTGTGTAGATTACTATTTTACCTTCTTTTAAAGCTGCATTAAGGGATGATATCTCTCCCATAGCTAACTTGCATGAAGAGAGAAAACAAACGAAGGTGTATCCAGGGCTGATGCCCCAGGGTAATTTAAGAAACACAAACCTTCCTCCAAAAAATAGAAAAAAGCTGTAAATATTCATGAGTTAATGCTGTCTTCAATTAAAAAGCACATGGAACTGGGCTACTCAGCTAGACAGTTTCAAAATAACAATAAAACATGACAGATGAACATCAGCTTATGCACTCACATGCAGTGTTTGGTTTTTATTCTTTAACATATTATGAACACCACTAATAAATATTTAGCATTAGAGCCCTTTAAGAGCTCAGGAGAAAAGGTGACTCCAGATAGGGATGACCAAATCAAATTTTATGCTTTTTCAACCACTTTTGTATTTTTTTTTAGCTATCTGTAAAAACTATCCATAAAAAGCATACTTAAGTGACATATTATGCCTGATTTTGAAATCATACACAATGAAAATATTTGTCTCCCATAACCTGCTAATTCACACTAAAGAATTAAGAAAGTAAAAACCACAGACTCAGTAGATTTCATAAGTATGTAAGCTGGTTTAAAGCAAAATGCAAACACACAATGTCATTTTCATTACACATACACAGTTAGTATAGCTCAGTAACTTGCTATGGCAGTTGAATGGACAGCTTGGAAATGTGCTCTGATTTGGGTTAAGGCTGGGGTTAACAGTGTGCTAGGCCACGATCCAAAAGCACACTGTCACAGCCACAGCAAATTTAAGCTTGGAAAAATCCCAATTCTTCTGCAACATTCTCACCTGAACATTCTATTCTTACTTTAAATACTTTGTGTTCTAACTATAACTAACAATAGCATTTAGAAGAGCTGTCTGTTAACTACTTCCTCTATTTGCCCCATTTTTCATATTCATTTCCCACCCTTTTTCAACTTCCCCGACATTTTGTGAAAAGTGAAATAAAAAGATGAGCAACAAAAAGAAGCGATGAGCAACATAATGAATAGCAAACCAGCAAGTGGAGAACAGGTGAGTAAGAGGTTATGCCATCTGAGAGGAAAAAGACATTGTGCACCTGAGTTTTAACTTTGATCTCAGTCAACTATTCATTTCACAGAATGGCAGAGCTTTTCCTCAGACTTCAAGGAAGCGTCAGAGGGAAGGAAAAGAAGGAAGAGTACCAAGCATAGAAACAATATAACTAGGGATGCACACTAACATCTGCATGCACAGCTGTGAAACACAATACCAACACCTCAGTCTCTCCATTCAACAAGGTCAGCTACAGGAATTAGCACACTCTCAAAGAACAGCACTCCTTGGATTCACAGGCCAAGTTCAAAGCGCAGACTTGCTCCACCCTAAGAAACACATGCAGACGTTTGTAACGATGCTACAACATGTGACAAACAAAACGGTAAGAGTTTTCTACCCTTTCCAGCCTCAGTCCAAGCCAAACACATATATATGGTCTATATTAAGTTTCAGCTTTTTTCGGGCTTCTTTAATCTAGAAGAGTAGAGAAAGTAAGTCACAGGTTTTGGATGCATCTCCACATTCCCTTTTCTGCCACATTTACAGTGAGACACCACATTTACCTTCCTGCACAATGCTACACTTTATCCTTGTAGGATGCTACCACCGGCAACAGAAGACCAATCTACCTCATACTTTCCCTCTCTTGCAAAGGCAGCCAAACCAGCAGAAGCTGCAGTCTTCTGGTATAGTTCTAACTCATTTAATACTATCAAGTGACCACAAAATACATAAAATGATGCAATTTGAGAGGCTGCTTCTTCCACCACTTTCTACATCACAATAAATCAATTGAAATGCTATGTTCAAAGCATAGCTGAGACATTTTCCCTACTTTGTCACACTTTCCTAAGACCTATTTAAAAAAAACAAACTTATGTTTAGTTCTTAAAGTTTTACTTAGTCAGAAGTCATGTGGAAATAATACAGAAATAAACAGATTGCAAAGTCTCCCACCGAAATAAGTTTGAGTCACACAAATAGTAAAATCAAACTATATACTCCTCTTCTAGCTTCCTCTACAAAAAAACAAAACAAAAACAATATCACCACAAAAAAAAAGTAAAAGAAACGAAACCACAAAACACCAAAGCCAACAAACAAGTCTTAAAGTGCTTTCAAAAATTAGTACCTTATCACCAGTTCTTTAAGGAACTGTCCAAAACCAGTCTGTGATGAGAGATCAGAGAGCTCTTCTGCCTTCCGCACTTCGTAACACGAACTAAGACAGTGAGAGGAACGAGATTGAACAGTCCAGGCCATAACCAGCCAAGTCAAATGACAAAGTCAAAACACCAACAGCTGTATTCATTAGCACAACAGCTGGCAGTCGAGCAAATGAAAACACTTTCCTCTGGGGTGCAAGATTAGAACTTCTTGTTCCTTTTATTACACTTATATAAGAAAACAATCTACAACTTCACAACAATACACATACTCAGAATTGGTTACAAGCGTGTGTGGCTCTGGGCCTCAGGAGCCACTTCTCAGATCAGTATAGTGACACTCAACTGAATAGAAACAAAAAGAAATGCTTCTCTAAACTGAAAGCCATCTCTAATGGCAGGGCTATGAAAGGGCAAGGTACCACTTGAAAGGAAAAATAAGGTGGGGCATGTAGACAAAAGTGTAGCTGACACAAAAGCAATCCTCCTTTTTAGGAGAAAACTGACCCAAAACAAGAAGAAAACAAATAGGGGGCTAATAAAAATACTATTTACAAATCTCTCTGTGGGTTTGATACCTGACCAAAATATTTCCAGCTCAAGAGTAAGATTTTGTGTGGACCTTGAAATATTCTGAACAATTTTCTCTGCATCCAAAAATCAAATATATTACAGCTGTGTGTTCCCCCCTCCTCAAGGCACAATACACAAGGTAGACACACTGAGGATAATAATAAAAATCCCTTCACAAGGAATAAATAAGTTTTGCTAACATTAACCAAACATGAAAGTACAAGAGATTGAAATATATCAAATTAGGTACATAAATACCTTGTTCCCATTTTTAAGTTTACAAATATTTCAGAAATATGTGAATTCACTGGTTTACAAAGTAAAAATAATTATCTAATCTGTCCTTGAATAAGTATAAGAGAAATAAATCTTGCCTTAACTTTCACAGATATCTTCAGTTTTTGTACTCAGATTAAAAATTCTGAACATTTCAACAGCAAATCACAAATTAAATAAACCATGTAACCACCTGCAGTAATCATAGTACCTCTCTCCTACCCCCTCAAAATAAAACATGTAGCATTCCACTACCAAAAAATAAACAAGTAAAACATCACATGCTTCAGAGAATATAAAATCAAGCTTTCTAAACTGCTATCTGCAGCATCCTGCATAGATGCAACACTCACACATTTTCCAGTTACGCTATTTCTAGGGTCAAATTAGAATGCAAAATTAAAGAACTAGCAAACAGAATGCCAGCAGAGAGCAAACAGACAACCTGCATTGAGGGTGTATTGATTAAAGCATCACTTTTACTAACACCAGAAAGTAGATAACCCTTGGCAACTTTCATCTATGTATTACTATGTGTCCATCCTGATCTTTTCCCTCAAGAATAGGCATTTATTTTCTCAAGTTCAGCCACAGATATAATTTTGTGACCAAAACATCAAGTTAACATCAAATTCATTTATCTTATTCTTCCAACACATTTTTTTTTGGCCTTACTTGGTCTGGTCAGCACTCATGCTTTGTGGTATCTCTCTAATAGCACGTCTCAAATACAACTCTGCCAACATCACAGGAGTTTGTCTTGGCTCTGAATTCTCATGTGCCTACCCCTAACTCCCTTGAGTCATTGATTCTGTGAAGCCCTAAGTCATACCTTCATCTCCTCATAACTATTGAAATTTCCTTCTTACTGGGTTCTTTATGTCTCAGCATTCCAAACTTCAGCTTGTCCAAAATGCAGCAGTTCATCTTCTCACCTGGAAACAGGAAAACAACACTCCAGATAGATTTTAACTTGCTTCCTTGTTGAGTTTAGGGTCTGCTGTAAGGTTATCCTCACTTCAGAAATATCTCACTCTTATTTAGTCTTAAGAGAGGAAAAAAGCTTTGCCAATGCATTTTTATATTTGTTCAATCAAGGTGCTCAAGTCTCATTTCTCTTCCAGCACAAAACTTATCAACCCCATCAGGGCAGCAACAATTACCTCAATTTTTAAAACTTCTTTTCTTCCTTTCATCCACAACCACAGAATCTCCTTAAAATGACAATTCCCTTATCTCCAGTCTTAAGCTTAAACACCCTCTAATATAATTACAGAGGCTCCACTCCTTGTGAGACACTGACACTACACCAGACACGTAACACAAGATGCACTGTGGGCTGCACAAACTATGTAACATAACTAAAGGTTTGGTTAGGTTATAGAGTCTTAAAGATTTGTTAAAGGTCACAAAATGAAAGCAAAGTAAAGCAAGTAACTTCAAGAAGGCATGAGTTAAAACCTAATTAAGTTTTTATAGAACCAACTGCAAAGATACAGTTCTATGCAGTCTATTCATCAGTGTCAAAACTTTCTAAGAACCAACTATAAAGAAATGAAAATTTTAAGTATCTCGTTTTTGGAAGGGATTTATCTTACTTACCATTGGTACTGGAATGTTAACACTGTCCGTTAGGGTTACAAGTTTGAGCTCCAGATTCTGGATTCTGCAAATTTAAATAAAAAAGTATTTGACCTTTTTGGGTTTTTTTAGATTTTAATGCTCAATCTAAAACTTTATTTCCTTGGAGGTTGAAAACAAGGGTTTCTTACAGAGCTACATGATAGGGGAGTCAACATTTTCATTATATATTCACAAATACTTGTAAGCGAGGCATTTGAGTTTAGTGGGACAGCAGGAATCCGGTACTTTCTACCAAAACATATGGTAGACATCAACATTATTTACAATTAGCAGGCAATGCTCCTGAGGCAGCACCGGAAGCAGCAGGAAAGTAACAAGAACCAGAATTCTTGTAGTATGCTTTCAATCAGAGGTAACCTACACAGAGTTTTAGGCTAAATTGAAAATGCAACAATGCTAGTGGTTGTTGGGGGTTTTTTTTGTTAAGAGGAAGAAGGTATTCCTACAAAGTTACTCACTGCTATAAAATTTAAAAAGGCAAATTATAACTTGAAAAAAAAAAACTAAATAGTCCCTAGTTGTATTAGAAGATGCAGAATTAACATAAAAGTATCAAATGTTAAACCTCAGCAAATGCTTTAAGACTTGCATAAAACCTTCTAACTGATCAAATGCCACCCATTAAATGAAACCCAAGAAGTCAAAATTAGTGTATACTGTGTAATAGGTGAAGTCAAGATGACACACTTCACTGGTTTTACAGTAAACTCTGATACAGCAGTCATTACAGTAATCTAGCTCACAGTAAGTTTTAAACTAAAAACCAAACCAAAACAAAAGAAACCCGTAAGTTTTCAAGTCAGCCTCAAAAAAATGGAGAAGACAAGAGGGCACACCTGTGGATCGGGAACAAAAATACCAACAGCAAGTGCTTGAGACAGCTTGAGTGGAAATCCTGCCACATCATTTCTAGGGTAGGCTCTACTTACTTTATCAAAAGCTACCTATTGAAGGTGCTCGGTATTTCCCCACCCAATCATTGAAAATGAGGAATAAAGGCATTCCTCTTTATGATCTATTCCTAAGGACCCTTGACAGTTATGTACCATTATATTAAAGTTCTTCCAGAAGTTTCTCCAGTTCCTCTTCCTACCACAACTCAAGCAGCAGCCAACTGAAACTGAGCTGAACTTTACCTAACTCTCCTTTATTCTGTTGACAGAAAACAACAAAACTATGTACATTTCCCCTGTTTACCTAAGCGTTACTGAGAAATGCGAATTCACAGACAATTTAGAACTATAGCCTATAACTCCAGGAGACATCACACCACTTTTTCTTATAAGAAATTCAAAAATACATCTATTTTCTTGTCTTAACTTGTATTTTTAGGAAAACTGATGTTACAGATCAACTAAACCGCAAATAAAGCATCACCTATTAGTATACTACATTAGGAAAAACAGTTGGCTTGAAATGATTTTACAGGATTCTTCAAGCAGCAATCTATGATGTAAAGAATTGTGCAAAATTCTAGAATTCGTCATTAAAAAAACACATTGTAATTCCTTCTAGTTTTGGTTTTCACAGAATTGTTAGGGTTGGAAGGGACCTCTGGAGATCATCTAGCCCAAACTCCCTGCCAAGGCTAGGTCACGTACAACAGGTTACACAGGAAGGTGTCCAGGCGGGTTTTGAATATCTCCAGAGAATGGGGTTCCACACTCTCCCTTGGCAGCCTGTTTTAGTGCTCTGCCTTGTTGCTTTTTTCCTGACAGCAAAGCATGAGCACCTCACCAGCAACCAGCAAGCCTCTCTGAGCAAGCTTCACTTCTATTCTGTGGTTCACCTTTCCCCTTTTTTTCCATCTTAAGTTTCCGCTTGGTACAGACAATAGCATTAGGACTATAAAAGCTCACATTCAGAAAAAGGAGAACCCCTATTAGCACAGAAATTAATCACCGTCAGTAATCCTATCATGTAATAACAGTATCCATTATTTACAATACACAGAAGCTTAGCAGGCGATGTGACGGAATGGGGAAAAAGGGAGAAAAAAACATTTCTTCATCGCAGTGAATTTTAATGTGTGAACAAAGTCAAGATCTAACTGTTAGGATAATGCAGACACTGCAATACTAAAAATGGAAAGGACGTTGCTCCCCATTTCCTTTGGGATGAAAAAAGATGAGAGAAAAACGGACAAAAGCATTTATTAATACACATCTACGTAAGTCTTACCATTTCTGCTCATTAAAAAAAACTTAAACCCCCCCCAAAAATAAAGAAACTCTCCACTAATTGTCTCCACTCTCGCTTCCATACACTTGCTCAAATTCTTTAGGGAAAAAAAAGGTGCTCTAGAGCATCGCTTTCCTACAATTGCCTGGCTAGAAAGCTCTGCTATGGAGTAACAAGGGACACTACAGTTATGAGGGGAAAGGCAAAACTGGCAGACAATAGAGCTGTCAAAATCAAAGAAAGGGTAACCGCGGCTCTGAGCAACCACGGCTTCAGCAGTGAATCAGCTTCCCGACCGGGCAGCGCTTCCAGAAACCCGGGAGCGCCCGACGCCGCGGCGGTGACACAGCCGTGACTCGGTCCCTCCCGCCGGGATGACCGGCGGCCGCGCACCGGGAATATCCCCGCGGCGGCCGAGGGCACCAGCCGGCAGGCAAGCCGGGCACCGCCGCCCTCTGCGGCTGCTTGGCTCCCTGAGCCGGCTCGGTGCCTCCCGAGCCTGCCGCGACACCGGCGGCGGGGCCCGGCGGCAGCGGCGGCCGCCGCCCTCCCGCGCCCGCACAAAGGCAAAGGCTCGGCCGGCGGCGGTCCCTCGTGAGCCCCCCTGGGGAGCCCCCCCCGCCACGTCGGTAGCGGCGGCACGAACAATGCCCGAACCTGTTGCGCGGCTTCCCCTGGGCCGCGCCGACCCGCCGTGCCCCCCCTGCGAGACCCGCCGAGCGGGGCGAGCTCACGGCTCGCCGGGGCTGCCCGGGCCTGGCCGGGGCGGGAGCGCCAGCGGAGCGGAGCGCCCCGCGGCACCGACACCGACACCGCCCGGGAACAAAGCACGGCCAGGCCGCGGGGCCCGCGCGGGGCCGGGACGCGGGCAGAGCCGCCCCGGACGCGGGTACTCACCCCGTGCGGGGCCCGCGCTGGGAGCACGCGGGGCGGAGCCCACACCCGGCCGCGCTGCAGCGGCTGCCCT
>JAWWEU010000163.1:23875587-23900696 GCA_035583155.1 Acropternis orthonyx
GCGGGCGCGGAGCCGCCGCACCGCCCGCCCGCCCCTCGCGGAGCTCGGCCCGGCCGAGAGCCCCGCCCCGCCCGCCGGGCCGAGCGCGGAGCCCCGCAGGCCGCGGCACCGCCCGGCCCGGCAGCGCGGAGGGGCCGCGGTCAGTACCCAGCGCAAGAGTAGCGGAGCCTGCCCGATGCGGAGCTTTCAGCGCTGGCAGCCCTGCTGGGGTAGCGGCACTCGTGCTTGGCTCTGTGCAGATACCCCCTGTGCGTGCGGAACGCGGGGCCAGCGGCTCGCAGGTGAAGGCTGGCCGCTCAGAGTGCCTCAGGCAGGGCTCCGCTTCCCCCGGGGCCGTTCGCTGCCACCGGCGTTTCAGCAGTCATGGAATCGCAGAATATCCAGAGTTGGAAGAGATCCACAAGGATCATCGAGCCCAACTCAGCACTGACGCGTATTTTGTTTCCTCTCCGATGGCAGTTAATAACCCTTCATCTGTCCCAGCTCCTGGACAAAGACCCTAAAGCTCTGTCATGCTGCGACTAAAATAATACGACTAAAACTGCTGTGAAGAAAGCTGGCAGGACACTTGTCTTGCATTCAGCCTGACTGCCCTAGGACAGGTTGCTGTCAGTCTTAAATCTCTTGCTGGACAGATTGTTAGGCTACATAATGGCTCTTTAAAAGGTTGGCTTCTGCAAACTCTATCTTAACTATAATTTTGCTCTCTTATTTCCAGAGGGAATGAATATAATTTACTGAATCTCATTCTAAATGTGAAAACTGTCTCACAGAGGCTTCATCTGCTTTGTTTCTTCCCTCAAAATGGAGTTTGGAGAACCTCCTCTGTTCAGTGCCTTTCCTGGTAGCTGCCCAGTCAACATCTGCTGCAGTCGTCACCTTCAGAGGCACCATCGGGACACGCCTGTGGTATTGACCTCACCGCTGGCCTCTGTTGACTCAGAAAGCTGTCACTCCCTCAGCAACACCATCCACTGGACATGTAAGAGCTAAAAATAAAGAATCATCATCAAAATTTTCGGATGAGGCCTATCAGCCAAGGCCTGCCAGCCTCAAGAACATTACCTTCTCTGTCAGGTCTTTCTTTCCTGGAAGAATACTTAAAACAGCAGCAGAAAAAGAAGAGGAGGAGCAAAATTAGTTCCTTAACAACCTGTAGAGATTGAGATAAATGATCTTCATCAGCTTCCCACCAAAAGTAATTACTCTAGAGAACCAAACAAATTGGGTTTTACTTTACTAAAAGGGGAAAATGTTAGCAGTATTTTAAGTGTGTTCACTAATGATTTAAGAATATGCCAGATATAACTTTTGGGTCATTCTTCTACTTTTATTTTTATTGCATACTTGTCGGCAAAAGGTAAGATAAGAGAAAGAAGCTTTCACTATTCATCAATATTTACTTGAGATCCCACAGGGTGCGTCTTTGTAATCTCTGACTGTAGAACAAATAGTATTTCAGAACACTAGATAAGTGATCTGAGGCCCAGCAACAATGTCCAACTCAGTGGGACTCACTGACACATACATCTTTAAAAGGAGCAAGACTAAAATCAACAAAGAGAAAACTACAGCTGATTGTCATACTTTCTTTGTTATTTCACACTTCTAGGACACTTGATAGTACATATATTACATTCTCTGTACCATACCTATCACACAGCCTATACAATAAAGGAAAGTGCACCTGTTTATGTTGAGTGCTTTTGGATCTTTCGCGTGCTTTTATGTTTAGTTTGACTTGTGGATCTCAAAATTTTCAGTATACATGAACTCATTAATAAATCTTATGGTTACTTTAGGGGGAGGAGAGCAGAGGGAGAGGGAGTGGGAGAGGATTCAGGCCACAAGGACACAGACCCTACTTCTATGTTTTTCTGGTCACAATCAGAATCTCTTCCCAATGACTGAAGGAGGTTTCTCCTCCACAGAGGGGGAGCAAAACCCTTACAATGGTTTCCATTTGTACTCTGGCTGGAGATACACTAGCTTAGTATCAAGATGTTGCAACAGGTTTTTCTGACTTTCCTTTTCCATGTATACTCTGCTGAATGATTTTCTAGGACAGAATCTGACATGACTAATTTTGTTTAAGGTCATATCATCAGTTCAGAGTTGTAGTTAAATTGCCTTTTCCATGCAAACTGCCAGTAGGAACAAATCACAGTACATTTTTGTATCAAGGATCCATTCAATTAAAATGGGCCTTAATACATGCTATTATTCCCCAGCAGCCATGCCAGATTTACTCAAATACAAACAAAAGTAAATAGGCTGAAAACATCCTGAACTTTGGGTGCTGTGCTGTGTGCCAGCACAACAGAGCCTTTGTTACAGGCAGAGCAGTGCTCTCATAACAGAGTTACTGCTTCCAGCTTCAGTGGCTGCACTTCCCGAAAAATCAGCCTTCAAAGAAAAACAAACAAAACCCCCATAACATTTCTAGTGGACACCAACTCATGGTGGCACTGGTGACACTGATCTCAGCTGCCATCAGGTGTGACAGTGGCCCTCCTGTGCAGTGCCCCGTGGCCCTGCTACACACCTTCGCTCTTGTTCCACTTGCCAGTGGGCACAGGGAGATGCTGCCGGGCACAGCCTGGCACCAGGCAGTGTGGAAACCCTGCACCGGGAGTAATTTACTTTGCTGCCTTGCTTGTTATTTGCTTCACCATCTCCGTGCAACAGATAGGCAATTGTTTTTACTTGTAGCATGTAAAATGCTACCAGTAAAATTAATGTGAGCACTTAAATTAGTGTAAGCCAGCAATATCCAATGTATTGGCTAGAGATGTAACTTGCAGAACTATCCAGTTCATAAATGGTATATACAAACTAAGCAACTTACTATATACAGTGGGACTAGTATAGGCTGGCAGCAATGATTTGTAAATAAAAACTGTAGATTGTTTTGTATGCGGAGCTTTATGATCATAACAAGATGCTATCATCATATTCATGGGTAAGCAGCAGAGGCATCTACTACTTGAAACTTTATGTATTTGTCATATAGCCATATTCATGTTGGCAAAACAGTGGAAAAAGCCCCTTTTGTGTTGATAAACAGTATCAGAAGGTCTGGGAAGTGAAAGTGACAGAAAAAATGTAAGCATTCAGTGCACATTCAAAACATCACAGGAACAAAAGGTCTGCTACAGAACTCAGTATGTGAGCTACTGTTCACTGGCTTCTGAAGGTAAGCCACATTCACCTGCTATTAACATCAGGGTTTGAAATGTCCTTTTAAACACAAATAGTAGTTTTTAATCCTGAACTGAGGAGTGATTGTTTCTTCTGAAACAATTACAATGAAGCCTTAAATTGTGCTGTTTATATAATCAGGAACTCAAGTCCCAAATAGCCCAAACCCACGAGACTGTGTTTAATGACAAGCACAAGCCCGACACTTTTAGTAGGCAGCACTCAGCACGTTTTGAAGGATCTACATTTTATTGTATTCATACTTATCAACAGGGGTATAAAACTGTTTTTTAAATAGCTTGGAAATAATTTCTAAGTTCTTCAATAAATTTAAAAACAAAAAAGATAGAAAGCCTTTGCTTTATAAAGGTATTTGTATGAGTGACATGCCTGTAATGAGAGACAGCAGTATGAAACTTTGCAAGATTCTAAAGAATCTGGGGCATTTTATGTCTTTTTTTTCATATGCTTCTCAGTGCTCAGGTAGAAACAATAAAGCATACCCTGATTTCATGATATCCTTCCAAGTACTAGAGGCTGTTAAATTGTATGTCCCACAGCAAACTCCACAGTGACTTTTACTACTTTGTTTAATTACTTTTTATTTTCTATAAAATACAGTCTTCATAACTTGGTATTTCTTGTATAAAATAAAATAGAAGCCTAAAGGCTGCCATTCCCTGATAAATGTTTGACAGGAAGCAAAGCTATCTGTGGTTGGTATCTTGCTGCTCAGGTTTCTTAAACGTGAAAATGGTTTCCTCACAAATTTATTTCCTCTTGTGAAGGAGAATGGTTTCTGGCTGGCAGTAGACCCCAAACCTCCATGGTACGGGGGAACGCCTTCCTTTCTGCACAGGAAATTGATCTACGTGGTCTGGTGTGAGTCTTACGTGCAATAAGAAGGGCATGGATCTTGATCCTAGAGCTTCAGTCAGAAGGTACACAACAGCAGAATGGAGGTGGGCATGTCTTGGGTCATGTTTTTGGCTGCAGGGGAAGGAGATGAGAACCAACTTACCTGTCATGTTAGGTGCTTGTGCCATACCACTGAGCAGGTTTGGTGGGATGTCTACAGCATACTCAGTCGCCTGGTGGCTCAGTCTGGTCAGAGATTACTGCCATGGTATTTGCTGAAAAAAAGGAACAACTGTACTCACCTTACTAGTTATCACATAAGGCATAGCAACTCTGAAAAGACATGACTCTGAAACACTAACTATAGAAGTATAACAGAGAGAGAGCTGATAGTACATTTTGAATGACTCCTGTACAAAGCACCTAACGTTCTGCTGGAACCATATTTGCAGCTCCATGCTGCTTTCTTCTACTTGCACCCCCAAAAAAGGAAAGAACAGGGATTTTTCTAATGAGACTTGATTACTTACTGTCTCCCTGCAACATGCGTGCTCTTTAGCCTTGACGTTTATGAGCAGTAACCTGCAGAAGAAGCTACCCTTGGTACCACCACCATTTTTGTTTATATTAGATTCACATTTCACTTCCATCTTCAAAATCAACTATTAACAAAATGTTAACAGCACAAAAGAGGTTAGATAGTAATGTATGTCAGGGATCAAGAAGTGGGAGTCCCATACTGTAGCTATTATTTTGTATAGTCTGAGAAAAGGGGAAGACAAAGACATCTCCAATTTTTGTGTGAATTTCCGATATTGTGTGATTCTAGGTTCTAGCATAGTTCTGACAAGATGTTACCAAGCATGTTCTTGAGAACAAAACTCTTCTGTAGGTTTCTTCTGGTTGTCATAAGGGAAATAATTTGGAAAGAGAATAAATTTGAAGTAATTTCCCAATAATATTTTTTTCTGTAAGTCTAAATAGCAAATCTTTCTATCTTAACAAGAACTGGTCAGTCATGGATTTTAAATACATTCTCTGCATAGGTTACCCTTCACATGGCTTGGATTTCTAACTTTGCAAACAGCAGCTTGCTTCAACACTAATCACAATCATTACCAGTGACAGTGAATTGAAAGAGGATAAGAAATATGAGCTATTTTTAGAGGCAATAAGAGGCAGAGCTCTTCACTCCCAGAGAAAAGCCATTTTTAGGAGTGAGTGGCTGAGCTGGTTAAAATTCTTCACTGTATCTGCTAGTCTGTGGATGTCCTTAAAGCTACCTGACTTCATAATTTATTATGTTCATTAAGCATTTAGAAGCTTTAATTTGTAATATTTTGTGTAGAACAGATCTTAAGTTACAAATATTCAGTTTTATTTGGTGTTCAGTTAGTTACTCAGTATTCAGTGTTCACCCTGAAACAGAAATCCTCTATAAGGCAGAGAGAACATAATTGCTAAAAACCCAACTATTTTTCCAAATAAAGTAATTACGTCTGTAACTATAATTAAAAAGTAAAACATCTTGGACAGTGTGGAGTTTATTTCTCTCTGATTTGTCAAAACTGTGGAGTTCAAACTTTAATGCATTTTGAAAGAATAGTCTCAAATATAATCAATTACATTCATCCTTAATGTAAAATATTTCTGAAATGGCCTGGATTTTCAAACACATCCAAAAGCCCTGTGAGCCAAATCACGGGGCATGTTTCTAATCCACAGAGGTTTTTTTAAATCCTGCTCATGGATACTTGTTTTGTTGTTGTTTTTCATAGTTCAGAAGTAGTTTATAAACCTCTTCCTATATATTTTCCGAACACATACATCAGAAGCTGTGGGCAATCAGGCTGCAATACTTACCTTTTTCATGGAGGTCACACACATTACAAATAGGTGGTTAAAGTCATTCAGGCCACCTTGAGAAAAGAGTACTATTTAAATAGAATTTGAATAATACTGTCTAATCCAAAGTGCTGACAATTTTCTAGTCTAAGGCAAGGATTTCTTGAGCTTTTCGTCTTTACAGTATTTGGTGTTATACAACAACTGAAACTTGGATGTAACTGCTGAATACTAAATTAGGTAGTTGGCACTTTGTCTTCTCGTACATGAACATAATTTCAGAACAGCTCATACTGAGAGATAGGAAAAATAGGGCAGCAATGAACAAAATCATGCAACAATTTTTACTTAATAAGGTAATACTGAAAACCTGTCATAAAAAATATTGTGGAAGAATGTTATCATGCACTGAGTTACTGTACATAACAAAATTTTACAAAACATAAAAATTTACATTTCTAGATAAAAAAAAAAATACATATATACATATATGAAACTCCCTTCCCTTAGAGACTCACAGCAAATTTTCTTTCAGTAAATGGTCCTCTCCAAACAAAAGATTGTTAAAACTCCTCATACTCACTGATCCAGTGAGCAGGTTGAAACTCAATGTACTATGAATTAAACTTCCAGTACTACAAACTGTAAGGAAATTAATCAAATACACATGGATAAAAGGAAAGGAATCACAGGGAGCACAGTTAGAGGCAGCTCAAATACAATGTGTGCAACTCTGCTTTAAGGGCATTGCAGGAGGAGAAAACATTTCTGTGCTTGCATTAGGTAAGATAATTAGTATTAGTCATTTTGATTGTATACAAGTCAGTTTCTTATACTGTAACAAATATTGATGAGTACCTTATTGCTTCATAGTATCGTGTAATGGTAATAAAGGTTTTTAAATCTACTTAACTTTTCAGCATTAAGAGCTAAAGTTTAGATGTTTCTTAGTATTGAACTGGCTTAGCTTCAGAGGCAGGAGTTGGTGAACTCCCTCCCACTCCCTCCATACCACAGGGTATGCAGTAGCTGACTCGCAACTGTCTCAACAGCCTGCCTATACCTACCCATCAAATCTGGCCAGCTGGTCTATGTGGTTTGTAGATCCTTTTACAGTGAGCTATTCAAACTGTTGTGTGTGTTCTCAGACTCTACAGAAAAGGAATAGCTATTTGCACTATCATGTGCTTGCATTTTTCAGAAAAACTGTAATGGTTGTGACTCCTTTTCAGGTTTTACAAAATTGTGTTTTGAGCTGGAGTAGGAAGCCGTGTTTGCACCTAAGGAAATGGCCATCTGGAGCTCGGGGTTTTTTAAGTTCTGTGCTTCTTTGGTGGATGTATTGCTTTGCTAAGCATTTGACACTGTTACTGACTTTTATTTCTTACTGCTACACAGGCTCAAAATTCAGCATTTTTGAAATGTTTGGTGTAGCCAAATCAGAAGTATATTTGGAATATTGATATATTTGAAACAATGCAATAAACACAGAGCTGTGAGACTGTTATGCTTATACATTTTGGAGGAACTCTGCTGTTTCCCATGATTTTATAAAATAATTGGTTATCCTTAACCCTTTTTCATAACTGGCTATCTTACATACTTTAACCATAAGTGCAACATGTATGCCCTCTAGTTATAAACAGCAACTGGAACCAGACTACTGTTTGTCTTTTTATCCTAAAAGCAAGTATGTTGCTTATAATTTGCTGCCCTGTATTTATGAATGCCTATATTATATGAATCTTGGACAAAATAGTGGAAAAAACCCATTGAAAGTTGGAATTCTCAGGACTGGCAAGAGACATTTGAGTTTTCTGTACCTTGACATTGCAGAAAATTGTCCTAATGAATCTTCCTTCTTAAAATTCATGAGCATGCTAAGCATGTGCAGTCAAAAGCAGCATGCTTTTAAACCTTCCTCAGGATAAACAGGCCCCAACTGTTTTCACTGATTGCTGTACCATCCAGACCATCTATAACCCCTTCACAGAAAACACGTCCTTATGCCCCTTGGTTGTTGTCAGCAGTGCTAGTGCCAACTCTTCCCCTGTAACTTCCTCAGCACTCTCACTAGCTCAAGTGAAGTCTTTTTCTGAACTCAAACCTGCTGGCCTGTTTAGTACCTAGAGTTTACACTTCAGTGTTGTTGCCAAAAGGGAAGCAAACAGCCTGCTTAGCTTTGCTTCCATCTAACAGTAGAAACTTTGTTATGCACATCTCTATTTATGTTCCCTCCCTACCAAAAATCCTTTGGGTTTAGCTCAAAGCGCTCTCACTGCATCCATTCTGCTTGTCTACTCACCCAGAAGATGGCACATGTCTCTGCATCCTCCCACCTACAGAAAGGCTCTCCTCTGTTGGGGGCCATCGAGACCAGGTTTGTTAAGCCCTACCTTCACTTGCACCTGCCCCTCTTGCCACTGCCTTCTCATTGTATGTCTGAACTTGTGCAATTACACATTGAGCCAGGATGGAGAAATTACTAAGATCAAAATCAGCCTTTTCCCACCCTGCAAAGTTGTTTTATCCAGCACTTCCACCGAAGGAAGTGTTCATCAAACTCTACCATGAGTTAAAAAATAAACCTCTCCTGCTAATTCACACATGCCCAGAATACTCACTCAGTCCATTGTGCATTTCCTAGCATCAATCCTTTTCTTCAAACATTTTGCTGCTGTTCAACAAATTTGACCAGCCCATTTTTCTAAGGTGCTGCTGTGCTGTTCTTCAAGGGGCTTCTGCCTGAGTACAACAGCAAAGCTCAGGGCCCCTTCAATATTCCAGTTTTTGACCATGGCAGCCTCTGGCAGCATGTGGCAGGTTACACCTACACTGGGATATTTAGTAATACCAGAAATGTTTTGACACCAACCAGAATTTGTAAGTTGCACAGACATTTTCCAGGCAGTTATGTACAACTCCTTCCTTCATTTTTCTTAATTTTCAACCCAAGGTAAGAAATTAAACAATGTTTTTGTGGAATGGGAAGAAAAACCTTTTCATAATTCCAGTTCCAGTTCTGCTTAGCCTCATCAGTACAATTAGTGCACTTGTTTCAAGGTGACTGCTTACATATATGAGGTTGCTTGTTTCAGTAAAATACCTGCAGAATTAGGCATACTTTTTGCACTGGAGTGGAAATCTTGTAATGCGGTCTCTGTAGGTAGCCAACTACTGACAAGAAACCCTGTCCATTTCATACATTTCTGTAACTCCACCAGCAGGACTGAGATCTGGACTTTAGATCACCTATAAAACATATAAGTATGGGAGTGATGTAAAAGATTTCAAATTACCAGAAGTTTTTTGGAATAGCACAATGAGCTTTTAGCTGTGTGAAAGACAAGACAAAGTGACAAACCTGGCTTTGGACATCTCTGTTCTGTGAAGCATGCATTGGAGTTCAGACCCAAACTGCTCTTACCAAAGGCAGTTTTAGTTCCCAGGGGCAGTGCACGGGACCCATCTCAGATCATAACTGAAACTGCACAGCATTTCTTTGCTTCTCACAGGGACCAGGACACAGATACGCAGTTTTCAACATTTGCAGCAGTTAATCAGCAGCAAAGCAAAACAGAAAACAAACAAACCCCTAAAGTCTTTCTGTTGGTGTAGCTGGTAAGTAAAATATAGCATTTGGATTTAATCCAGATTATGCCTTAAAATTTCCCCACCACCTTGAATAGATTTCAACTTTTTCTACTCTGCATATTCATTAACATCCTTATTTTTATCAGTGGCCACCATGCATTTTTTCAATTACATTTTTAGGCTTCCCTGGTGGAGTGTGCCTCCAAAAGTCATTAATAAACTACAGTGTCCTGAGGTCCGAGTGACTTTTAAAAATATAATCTGCATTTCTAATTTCAGGTTTAAATGCAAAAGCACAGATTTTTCTCTTTGCTTTGCAAAAGTCTTAAGACTCTCCATGTGAGGAATCAAAAATAAAATTTCTAAATTGTGCAAAATGTTTACCATTTGTTGCAGTAAAAGGATTTTACTTTTTAATATGATCATATTCTCATTTTTATTATTATATTAACAATAAACACCAGCAATAATCAATTTTATATATGTATATATTATAGGTATAACAAGGTTACATCCAATCATAAGGAGACTAAACAACCTATAAGATTATTTTTACATTATTAAATCAGTAAGGCAGCTCTGTTTATTGGTAGTGGAAACAGGATGCATGCAGTTATGTTCCAAATAATAATAATATAGGGATTACACTTTTTTTTTTTTTTTTTATTCTAGCTACATATAAAACAGAATGTGCACTTGCTTGCCACCAACTTCCACATATTTTTTGCTGGAGAAGGAAATTATTAAACAGTAGTTTTGAAGGCTTAGGTGTTTGTAAGCCATATCAGCGAAAACTCTTTTTATTGATCAAGAGGTTTTCAGTTTTTCAGGGAAGGTAGGAGGCTGCAAAAATGTTAGCACAGGAAGAAAGGGAAACAGCAGTTTTGGTCACATTATTTATGAACTGCATAATAAAATAAAGCTGATGTTGGCTCAACTTTCAGTTTAGCATTTCTTAAAAATAGCTATACGTGAGAGTATTGCACAAACATCACGTAGGTTTGTTTACTTAGGTTGTTTTAAAAGAGGAATAAAAAAGAAATGGCTTTACAGTGGGAAAGCCTCAGTGGTGGAACCTTGTGCACAGGAAGGAGGAAGGTGTGCTAATCAGCTTCGTGTTGTACACTCAGATCCCTGATGGAGCAGCAAAGTGATAATCCTTTCCCGTGTAGCACAGGAAAGTATCGTTTTCAATCTGGACATCAATATGAGAAGTATAACGACAATTCAGAGCTGGTGCTGATAATTAGGAAGCTAGAGGGACTGATTTATGAGGAAATGACATTGATTAAAATTTGCATTTAGAGCACTTTCTTGCAGAGGATCACAACTGCTGTGCTGGTGTTCGACCAGCATTTTCAAAAGCAAGCGTTAAGGGGCTGCTCTGCTCCTGTGGCCTCCGGTAGTCAGCAGATTTTCTGAGCAGGTGTTTAACAAAGCCAAAGCCTGCTGAACACCCTTGTGCTAAGTACTCTGGGAGGAAGCGGTGGGTGTTTAGCTGAAGCACCAGACACATTACTTTTTATCTGTGAAAACACTCAAGCAGCCACTTCACTTTGTTTCCAGCCAGGTGCCCCTGATTTAAAAAGCTCAAAGGCATAAATACAGTGACAGGAGTGAAGGGTCGTTAGGATTGTATAGGCACTACCGGTAATTCAACGAACTACGTACCTTGGAACCTCCAACAGAAAAACAAACCAAAAGAAGCTCTCTGCTACCACTTTCCCCAAAACCTCAGCCAAAAAATTAAATAAAATTTGACTGAATATGAATGGCAACACAACAGATGAAAGAATGCAGAAAGAAGTGGCTATTGAGATGTTTGGATGAAATCGGAGGAAATCGCAATTCAAAGTTACATCAGCCACTGGCTGCAGAATGACATCCACCCCTAAAGCTACATGGAAATAAGAGTATTGCGGACAGGGGAGAAGCAGGATGTGATTAGATGTAAGGCATATCCACACCCTTAAAATGGTGAGTGAAAATCACAGATCTTCCCATGATTTTGCCAAAAAACTATTGAGAAGACAAACATCTACCAAAAGGACGAACTTGAGAAGGATCCGTCAAAATAATTAATTTAGAGATCAGACATAAATCTGACAGATTTATGCTGTACATGTCATGAGCCCATGGTTTCTCCTACCCATGCTTTCCTGCCCTTACCAGTAAATACCTCTAGTTCCTCCCTGTGTTCCTCCACTTGTTATGAAGAGTTGTAGTAGAAATGTTAAGACTGGGGTGAGTGAGAATGAGTGAGAGTGCCTGGAACAAAGGGCAGGAGAGGACACAAGGGCCCACATGTTGTTGGGACCCAGATTAGCAGGTCATCAGGATCCCAGCAGATCTTTGTGCAGCTTTTAAGCATCTCCAAATTAGGAGACAAAGAAAAGTGAGTAAATCCTGATGACTCATAGAGCCTGGAAAAGACAGACTAATGACTGTCAGCTCCTAAATGGTGTCTAAAAGGCATATCCAAATCAGCACATGAAGCTCATTGAGAAGATTGGAGAAACTGCAGAAAAGCTCAGCATGCAAATGCAAATCAGCTCAGCTACCAGAAGAAAGGAAGTAATATCTGCCACAAAAATAGAAAGGTATTATAGAGCCTTTACATTGTTTGCCATGGCTTATTCAGTGTAATAAGTAATTCGTATTAGTGGAAATGAAGACATGGCATGAGGTAACCTTGGAGAAGGAGAGCTCAGCCTCGGCGCACAAGTAGATCTTTGCAGTGAGATGGGTCTTTATGCCCTGACATAGGACATGGCAGCTGTGACTGAAGCATAAGCACATATATCAGAACTACCACATAAAACGAGTGTGTGCTGCTGCTGTTGGTGAATATACATTGCTTTTATTTTGAAACAGATGCATATAGGTCATTGCTTCAGTGAAATACATACTTCAGTAATTTCAGATCTCTCAGGTTCTCATAATTTAACCATTGTTAATTATTTAGCAATTATGCTGATGAAAGGTTAAAAATTATAGCAGAGGCATTTCTTCAGTCGGGGGAAGGAGAAACGGTTTAAAATTAAATCCTTGCAGTTGGTGCTTAATGGTAATGACATGCTATTTTTGTATTATTGGAAGTAACAGTTGATTACTTAGAGACTTCGACATTGGAAAGTGGGCTAGAAAAGTATGGTGAGCTACATAACACAACATTCTCTACTGTGAGATTAGTACATGGTAGAGGCCTGCAGAAACACAGCTTCACAAATTAATACCTTGGTGACCATTGAAAACCATAACAAGAGGTTTATATGTTGGGGTCCAAACGTAAAATAGACAGAGACTAAGGATAGGAGTGTTAGGAGACACTTGACCTTTCTAAGAAATAACAAGGGATGTTCTCATGTGCTACTAATGCAGTAAGACATGAATACTTAAATGAAAAATCAGAGTCAGGTAAGCCAATAGTGGGTGCAGTGTCTTTTAAAAATCATACCTGAACTACCAGTAACTTCTGCTAAGCTGAAGATTTTCCTCTCTATTTTTGAAATTCAGCGTAAAGAGCTTAACGACCACATGTCCTCTCAGCTGTTTCAGACTGCAAAAATGAAAATGCAATCTATTTAATTTCTCCTACCAGTTAGTATCCAAGGTAGACAAAGTTGCCTGTATTTCATTCTTTCGTCCCCTCTTTGAAGGAAAGTTGGAACAAATGAGCCAAGCTTTATGCCTCAAAATGAGTAACTCCAGAACATTTCAGAGCGAGAGCATGAAGTATCTCAAAGCGATCAGGGGGCCCTGTGAAAAATATCCTGTCAAACACGCACACTAAGAATGAGGAAGATGCACCTTTACCAATGGCATCCCTGACCTCAGAGGGAAGTAGGTGGGAGGAATGCAGCCTGCTGACAGGAATTCGTCTCAGGTTGCCAGTCACTTCTGGTGCCTCATTCTTGACATTATAAAATCTTGACTGAAGGAATAGCCACTCTTGAGTGTGGCAGAGGCATTTAACATAATGCCGCATGCTGTAAACCACTGTGAGACAATTAGCTAGAGCATGTATTCAAGCTGTAGTAAGAGGACAGGTATAAGCACATATAATTTAAATAAGAACAAGTTTGAAGATTCAGTGATGCCCTACAGTATATGAAAGTACATGGCAGCATATGGAACTTCTCAAACTTTTCTGAGTATTTATTAGAGCTTACTATTGAATGCTAACTGCAAAATATTTCAGGAAATACCATGTTTATGAAAGATTGGGAAATACAACCCTTCTGTCACAGTTTTAATGACAGCAAAAATACATGAGTTCTAAATTTAGAAGTTTCTAATAAACATCAGTTTAAATATATACCCTGAAACTTGAAAACTAAGCGAACTAATTATTCCCATTTGCAAATGGCAGATGAACTTAAATATTGAAACAATATTTCACTGAAGCAGGGAGGAAGAAGTGGTAAGGGAGAAGTGTAGTGTTTAATACATACCCACTTCTTTCCAGAAGTGCAAGCACATATATATATATATTCCTCTCTTTCATCTCTTGTGCTGGACCCTGAGGCTGTTTTTCTCATCCTATACTTAACACCTCAGTCTTACAGGTTATGGCTGTTAGGCTGGGGGGATGTGTTACCTACACTGCTGAGGAGCAAGACCTACAGCTTCTGAAGCTTCTCAAGCTCCATGGGTCCAAGGCTGATGATCAGTTGCCATCCCTGCTGGTGGCCCTAGCTGCTTGCCTCGGCTGCCCTGTTGCTCCAAAGGGCCTTTGCAGCTCCAAGCTCATGTGAGTAATCACTGCTGCTCTACTAATGGCACCTGCTCTTCAGTTTCCTCTGCTCTCCAACAGGAGCCTGTAACACACAGGGCTGCACAGGGGTCTTTGCTGTTCAAAGAGGGCTTAGTAAACAGAATTCCTATCCTCCTTGCCACCTTTTGCACCCCAAATCACATTTACATAAGCTGATTTGCCCAGATATACACTCAGTATTGCAATAACACAATTTCACTAAGGTTATGACACATCTGTTTTTTACAAAAAGAAATGTCTCACCTAGTACACTGGCAGCAAACCGTGTCTCAGAGCCCTCCTGTCGCCAGATGTTAACAGAGTCCATCTCCTCTTATGGCAGGAAGGCAGCCCTTCCCTTCAGGCCACAGCCATCAGGAATGCAGTCTAAAATGAGAGAAAATTGTGGCAGATCTTCCTGGTTCTTCCTTGAAGCAGCAAAACAGCAGATAAAAATAAATTGGTTGACTGAAACCTTATGTGAACATAAATTGTGGTGTAGATTAAGAAGTCAGTTTGGTCATAATAGTAGACAGAACTTATCATTACGTTTCACTGCTTTTAATGGAAACTTTCTACTGCATTTATATGAACAGGATTGTTTCTTTTAAGCTGAGTTGTGTCTGTGTGTATTCCTCTGTGATTTACAACATTCAGAGATCCAGAGCATATATATCTGAACTGTACCATACCCTTCCTATTCTGTTTGGGTTTGGTTTGGTGTTTTGGTTTGGTTGGTTTGGTTTTTTGTTTGGTTGATTGGTTGGCTGATTGGTTTGAGGGTTTTTAATGTATATTGGACACCAAAAAGTTCCTCAAATTCTTGACAGATGTTTTTTTAATTTCTTGTTTGCTTCTCAGTGTTCATCAACTGTGAACACACCCCTCATTCTTTCTGACACTCAGAAACTACCACTCATTTTTATTCTAGAAACCAATCCCACTTGAGATTTGGGGTTTTTTGTGGTTTTGGCTTTGAGTTGTTTGTTGGGTTGGTGTTTTGTTTTGTTTTGTTTTTTTTTGGTGGCATAGTTTCTTTGGATTTTTTTTTTTTTTTTGAGATAAAATACCTCTAGAATCAAAACAGTTACCCATTTTATCTGTGAAACCTTAGACATTAGTGGCTTGTAAGTAGCACTGTTGTTCTGGGATCATCTAAAGCACATACAGGTACATGTAGCAATTTCAGGTGAGGTTTTTACATTATTGAATTTATCTGTGTAAACCTGTGGTAGAAGTCATCTTCCAAACAACAAACTAACAGTACCTCCTGAGAGGTTTCATGGGTGAGGTGACATACCTAAAATTAACCTCATTTATAGGAGCACAGAAATGAATGAGCCTATAATTCAGGGAAAAATAACCTGGGATCTCTGTTGTCTTAAGCTCAGTATCCATGTGTCTTTGAAGGTCCCCGGGCCTCCCAGATTATCACTGCTGGAAAGCAGGAGAGCCATCAGTGTAGTCAGTTATGAAGTCCTCTTCCCCACATTCCTCACAGCTAGGTTTGGAGTAGATCTAAAGTATCCTCTCAGCCCCAAATTACTGCCTAAACACAAACTGTTAGTCAGCACTTTGGAAAAGGTACTGTGTGCTGTGAGTGGTTTTTAATTTATTTCTCTCTCCCCACACACTCTGTTCAAACATTTTCTATTTGTCTCATAACACATAAAGCTTGGCAGTCTTCACAGTAGAGAATGGGGCTGAACTATTTCAAATGCCCACAGGACTTCAATTATTCTCCTTGTGCTTCTGCAATGATTAATGCTTTGGAAAACACAGTCACACTGGTATGGCTGGAGCAGGCGTGCCAATACCCGCATGTCTGCACACAGCTGTAACCGCAGGCAGGAGCAGAATCACTAATGCTCTGCTGACCACAGTGCCCAATCAATAATCCATGGCAAAAGCATCACAAGCTATACAATGTATCACGGAGGCCAACAGTGGTATTGCTAGCAGCAGAATCCCTCTATGCAAATCTGATTCTGGAGAATTTGGAATATTTGGAGTTTTGTTTTTCAAAGTACCTACTTTGTATCTGCACGGTAAAAATTTGAAAGAGAATTTGTTGGATGTATTAATTTGGATTGCTCTATCTTCATAATACTGTGGTTTTCCCGAAAGAAAAACTCTAGTTGAAAATAACAGGAATGTAGATTTTGATGTCATTAAAATAATTAAAAATATACATAATATTTCACACAGCCTAAAAGGACTAAAATCATATGTGCCTAAAGGCTTGTTAAGATATATCTGCTAAGTAAGAGTATGAATTACAAAGATGTAGTTATTTTGCAAGAGTCCTTCAGACTCATATATTTGCCACAAATCTGTGATTTAGTAGCAGTCAAAAACAGATGGAAGAGAGAGCACAATATGCTTTTGAGGGCACCTAAAGGTAGCTCTGCACCTTCATGCTGCATTTGAGGCTCATAACATGGCAAAACACCTGCTTGTAGGCAAAGCATTTTTCAGTTTGGTTACATGCAGCCTCATCTTACAAAGATACACATTGCTGTGCATCAATGGCACATCAAGGCGTCATGGATTTTGGTAATATAGTGTCAGCAGAAAGCCTAATACAAATAGCATGAAACTCACTGAGCACAGCGTTAGGTATGGCTTTCATGCATTCCATAATTCTAGTGATTAATTTGTTTTTATTTTCTCATTTTCGCATTTTCTCTTATTTTAGTCTCTATTCTGATACCATTCTCTCTTCGTCCTCTACAAAGCTATTTCTGTCTTCTATGAATCAAACTTTTCCACAATCCTCCTTTCCTTCTCTCCTATTCCTCTTTCTTTTCTCAAATTTCTTCCTTTAGTTTCTTCCTGGTAAATGCACCATTTCTCTAAAACTACTGGCATTTCTACAAATATATTTGCTCATGGAATGACAGCCACAGGCAATTTTGATAACACTAAATTAGCAGGAGACTGCAAATAATGTGCTTGTCAAACACCTCCCAGTCCCACTCCCTTTCTCTGAATGTTGAGGCAGGGGAATATATTTTTCCTCCTTTACTTTTTTGTGATTTGCATTTTCATTGCAAAGTCTATTACAATGTCCTGTTTTATCTTGGACTGTGGCATCAAGTTCTTTGTACATCTTATTCCCTTCAGGAATTTCCCAGGCAAGTACTTCCCCACTGCACCTATTTGTCAAACAAAGACAAAATATTTTTCTAATGCAAAAAAAGTACTGACTGTCCTCCAAGAAAGCCAAAATCCTTCTGAAGAATTAATTTTCTGGATACAATTCAACACAATGCCATTGTGTGTGTGAACATGTGTTAGCAAGAAATAAAAGCTTCAAATCATATAAGCTCTGTCCTAGCTGATTGGAATAATCAGAAAAAAAAGCCCAGTTCAATGTATTTCAAGGTTCTTATATACCGTTAGTTCAAGCCCTCACTCAGGATTTCTGAAACCACTAAACATATTCCCTGAGAGACCTTTTAAATTGTTCCCCACTTCCAATTGCTGGATTCTTGGGGCTGGGAAGAGAGATTACCATTAATAGAGAAACACAGCTTCTACCCAAACACTGCCCCCAGCAACGTGTTTATGATGATACATAATGCATTCCCTTAAGCTAGTGTTAGAAATAGTCCATTATTTTAATTCTTCACTCACCGAAAAGAGCACGCAGGAGGCACATATGCTTTTACCTACCACTTCTCTGTTTGATGCATGTTTTTTTCATGTAGTACTGTCCAAGAGGGCTTGCAGGGAGGCTTCAGGCCCTTGGAACACTGCCCAACGCTGTCCTTCAGCCAACTGTGACCATTTCAGCTTTGTTTAGCTCTGAGACAAAAGAGGCTCTCTTGGAGCTAATCCAAAATTGCTATCACGCTCTTCAGCTTCTTAAAGTAAGAAACTTTACTTTCTTTGGACTCCTTCTGGAGGACTCCACACTGAATGCTACATGAAGTTCAGTTTCCATATTCAAACCCATTTTTAATTTGTTTCCTGTTATGATGGCTCAAGAGCATCAGCGGAGAAGGACTCAGCTGAAAGTTGATGCAAGTGAAGCTTTCTGAGGGCTGACTTTTCCCTATATGCCAATAACTAGGAGCAGAGAGCACTTCTCTGTGGTTTTACCCCATCAGGAGTTCTGGGTAAATAGTTTATGCAGATGGGTTAACTCCCTGCCCATTATTCTCCCTTTTAGCGAGAGATGAGAGTCATGAAGATTCGGGGCATGGGGCTTAAATAAAATTTTATGAAATAATATTTTTCTATTTTAGAATAATACCCGTCAGAAGGAAAAACAAACAAAAATATTACAGGAGTTAAGGTTCCCACAGCTGCATCCAAGTATTTCTTAAAATCTCATTATCCTTCCAGAATTACCACAATGTTGACAATACTGTGCAGAGGTGCAAAGTTCTTTAGCTGAATCACTCTTATCAGATGCTGTGTGCTCCGTGAAAACAGTTTCTGTTGATTCAAGGTCAGCCAAATTCCATCAATATTTATCTCTTACTGACGAGTCCAGAAAGTGCCTCCAAGATGGTCAACCACCCATACCTTTGAGTGCATTCTCTTCAATTTCCTCAAACATATATCATGCTTACTTCCCTTTCTTCTCTCCAGCGTGAGACATGAGCCTGCTTCCTCAGTATCCTCCTCACCCTGGGCTCTATCACCACTTGTGATGTCAAAAAGCAGGATCAGCTGGAGCATCTTGGGCTGGCAAAACATCCCCCTGTGGCTCTGCACCTTTTAGTGGCATGCCTGTGAACAGGAGTTTCCACATTTGTTCAGGAAAAAAAAATTATTCTGGTGATTTCGCCTAGTGTCCTTCTGCGCCATATGATTCCTTTTTAGGCCTTTTCCACCCTTATTTTTTTCAGTTCAGGTTTGACTCTGTGGCTTCTTTCCTTAACATAAGGCATGAACTTTTTGCAAGCTTAAGCCCACTCATTCTAGGAATTTTCTAGCAGGACACCAAATTTTTTTTCAGCTGTTACACTGTATACAGTCTTTTTCCCACTTTACAAAAATACTGAGATTACAAGTTGCTTTATCTAGTCTTATCTTTTCCAGTCCACAGCTTTGTAATCAAAAGTATTTGAGAAACAGCCGTATGGAGTCCAGAAGTAGGGCCTATTGGATTAGGGCTGGCACTATGCAAATATAGCTGTACACAGTCTGGGCCAGATCCAGACTGAGCCTTGTGGATTTACAGGCTCAATTCAGCCTGGTGATGTTTGTACCACATTGTCTTGCACAATATATAGATGTATCCTCCCTCATCTAGGCAGTACTGTGACTCTAGGTGTGCACAGCAGCCCTTTACTGGACAGTAGCCTCTTCTCCCTGCTTCACTTTTAGAGTTGCTTTCTCTTGCTGTCTCAGTACAGTAGCAATCTTCATTTTTTTTCATACTTTTAAAACTTGGCCTGACTGTTAGCAAAACTGGGTCTTTTCCTTTAGGCCAGTCCTAGCCCAGGTGTTCTGGTCTTTGCTCCCTTCCTGCACAGGACAAGTGCTGCACAGGTTGGGACAGTCAGCACTCCTTCCAGATGCATCTGTGTAGCTCCTGCTGGGCTCCCTGGCTGATGCCTGCTTCTTACTCTACCATCAGCAATAATCTGTGATTCCTCTTAGAAATATTTTTCACTGAATTTATTAAAAATGTTGACTACCACTAACTGTTAGTCATGGTTAGAAAGATGCACCTACACATGAGCCTGAACCACAGGAACTGATGCGAATATGAGTCCCCTGCTTAGCAGATTTATCGTAATGGGAACAATTTTAATGCCTCTTGAGCAAAACTGGATTTAAGCCAGTTTAACCAACACACAAAAGATTCTGTACTTAATTAGCCAGTCTTTGTAATATTCAGACCTCAATAAATATTAATGTGATGTCCTAAAGAATGAGGTTTATGTTCCTGAATCATGCACTTATTAAGTCAAGATCTGACCTTTTTGGAGATTACATGGACAAACTCCTTCACTCTCTGCAAACACAGGCAAAAATCAACCTCCTGCAAGAATTCCCTAAAAGAATTCAAATGCCACATCTCACACTTAATGGACACATTTGATTAAACTGAATACAAAAAGACATAATAAATGGAACCATCCTAACCTAGATACAATAAATTAAGTATTAAAGATACATCCACATCTTTAAAATGCCATTTATTAGTTTTGAATAATGTTGACAATTACAACTCTTCTGTTCTTCCTACATTAAGAGGACAGTCCATCTATATATAATTGCTGCTAAAAATCTACATTAAAATCCTGCTGCAGGTACAAAATAACACACACCCAAATTAGTAAATGCTAAAATGAAATCTATCAGTAGAGAAATCATTCACTGTCATGTATGCATTCTGTTATTTTCCTCCCAAATTACTGATCAGTAGAATTTTAACTCTTACCTTCATACACAGTTCTCTCACACAGAGGAGCAGCTGATAACAGAGAGAGGTGTTAGCCCTCACATGGACCAGTCAGCAAACAACAGTGCACCATCCTGCCTGCCAAGGGGTGACATGGAGCAGGCAAAATCTTGCTTGGTGTGGAGATTTCGGACTACCAAGAGCCTAAGGAGGTTTACAGTGCTCAGGGAAATGAATTCAGAAAGGACAACTGTGACACTTGAACAAGATACCTGAGAGGAGCAGTGCAAATGAGTCAAGAGATTTCATTTTGCCATGACAGCCACCTGCATTACGTTCCCATAAAACTTTGGCTAAAGATCTGGAGTGCTGTACTGACAAAAGCAAAAAGAAACTTTCCAGCCTCCATGGGAAGAAATTTTAGAACTTGACCAGTGATAAGATTCATGATCTACCCAGAAATATCTAGAGAAGCTGATAAAAATCGGAGTCCCTGATCTTGCAACTTCTGGCCTACCCTATTTTAGTATGAGCATGCTGTGATGGAAGTCTCACCTCAAATACTGCCAGATGTGACAAGACTGTTTGTATGTCATACCCAATGTGCATATAAATCTCTGGGAGAGACAGTCCTATGGTGGTTGATGCTGCTAAAATAATTCATTTGAGAATAATGAACTCCTCCCAAAAACTTTCTACCATCGCTGCCACAATGCATATATGTCTGTGAAAATCTGGGATAATAAAAGCCATCTTTTATCAGGCTATCATTACTTTCAGTATAATTTTTATTTCGCTGAAAGGGTTTTTTTACTTAAAAAGAAAGACCACCGTGGTAATCAGATATGCCTATTGCACATCTGCAGCCATACTGCTACAGTTACTTAGCAACCAGTAAGAATTAAAAAAAGAAATCATGTAGAGGAAGAGAAAAATTGGAAGCAAATTGACATTCAATGTGCATAAATACATGGAGCTGTCTTTGCTGCATGCACCAGCAACTGTTGCACAGTGTTAAATCAGTTTCTACTGTTAAAATCAAAGCTCAATCTAATTTATATTTGAGGATATGTTATCTACCATCTTATGACTATATCCTCTTCTTTGTTTCATATTACATCAGAAAGACACAACAAAAATGAAGGATGCTATGCTGACAAAAAGTTTCTGTAGGTGAGTACCATCCCTGGCACTGAGAAGAGAAAGCAACCACAGTTGGAACAACTTACAGGGAGTGAAATTCTGCTCCCTGTTTTCAGTAAGAACAACCACAAATATTCATGGGCCTTCTGCAGGATTAGAAACTTGGCTGCTGTAGAAGAAAGCACAGAGACACGTCTGCTGGCCAATGGCTTTCATGCACACTTAACATCTGCTTGAGTGGACAGACACGTCATCTCCTTTTCCCTTGCCTGGATCGCTCTCCTTCCTCACAGATCCCTACCAGCTCAGGCAGCATTTAAAGGTTTCTTTCATTCACTTCAAAAGGTGAATATTTAATGTGTGTTCTGGTATGGAGCAAACATAATAAAATTTCTATATGTTGACCAATCAAACATAACTTTTTGTCTGACTTTTATAATCTAGGAAGGCATGAATTATATTCTGAAGGAAATTACAGTCTTAATTACTGAAAAGTAATGATGCTATGAATAATCACTTTGATTCTCAGCAGGAGGTAATTATATTTATGATAATTTGGAAAATTTAGCACTGTGGTTTCCTTTATAAGACAGTAGTATTCCATCAGGATGCCATAATATATATTACCTTCCAAGGCTATAAGAATCTTAAGTATAAAATATCAGAGACCGACATTCTTTTCTGTAATTAATTATTACATTATTTTTTATGTTACATTTCAGCAAAAGTGCTGGCTGTTACAATTCACTGATCATTTTCTGTGGAATCAAATGCATCAAAATGAAAAATTAATACTTCATTTCATGTTTTCCACTGAAGTACTCTTTTGCCAATAAAACTCAAAAACTTACTGGGCTTTGTTTTCACATTTATTTGCAGGGAAAAGCAGTTCAGGACAAAACATCCCTCAAAAACTCTCTTTTCATTTAATTTTTTTTCAAAATCTTGGAACAAAAATCCAGAGGGCTCTCTCACAGTGTTTGATGTAGTGCAGGTCTGCCACCATCATATTCTGCATTTCTTTAAAACAGTTTTTTTATTGTCAAATACAAGAGAGAAATAAAAGAGTCTTTCAAGTATCAAAGACAGAGAAAAGTAAGGTCAAAAAGGGATTCTGTGCTGGTCTTCTCTTGGTCTGAAGTTTCAGTTAAGTACCAACCATATTAAAGGGACGCTTGTCCCCACAGAAAAGTAAGGAAATATTTTATTTTGCCTGATGCTAAACAGTGTAAGAGTTGTCTTCATCTCAGCTCTGTGCAACCAGTCTGATCTGTATGTTCTTTTGCACTTGACAGAAGAACCCTCTCCACTTAGCAAGTACCCGGCATCAATGTGTGCCTGCTGCTCTTATCCCAGACTGTCACTGCCAAAAGAGGGTCTCGTTGCCTTTGGACTTTAAAAATGATAGATTCCTCCACAGTTTGTCTTGAAGAGCAGGGAGTGCCATACAAAGTTTCATTGAAGTGGAAAGTTGTGATTTACAGTAAGAAAAGAATTGGAACAGGACTGCAAAAGCTTAGCTGAAAATATGAGCATTTTAAGAGGTCGAGATGAGGAGTATCAATGCATAACCATCTCTTGATTCAGCCTTTTAAACACTACAAGAATTGTCCCTGAGGTGGTGCAGGTGTGAAAGGCTGCCTGCATATTCTCTACAGCAGTGGCAAACATGAAAGTATTACTGCCAAACTGAACAGAGAAGGTCAAGTCCTTCACAATAGGCACAAGTAGCTGAAAGATTGACTTTCAATGATCATCTCATACCCATAATCCTCTAGCCACTTGATAGAGAAGTCTTTCTTATGATTGCATCTTTATTTAAATCATGCATTTGCTACCCTTCCCACATAATCATATGAAGGTTTTTTTACAGAATTTCTATTTTTCGCTTTTGTTACTTGCAGCTGGATTAATGTTTATAAAAATCCTGAAAGGCCTGAAATTCAACTGCGTTTAATTCCAAGAAAATAGAAATAGGCCTTCATATAAACAGGTAAATGAAGTATCGGCATCCTAGGGGGAAACAGGTGCTCTGCCTGGACTACTGAAGCACACAGCACGGTTTGAGTTCCAGGCTGGTATTCTGCCAGTCACGTTTAAAGCCAAGGCTACCAGCAGCTGGTTTTCCTCCAGCTCTTTAAAGGGAGTTCATTATCTCTTTTTCACATCTACATGCCTTGCTCCAAACCTTTAATTAAGGGAAGGATACAATAGGCTGTTAAACTTTCCTACTTTAGGCTTGCCTCTTCCCCTCCAGTGATTCATCATGTTAGTGAGACTTGCTTATAGAGCATATAACTCAGATTGCTGCTTTTCTGTGCAATTAGCTAAGCAGATTGACCTCTCTCATCAGGAAGGGATGAAAATTACCTTCAAAACAGCCGGCCAGATTCATAGTTACTTATGGCCATGCAGAGGTGGCAGTGCCACACACTGCAGGGAAGATGGGACAAAGTGAGTATCCTTCTTTTGCTCCTGAAGGCAAGTGGAGGTACCACCTGTACTAACTCCTGCTTAGTAGGAAATTTCTTTGCCAGTGAACCTGGCAACCTCTGATGGTACTCAGGATTGCAGGAGGGCAAGAAAACAGACTAAATAGTGAAACATCTACTGACTTGCTTGTACCCGTTTGAAAAAAGCCTCTATGGTACCCTCAGGAGGAATCCAGACCTTTGAGCCTATCAGCTAGACAAACATCTGTAGGCAAGTAGCAGACAAAGCTAATTTCCAGACTTGCAGCAAAATAGTCTCCCTCAGTCAAGCCAAGATATTTTTGTGCTATTCACTAAATTAAAAAAAAGGCAAGATAAGCAAATGACATTACATCCTGGGAAGTGTTAGTTACCTACTAAACCTATAAAAATTTCATAGAGCTTTTCTACCCAGGAAGTATATACATTCAACAATAAGGATGTGATTTCAACTTCATTAAATCAAGAAAAGGGAAATTGCATGTCAATTATCACAATGAGAGATGTGTTCAAACAGCTTGACTTGGACCAAAACCCAGACAATAACAATGTGAGGCTACTTCCCAAAGAACCAGCATAAGGACACATAGGCAGTATTATCAGATGTCTTGTTTTATTTCTAACCAGCCCTGACTACACTTCAAGCCAGAAGAGTCTGCAGGAAATGACTTAGCTTATAGCACAAAGGGTCAGGCAGGGTTCCACCCACAGAAATGCCCACTTTAATTTGCAAAAATTCTTTAGAACAAAAATCACTTTTCCTGTTTATGTTCAGTTAACACCAAACCAGTCAAGTCAATACTTACAAAGAAATAACAAGTCAATAAAGTCCCACTTTTTATGCCTCTGTTCAAATGATCTGTATAGTAAATAC
>JAWWEU010000163.1:23909593-23979719 GCA_035583155.1 Acropternis orthonyx
GAGCTGCTCTTTGATTTATAGATGAGCTGATGTCAGATGGGATGAAATACCTCACTGGTCACTCAAGTCAGCTGATATTTGTCCCTAACCACATGACCGAGAGAAGTGGGGCCTAGCTAAAACTAAAACCTTAATCTGAGTTTTTGGGGATTATCAAACCCATCACACAGCCAAGGCTGTATCTCCAAGTGCAGGCACTGGGCAGATCAGTAGCCTGAGGAATCTTTGAAAATACAAGTAATTACAAAAGCAGATTCTACCTATTTAAAAAGCTTGAAGAGTTCTGACTTAGGTGTGTCTTGAGAATACTAAAAATTATTTTCAGTACATGAAAATACATTTACAAAAAGGAAACCCAAGAAAGATGATCAATGTCAAGTTTTCAGGCAACAGTAAGTAATATTTTATTTTTCTTTTTTTTATATTTATTTTCCTTAATCAACCTGAAAGCTTCTTAGCAAACTGAATATTTCTATTATAAACCTGCATTCAGCTGTTTCAGGTGTGACAAGCTCTACTGATCTTTTCTTGGATCCATTGTTGTCTTCCTGGTATGAAGTCTCTGTGGGAACTTCAGAAATGCTTGGCATCAGCTCTCAATTCCTTACAATGCCTACAGAGAGATTTCTTTGGAGCTCCATATTTACCATCTATACTTTCAATTAGTGACAAGAAGAAATGCATTTCTTCTGGGGAGTGGTAGTGTTAATTTTTTGACTTCTTTATCCTCCAAAGAGACTCTAGTCGGAGTCTTGTTATTCCAAGGTCTAACTCTGCAAATTGAGTTCCAACACAGCAGAACTATTTTGTTCATTTACTTATTTCAGTGCTGCCAGAAGTAAGAAGATCCTTCCCAGGAAATAGAGGGAAAAAAATCCTCCATCTGCAGTATATGCAGACCGAATATCATGCCTTCTTAACAGTACACAGAAATAAGAAAATTAGTGAAGATGGTCTATTGTTATGAGATGTGTCAGATACACATAACTTTAAATTTTGGGTTTTTTTTTTTCTCTTTATAATACTTCTCCATACTTTGTAGAGATTTATAAATGGCTCCAGATCCTCCACCACACCAAGGCAGCTCCGCCTGTGGGCTGACTGCAGCAGAGTCACAAGCTGCAGGAGAAGTGCCAGAGATTAGAGAAGCCAAGCATTCAAGATTTCCAAAAGCTGTGGCCAGAGTACTCAGCTGTTTGAAGAGGATGGTGTCACTGGTCATCTTTGCTGTTATAAGGCAAAGAAAAGAACTGTGGTGTGATCTCCAGTTTACTTCCTTAGCTCTTCCCTTTAATAATAGATAATGGGAGAGAGGCTGACTTCCCATCAGCACAGGGGCCTGGCAGCCTGTTTCATGGGCTGCTTTGATTCAGTCCTGGTAGAACTGCCTGTTTTTCTCTTTTCCAAGAGTCACTAGCTGGTTTTGAGGTCCTAGTGTTTCCTTCCATCAGCACACAATACAAAAAGGATCCTTTGTCTCAACTGCATGTGAAAGAGATGCTCCCAGACTTGAAAATTTTCTTATTTTAAATGAAACTATAAAGCAAGCGGGTGATCTGTTGAAATGCATCGTTGTGGGAACTGCTTGTTGAAAGCATGCAGCCAGGCTTTGAGGGAAGGTGGGAACAATCACTACTATCAGCCTTCCAAGTACCAAGCAAAAAAATTTTCATGATTTTCATGTTCTCTATCTGTCACGAGAAGACAATTCTTTGACAATGTGGTGAAATATATTTCTAAAATGAAAGAGGATGATAATATTTTTTTTTATTCATATCTTCAAAAAGAAACCTAATCTGCTATCTGGAGTCCATTTCTATTGACCTTACTCTCTGGAAACCTCTAAATGTGTTTTGGAAGAATCAGATAATTTGTGATCAAACTAGGAATACATTTTCCCCACAGAATGTTTTAAGGGATGTCTGGTCATGTTAATACCAAGTTCAGGTTCTATTAGTCTTCAAGTTCTATCTTCACTTTCAATGTTCTATGTTTTTACAGAAATATGGAGTTGAATGTCTACTTTAGAATAAACATATGCAATGAGCATATGAATAGAAGCCATCACCACCCAAGCTTCTTCATTGCTTTCTGCTAATTCCTTGACTTGGAACATGTGCCAACTCTGGAGACGCTCACAGTAAATGTGCCTTTGTGGAAAGTGAATAGGACTGCTGAGCTTACTGCACATCAGAGCTTTTTTAAGTCACAGAATAAAATTTGGCAGTTAAAACTGTAGCCCGAGCAAAGAAAATGAAAAAAAAAAAGTGTTTTAGCATGCAAATATATTTTATAGGTGACAGAAAAAGAGATGCCAGTAGAATGGGTTTGAGTGGCCAAGTTCCTAGTACTGAGAGCTCTCCTCAATGGCCCACTTCGTAAGATCTATGAAGCATCTATGAAGAATCTATCAAACATCTTTTTAGTTTAAGTCTTCAGATAAATATTCTTTAAGAGACAACATGGAAGTGCATTTCAAATCACAACTTAATTCTTGCTCACGCACAATGAAAAGGAAAATGGACAGTCTAAAACCCCACCTTTGTAACTATGTTTTCCTCCTTAAATGCTTGTGAGTGCTTTGTACCTCTCAGTAGTTCACACACCATCACAGTGCAGGGAGAGCTCTCTCTTGCAGCCTACCTTGGCCACTCTCATATTGCTTCCTCCTCTCTATACTGGTGAAACATCATCCTGGCACACGGCAAGCAGTCACAATGCAAATTTAAATATAAAGCATGTCAGACTTCCCTTAATTCCCTTGAAAGAAAGATGTGAGCAATGGCAGGCAACATGTGTAAGGAGTTAAGCATTTTCAGAAAGAGACTAAAACTGTTTAATGCTTTTTTCCCCATGACAGAGGACTGCAGAACAGGCCAGCACTGATGATTTAGAAGGCACCAGAGTGTTCCCAGCATTCGGTCCCTGGGAGGGAACTGCGAGTCATAACTTTAAAATTAACTTTTGCATTTGAAAATGTGGATGTAATTCTTATCATCCTCTACATTTGAACCATTCTGGTGCCTTTTTTACCACTAATCAGTATCTCCCACATTAAATCATTTACAGAGAACAACCCCTGAAGCTGATTTACAAGCCTGCCTTGTCTCACACCACAAAATGCACACATGGTAGAAAGTATCTGTGTTTGCACCTCTTACTCCTCATGTATTCCAAAGATGGGTAACAGAGAAGGGGAAGAACATAGCTGAAGTGTGTTTAGCATCAGCAAGGAACTGGAGTCTGGGATTTATGTTTTTTTTTCTCTGTGACAGGTAAAAAGCACTCCCTAATGAAGTCCAAATTGGTGTAAGATATTGTGTTCCTGTTCCCATCTCCCTTTCCCTGGGGGCCAAATAATTCATCAGCAAACACTCACTTGTGAAAATCACAAGTAAATCTCATACTGGAGGGTTTTTCTACATGAACTCTGCCTCTGCCCTGGGGGAGGGAGACGGGAAGCCAAGACTCAGGAAATGTGTATGGGAAGAAGTGAGGCATAGACTCGAGATGCTCTGGAGGATTAAGTTTTCAAGATATGGAAAGGGATTACTGTAGCCCTGGACTCACGTGCCAACAGACAACAAGAGACAGCTCTCTTGTCTCTCTGATGAAAGTCAGACACTCTGCAAGAAGGGAAGTTAAACCCCAGCGTAGAACACATTACAAGGCCCGTGTGCGCCCTCCATAGCGTGGCTACACCGCAAACAGGGCTGCCCTGCAGGGTGGGTGGGCTGTGTTCAGAGTAGGAAAGTAACTCCCACCAGGAGTTATACAGGCAAGAAAGAGCAAGGATGGAGCCAGTGCATTTGTTCTCATACAAACCAAACCCCCACTATTTCCTTTGCCCTGTTAGGCAGTGGGTAGGCATATGCTATTCAACCGTGAGAGCCTCAGAGCAGCTCCGGTGAAGTCAAGCAGCGAAGATCCATTTTTCATTCAGCCTTTGTGGAAAATGTTAGAGAACATTTTAAAATTCAAATTGCGTGTGAAAACCTGATTTGGCACAGTTCGACGTGAAAATTAGTTTTGAATGAAGCTACCACCTGCCTTCCTGAGGAGATAATACATCCCAAAAAGGAAGTGTTTGCAGGCATCACTGACCCTCTAAGGCAAGCATCAGATGTGCCTGAAAAAGTGCTTAGTGTAGTCAAGGCTGACAGAACTTAGATAGATAAAATAAGAAGGGTTGTGGTTATGCTTTTCCCTATTCTTAGAATTTCTTATGTGTTAAAGTCTGACATCACAGTTTTATTCTCCCTGCAGTGGTGGTGGTTCTTTTTTTATGGTTGGGAGGAGGTTGTTTGCTGTTGTGAGATTTAGGAAAGATATTGGAGATAGACTATTTGGTCACTTTATAGATTAGGGAGTTGCTTTCAAGTTCAAAGGCAGAATTGAAAAATCTCACCAGCACTTGGGTGGAAAATGAAGACAGAGTTCACTCAGGGAATGGAGAAGGGAACTGACATCTTGACAGGCTATGAGAACTAATACTTGATAGGTTGACAGAGGGCTAGAGAAACAAGTGGCATTGTTTGATGTGGTCAAGGAAGGAGCTAGAGACCTCCTGAAGGAAATATAAAATCCTGGGAGAACAAAATGGAAGTTTTCCTTTCTGGACAAGAGCTGTGTTTGTGTCTGGAGCTCTGGAGAGGGTGCTCATTGCTTGAAGTATCTTGAAACGTGTAGCTCAGATTTCAGACTCTGACAGCACTAACTGGATGCTGTGTGCATTGGGCATTTAAATATGCTGAAATTACATCACAGATCTAAAGGGCAAACCACAGTTTTCAAAAAAGAAGCCTGTGTGCCATGGCTGTTCCTAGCCTAGGAAAACAGCTCACAGCAGCTGATATCTCCTAACAAATGTGTTTTTCAGCACCACTATAGTCAAATGCTTTCATGTGTAAGACTGATGTATTTGATTTAGCAAAACTCACCAAGACCTGAAACACATCACATTGCAGTTAATTACTGCAAGGTCCTTTTTTTTCGGCCTCAAAAATACAGCCTCAGCCCTTTCAAAAATATTGCAGTACAAATAATTTCCCTTCCCTGTCAGTTTGACTTTCTCACCTTTCCAGGTACATCCTGCTTTCAGTTCTCCTTCTACCGCCTACTGCAGGTAAGATGCTTGTCTTCATTTTTTCAGGCTTAGCAGGTGCCCACCATGTTGCGAATCATCAGTCAGTATTTAGTGCTGCAAGATTTCCATCAGCTGCTAATTGCCCTGTAACACAATGATTACTTTTGATTTTCCAGCAGAAGACCTTGTTATCTTTTAGAATTATTGACTCATTTAAGATGACAGGTCTTCTGGAGGTCACCTAGTCTAGCCTACTGCTCAAAGCACTCGGAGTGGAACGAGGTTGCTCACCTGGCTACATCCAAGAGCTTCCACAAGGGTGGATATTGCAATTACCTATTGCAACCCACTCCAGGGATTACCCGCTAATACTACAAAACCTTTTTTTCTTATGTACAATCAGAATATTCTTTCCTGCAGCTTCAGGCTGCCTCCTCTCATCCTCTCATGGTGATTCTTTGAGAAACATCCACCTCTCTTTCCCGTGACTCCAGGTCAGACACTTGAGGCCAGAGCTGCCACGGCCTTCTCTGGGCTCAACACACCCAGCTCACTTTCCTGAACACACTGTGCTGGTTTCCTGACCCCTCTTGGCCTTCTCCCAGGCTTGCTCCAATTTGTCAGTGTCTCTCTCAGGCTGGACATGGACATGTTCCTCCAGGTGCAGTCACACAGAGGAGGTTTATATGTCCCTTTGTGGGAGACAGAAGCTACCCTCAAGTCTGACATCCCTTACCTTGCTGCTCGTGGTTCTGCTCTCGCAGCCCCGTGTTCAGCTCAGTTCTGCTGCCACAAGGGCGCACTGCAGACTCGCACTCCGTCTGTCCACCACAAAACCTGGGGTGTCCCCGCCTAAGTGGGCGCTTTCCTGAAGAGCTGGTGCACGGCCAGCTGGTCATACTGCTCGGGGGTCTCCTCTCTCAGCCTATGCTGGCCAATCCCAATCACCTGCTTGTGTTCATGTGCCCCAATCACTCTTGACATTTTGGAAGGCAGGCATAAAGTTGTCCTTTTCCCAGTGCTGGGAAACCTCTCTCAGCTGCAGCCGTAAAAAGGCAACAGTCTTGGTTTGGCCTCTTCCACTTCTAGTGCTCAGTAGGCATCCAGCATCCAGTACAATACTCTATCAAGACACATAAATACAAATAGGAAACGAAACCAAATAGAAACATTTCTAAAACAATGTTACTTTAATAATAAAATATTGTATTATCTAAGAATTCTAGGCACTCAAAAAAATAGCTTTACTTGAAATGCTGGTCATTCCAATAAATACTTAAGAATGCTGAAGTTGGCACTTGAAACAAGAATGTTAAGAAAAAAAAATGTTAAAAGAATATACTAGCCATAGTAGGAAAATCATCATGACCACTGTGACCTGAAGGTGACAGCTGTGGAAATTTAATGTCCAACCAAGCATGAATAAATAGTGCAGTACCTCACTTACTCAAGGTGAAATGTTCAAAAGATATACAGTCAGGCTTACCAGGTTATTCCAGATCCATAAAGACAGTGAAACACTTCCTGCAGAATTTAAAACAACCATGCTCTCTCTTCCAGATCCCCGCCCGGCCCCCCCCCAACTAATGCAACAAATTCTTTTGCAAAACTTTTCTGAGCATAAAATTTATAGTTCAAGATCACATTGTAAGGAAGTAAAATAGGGTAATTTAATGAAAAAGTCTCTTTCTTAAAGGAATTGTCTATTAGTTTATCAGTAGACAGACCCAGTGTAACATCATCATGGGAGTTCAAGTGACTGGGCAATGTGCGTGCCAGTTCCTGCTTTCTTCCTTCTGCTATCTGACCAAAACTGGAAGGAAAGATTTCATTATCATTTTGACTTGCAGAAATGACAGGTGCACATACTGGTATCCTAGTATGCAGTGGTCAGAGAAGATCCTGTCACTCTTATTTTTAACAGAGCAGTCTATACAAATCTTCAGCCTGTACAGACTAGCAGACCACATCTCTGTTTGATAACCCTTTATGAAAATCTTTTGCAATATAGGGGCCATGATCCAGTCACACACAACAGCAGAAAGTTCCTGCTGATGTTTGATCTGGTCTGGATCCTTTTTCTGCTACAGAAAAGTCGCAGTGCCAGGTGATAATCCCTGACCAACACAGTGTCCTTGTAACTTTTGACTTCTCTTACAGGAACAACTTGCAGCTCAGAGTGCAGTGAACAGACCTAGAACAACAGACAAGCAAGAGAATGTGATCCTGTTACTTTAACCTTATTACCCTAGTGGTTTGCACATTTGATATCTTTATTCAAAATGTTAACTGCATTGCAAATATTGTATTTCAGTACTCTGTTACAACAAATGCATGAATGTCATAGCCAGCTGTCTGTAATGCTGTAACACCTCAGGAGAAAAACATCCTAATGCTACAAGAAAGCAGCTGAATAGCCTTTGTGTGAATATGATACAAATTTTCTTTCTCATGTAGAGCTCATTTTTAAAATGAGAGATCCCAGCAGGCCTAATGAGAAGGTTTGCCATTTATCCTGTAATTATCATCTCAAATGTCCAGTCCTGTATGTCACAGACAAAACTTTGGTGGCAAGCAGAGTTACAGTACAAAAATATGTTAGCACAGCCAAGAGTACAAAAACTGTTGAATATGAATTTGAACATGACTCTTCCTTGGCTCACAATCAGAGCCTTTTATCCTCTTGTATTTGATACATTAATTCCTTTCATTGCTGACATGCCACATTCTTTCATCTTTAGTCACCCAAATATTTCTCCATTGTAAGATGCCCTTTAAAATAATCATCTGTCCAAGAAATCCACGCACTCCTGGCTGATGCCCTCCTTAGTACAGGTTTTCTGTATTTTATATAGGAACACTTTCAATTGCAGAAACTTGCAACTGCTTGAAATTTCTCATCGTCAACCGTGAGTTATAAAAAGTAGGTAAAATAGTGGTTCAATATATAGGCCAGTCTTGTTTCCTGAGGAACCAGTTAAAATACACAGTTCTGTAAAGCTAGCTAATGTTGGACAGAAGCAGGCTTCTCAGGGATTTAACTCCTCTGAAGGTAGCTGAGCAACTAAATCTAACTTCCTACAAAACGAGACACAAATAGATGCATATGGCAGTGTCTACCCATACTTCACATTGTAATTCTCACAGTCCACAGGTTTAATACAAAGGTAACTGCTTTCCCAGGGGATGTTAAAAGCACGGACTCCATTACCTGCCCCTCCCTTGGGAGGTGATTCTCCAGCAAATTATCCTCTCACAAGGCAGCTGACAGCTCCACAGAATAGTGGTAAGAGCAGAATTACACTGGCAGAAAATGGTCTCTATATGCTATGAGGTATATGTTGGTCTGTAAAATCTCTGTTATAAAGTTTCTGACATTATTTTCTTTGGCCTTCGTGGATTTGTAATGGCCCTGGTTGGCTTTGTATTAACCCTAATAGCCTTACAGTTGAGTCTTTTTACTCTTGTACTCTTTACTTTTCACTTTGTATTAGCAAAGAAAAGACTTTTAAAGAACAGATCAAGCTTTTCAGCAGGGGGAAAAAAAAAAAAAAATGGAGAGAATTTCAAAGCTTCCCCAAACACCTGCCTTTAAAAGCCTGCTGCTGCATCAAGTAGCTGCTTACTTTGCCCATGTTTCAGAGCAAGTCCTGGCTGTAAAGTGACCTGCTTCCAGTCTCAGGTATGCCCAGGCTGGTTTTAAAGCTAATCCTTAATCTCCATTAGCGACAGCATAACCATGGTGTAGCATTTTGGTGGTGCTATAATAAAACCATAATCACACACCTGCCTCTGCTGCGTCTTCCTCCAAATCTCTGATGTAATGAATGTTTACAGTCTTGCTGCAAAAAAGCCCCAGTAAATGCTGTTACAGGCTGTAAGGAGACAAATACATTAAAACACATGGGAAGCAAGCACAAGTCCTGTAATTATACTTTATTACAACTCCAATGCTTTGTATGCTCCTGAAGACTCCTTTAACTAAATGTGTTTCGGAATTTTTTTCTGTACCAATTAATAAACACAATAAGCATGTATAATTTTCTTATTATTTTATTGAAAAGGTACATTTAAAAAAATACACAGACATTTTACTATTATGGATTGCAGATAAAGATGCTCTAAAAGTTAATTCTCTTCTTTTTTTTTTCCTTTCTTCCACCTATTGTCCCCATTATCACATCATGACTTCAGTCTGAGTACTGTGTATTGATTCACCTTTATAAAAGGGTTGGGGAGGTAAGAAGATAGGAGGAACATTACTGTAATATATTCAGTAAACAGAGCATATGATCAATTATAAATATTTTATGTTCTGTACATTATTGCATTAGGGAGCCACAATGTTATGCAGCATCATTACAAAGGAAACTACTTAGAAATGAAGAAAAAAGGATATTTACGTACAAATATATGGATCCATTTTCTTCTTGAACAATGCATGTGAGCTGTGGCAATGTGCAATTGAAAAGCTTTTTTTCTCTTTAAACATTGCTTAGCAATACCAGTGAGGAAACAAGAAAAATAAGTTAAATGAAAGTAGCAAACAAGTAGTAATCTTAACTCTATGTTATATGGCTTTCTATTTTTGATTTCTCTAAATCAAGTGTGACACAAAAGAAATAATTAAAAGCTTCAGCGCTGCATTGCTTTTAAACATTTGCACAGAAATTAAAAATGTTGAAATCAGACATGTGATACATCTTTAGTACTACACAAGATACACCAGTACTGGGGCCTAGGACAGTACACAATCCCTGTCAACAAGAACACACGGAAAAAACGGATGCAATTCTTTATTTGAGATGTTATGCACGATCTAGCATTTGGTTCATCTACCTTTTTTCCATATTGGGTTGTAACCCATTGGTTTTCAGAGAAGTATTTACATAGGTGTGAATGAGGAAGACCCTAGTTTTCAAGTCTGTCAGGAAAATATTTTACGTTCCTTAATTCCAAGGTGCATCATACACATTAAAAAAAAAATAAAATAGATGCATGAATCTTTAATGGTATAAATTTTATGAGCAATTTAATTTTTAAGCAAGTCAAACCATTTTGATTAAAAAAATAGAAACAGAGACTGAGTTTTCTAGACTCCAAAATGCAGTGCCATCAATGATGGATTTTATGATGTGGTTGGATGAGGTGTCCTGCTGGATGGTGTTGCAAAAGAGAAACACATTTTAAAATCTTGACCTCTTTGCTGATTTCCTTTTACCCTTTGTACTGGCTGTAGTTATCTCTTTTTTACATCAATAAATTAGTATGGTGCGAAAAGTATGGAGGCAGGCGTCGCCCGGATGGGCCCGTGGGCTGGCCTGAGGAGAGCTGGTGGTATTGCTGGTGCCTGGAACAGGGATGCAGAGGGCCGGGGAGGAAGGGACAGAGCTGATGATACAGCTGCAGCTGCAGCAAGAGGAGATGAGAGGAAAGCAGGGGCCAGTGGCTTAATCATGTCCTTCTGGAATGCAAGTTTTGCCTGGAATAAAACACACACAAAAAAGCAATGTAAATACAGTTCTCCCCATGCTGACTTTTACATGAGGGGAAAAAGTGAGCCCTGACACAGGGCAGGCTGTGGCTTCTTGCAGAAGCCTCATGTCAGCTGCTTAGAAATGCTACCTGCATTGTCCTCTTACTCCCAAGGCAACTAAAACAACCAAATCCTATATTTGAAGATATATAAAACTTGTGAGTCTAGAGACTGTCACAATGATATTTAGAAGGAAGCATAATTTGCCAGTGAACAACTCTATATAAATGATAACTGTGCATGAAATATTAAAAAAACCCATGATTAAGACTTCAATATCAAAAGTCAAGTTTTCCACTAGCAAAAATGAATTATAGAAAAATAGAGTGGTCAAGATGGGAAGCTGGAATTAGTCCAGTCAGCTTTTCACGTGCCAGTGCAGACTTGCTCTATTCAAAGTAGAATTGTTTTTAAGATCAATACCATAAAGAATTTTTTCCTGAAATAATTATTACTCAGTTTATAATCTGCAGTCATTGCTGGTGCTTGTGGTGAAACAGCTTTCCAGAAATATATGCACTGCAGTCTCACTGAAAAAGGCTTGCACCATAATCACACGTTTGTGGGGGCAAAGATACTCATATCCTTCCTTTATAACTGGTGATCTCTTCTTATGCAATAGATTATCAAATGGTGCATTACACAAGTGAAGAAATTAGAGTGTGCAGAACCTATTGAATGGGGAGACTTAGGGAAAGCCTGCAGCATTTTCATTTGCCTCTACACAAAGACATATTAATATTTCATTTACAAGCTTTTCACATGCTTCCTCTTGCACACACACCTTTGCATCTTTCTCTTCCCAACCTATAAATTGTTTTTGTGCCATAGGTGGCAATCACTTTTCTCTAATGACTAAAGTACAGGCTGTATCATGAGCAAATAAACATACAAACTGTACTGTGCTACGGCCAGCCTGAACCCTGGTTGCATCTGACTGGCAGAGCCAGTTTGTGGGATTCCTGGAAATGCAGGTGGATGTGAAAGGGATTGGCTAGGGGCACAGAGACAGAAGAGGTATTTTGATAACCAGTGACAGACACGGCCTGGACATACAGATAGGCAATTCTCCTAAATACCTGATGGCTCTTTTCCACCAACTAATACATCCACACAGAACTCTGTTTTGCTGTATGCAGAGACTGAGCATTAAAATTTTTATATCTTAACATCCTAGATCCTTTTCCCTGACTGCATCCATCATAACTGAGAGTTATCTCAGGTGTACAGAAAGACCAAGTATACCCATTGCTGCCTTCAAGAAGTGCACTAGTCTGGCAAAGCTAATACCTTTCCACAGGGCACACCGTTCATTCCCAATTCCACTGATTATTCCCTTCTTCCAGCAGTAAATAACATTCACAGTGCTGTCTGCATGCCTTTGACTGGGCAGACAGAATACATAACTATCTTCAAATCTGATCCCCGTGCAGACTCAGCCTGCGGGGGAAGAGAGGCTGCGGAAGCGTCAGGTCTGTCATGTTTCTGTCTCTGTGCGGTGGGAGTCCCCAAGGTTGCAAATTCACACAGACAGTGAGGAGACATAGAAATACTTACTGCTAAAATACTTGGGTTGCGCTGCAGTTTGTTGTAAGGACTATATTTAGGTTTCATAGGCTTTCCTGCAACTCTGTCCTTATGCCTTCGGCTGGAAATGTGCTGAAATAAATATCCTCACATTTAATTAGCTGTTTAAACATTTCTCGGGTTTGAGTTTGAAATTGATTTATCAGCAGGATATGCCTAAGCTCCTGTTTGTAAGATAAAGTAGGTTCTTTAGAGAGAGCAAAGATGAGTTTTGCTAAATTAAACATAACAATTTGAAGCACATCAAACAGAGAATCAGAAACTAATCAAATGCAGCATATTTTGTGATCTGAGACAGGCTCTGCAAATTATTGATATTTTTGTTAGTATCTGCCTTTTCCACTTGAGGAGCTTCAAACCAGGCAGAGCTATAAGCACTAGGTCATTGGGATATTCAGAAGTAGGAGGTAAATTTCCATCCTGCTGATGCTGTTCAGTTGCATAAATAATTCAATATTAGCTGAAGGAAGAACCATTACCCAGGGATATGTCTACACCATGGAATTTAATATTATCTTAGAGCTAACTAAAATAACAGGGAACGAGGGGACACATCCACACAGCACAGCACCATCCAGTCAGAGATTCCCATTTGGGTATCAGAAACACTACATTTGTATGGGTACAGCTCTGAACCAGGGCTAATTGACTCATACAGAGAAGAGCTGCATGTTCATACAGCTGCGCTGTTAATGATAACATTATTCTACACAGTTCAGATGTATCTGTAGTATTACCTTCCTGCTGACTGTCCCAAACCAATAGATTTGATTCACATTTTCCTTCTCACATAGCATTAAACAGTATTCCAGCAGACTGAAACAGCACTGAATGAAGAATCCAGGGAACCTCAACCCAGAATTCCTTATATGTGGGAGACCAAAGTTCAAATCTCTCTCTTGAACCACAGCAAACTTTTAAATAAGGTCTGCTATGTTATTCATTGGTACTGACATCTCTGCTTTACGACTGTCAAGCCCGTTTTTCCCAGCTGAAACAATTCAGTGAACTTGACCTGTGATTGATGACTTAGAAATAGTTGTGGGATGACAGATAAGAAATACCAAGTTCACTTAGTATTCACCAAAACATCTTTGCACAGCCCTACACCCCACCTACAATATTTTAATACAGGTAAAACCAACAAAGGAGCAAGCTACCTGTTTAAGTTGAATTTCTGAATTAACATGGACATCACAGATTTCACAATGAAATGTCTTGTTCTGCAGTCCTGAGCCTTTACTGCCATTCTGCACCTTCAGTCGGGATCCAGGCCTGGGGTAAGACTTGATGGGACCAGCACCGTTCCGAGCCTCAACCATGGTCTTGTGCTTGGAGCCTAATAGGCAAGGAGCTGCAGGTGAGCTCATGATCAGCAACATAAAAACATGTCCATCAGCCTTGGAACTTTGTAATACATTTATCTTCAAAACAGAATGGTTAAAGTCATCACAGATTGGGACTAATGATCACTCTGGTTTTGGTCAGTGTAGTTTCCATTTCCATGATGTAAAGGCAAACCAGAAGGGTTTGTGCAAAGGGGAACAGGACACCAGAGCACTGCCTCACTGTTTGGGGGCAGTGTGTGGCCAAAGTGTTTGTTGCTTATTCTGCCAAAATCCACATAGCTGGTGAATCACAAAAAAGGGTATTGGCCAAGACTGGGTCAGGAACTACAGTAATTGCTCAAAACCTGCCTAGGAACAGTAATACTTAAATAAATATCCTCTGATTTGGAAGAAATGGCTGCTTTGTCCATTTCAAGAAGGGATTACGACTGTAAAGACAGCTTCAATGGTTTGTTAACAAGCTTTACATCACCAAGAACACCATCAACACACACAGAGCAGACAGCACATTATGGATTACTGCTTGTGGCTTATTAAAAGGAGCATATCTAATCTTCAGTAATCAGAATATTTTAGGACATCTAGGAAATCTAAGGAGCACATCCTGAAATTATATTAAAAAAATTGAAATAATTACTATAAGTTTTACCAGCAAAATAACAGATACCACTGATAGTGAAACAAAGTACAAAAGAGAGGGAGAACTGATATTTTAGAAACCCTAGTGTTACAACAAACATGATGATCATACTATGATCCTCACGGTAGAGGTATGATGGAATCTGATTAGTAACAGGAACTGTAGGGATTTTGTCAACTAAAAACTTAGAGGGCATGAAAGACAGTTAAAAAAATTAGAGTGCTCTCATAGAATATCAAACACCACACATTAACAATACTGGTTTGGTAACTTGACATTGTTTTAGCTAAAAGACTCTTCAGTGGAGTGTGGCTACCAGCTTATTACATTGATTTTTAAAAATGTTAACACACAGCTGACACGTACTGTATAGATACTCACCTGTGTTGTGGGCTTCTAGTTGTGAAAGGGAATTCACAGCCACTTTGCATAAGGAACAATAAAGTAGTTTCTTGGCTTTTTCCTCTTCTGACTCAGTAACTGTGTTAGCAGCTCCATTCGTGCTCTTGGTGGATGAGGCAGGCGTTAAAGGTGCCACTGCTGTCACTCCAGGTTTCGGAAGAATAGGACCCACTTCTGTACTGGACTGCTCACTTGCACTACTGGGTTTTTCTTTCCCTTTATCTTCTTAAAGAAGCAAAATACATATGTCATAATATGCCATACAAAAAAAAAAATCATACAGTAACAGTACTGTGGGTTTAGCGTACCTAACACAACAGGGGCCTAATGCATCTCATTTTATAAAAGAGAGCAGAACCCTTGAAATCTTGTTAAAATCCTACCATGAAATGTGTACAATTTGACAAAAGGGGTGATTTTCCTGTTTTTAAGATTAGCAGTGAATACCAATGACTTCAAAACATTCATGCCAGCTGTTGTTGCTGTCATGCTGCAGGTATGGCCAGTTGAAAGGAGCCCAAGCAAGCCCAAAAGCAGCAGGCTTAAGGACTGAACAGCACTCAGAAACAAGCAAGGCTTTACATTGGGGATTACAAAAGTATTTCCCTAAAGCAATATATTTGTCTTTTGAAGGGCTCAAGTTTCAAAAAGTCACTGGGAGGACATTGAAAGGCTCCAGCATAATTTTGACATATGATATCCCGCATTTCAGTTACAGGAGTTGATTATGGTAACTACACGACACACATGAACACAGCTGCTAATATTTTTAGGTTTTTCCAAGAACAATCCCCTGTATATCTGTAGATCAGATGGCTTTCATGTGCCTTCAATGCATTCCTGTATAACTTCACAAGCATGAGTCAATCATTGTGCTCTTATGAGACAGGCAGGTATTACTTCATTTTGCAGATGGCAATCACAAAGCAAGAGATTAAATGTCCCAACTGTGCCTGAAGAGGAACTTTGTGCCAGAGCCAGTATTGAAATGCTCCCTGCTTACTTGCTGCCTACAAGAGCTCGTTGCATTTTAAGCTGTTCAACTGCAGGCCTTGTGACCACAAGCCATATTAGTTGCCAGCAGTAAAACAAGCTCCACCTATAAAAAATATCGGATGGGAGTGGAACAGTGTAGTGGTGCTGGTATGAGTAACCCTGATATAATGGACATGAGAAATGATTGAGCTGTCACTCTGAACAACAGGAATCAAATTCTATCATCTAAGCAAGCACATCATCTACATGAGAGTAACCTCTTAAAAAACTGCTTTTACCTCCTTTGAAAGCCCAGCATAGTTTTAAATAGAGTTAAACTGACTTGAAAAACTAGGTTCCATTTTGAGCATTTATTTTTAAACACGGACCCCTGCACTTTATGTTTACAGCTACAGACTGTCTTAACATGACTCTGTGTTTCAGGCCAGTGCTGTGCTACCAAGAATTCTGAAAACACAATTCTACCCACTCAAATACTTGAGAGAGTGTATGATCTAGGAACAGCCATCCTGAAACTAAACCCCACAGTTGCTGGCATATTTCCCAGAAGAGCATTGCAGTACATCAATTTTAGATTGTTATAAATGAGGAGAAAGAAAATTCTAATAAAAGAATTATTATTTTTTAAAATAGCAATAAAAATACTTTGAAATTACACAGTATGAACAGTACTAAATATTGAAAATGCTCAAGCACAAAGACTATTAGAACCAAATTAATGTTAAAACCAGATTCTGAAGGTATTTTGATTGATAAAGTATGACAAAAGAAACTGATGCTAAATTGTACTTCATAGGCTGTTCAATTTTAATGTCTCTACAGTAATAAGTCACATCCGCAAAAATCTAGAACACTTTATATGACCTATGAGTCTTCATAAAATACAGTTTTAATAAATAGCATTTGCTAGCATTCTAAATTAAAGAGTTTTCATCATTGAAAATTCTCAGAGGTGCTAACATCTACAAATGAAACACACTGAACAGCTGCCATTTGCGAATTCACATTGCAGAAAAATAGACTTCTTGTTGTTGTTGTTCTATGCGATATTATGCCAGACTCCAACAGGCATAACACCAGGATATATGTGAACCTGAGTGGAATAAAGGTTCCTCAGCACTTTGCATTTTAGGCCTTAAAAGAAGAATACACCCACAGAAGTGCAAGCTGTATGCTAACATATACGGATTACACTTCTAGTTTGGGTTTGGGTTTTTTAATATTGTTTCCCATGTACTTTTTTTTAATGTAAACATAAAAACTTGGTGCTTTTGAAACACCTCCTGGAGGTAGAAATCATGTCCTGCAGTGAGCAAGAGAGCGGTTGGTGGAGGGCAGCAGGACCAGCAGCTGATGGGCACGGGGCAAACTCCTGGCCTGAGAGACCCCAGTGCATCAAACACACACACCCACACTCCTGTTTGCAGTCCCTGCTCGTGCTGTTCTCACTGACCACAACAAGAGGGAGCAGATTTTTATTTCTTTCTTTGGCCACCAAGTGTCTGCAGAGTGAGACCCCAGACACAGAAGGATCCATTTTACACAGGTCACCAATTACCATCACAGAATGATGGTTTTTCAAGGTTGAATTTAACAGATGATTGAAAAAGTACAGATTTTACTTCCCACTTCTCCTCACCTAGCTAGCCACCAGCTGATGTAGTCTGTAGATTTTTACATTCCCTACATTTACAGTGTTGTCACTAATTAAAATACAAAGCAATTCTAGAGTATACAATATGTGAAAAACTAACAAGAAACTTCCAGAAAACTAGAGATAAGTTACCAGCATCCAGCTGGGCTCAGTTCTGCCAGTATCACAGCTTTTGGAAAGAACCTCAGTTCACATAATAATTCCGTCATTTGGAAAGCTTCCTGACACAAATAAGCTCTTCATTGATGGGGATGTATAAGGAGAGACATACGCCCCTCTATGAATTAATGTTTCCTTCCATCATTCTAAATGTTTAATGCAGAACATCTTCAAAGATCATAATTGTAAGGTTATTATACAGTTTAACTCCCACAGAAAGTACATGGAGCTAAGTGCGTATTTGTCACTGCAGTAGGGCCAGAACTGGGTTTTCCTGGCTTCTAAAATCAGAAAATTGCACTTCTCCAAATGGCTTTTGATAACAGCTTATTTTTTTGATCCAAAGAATTCAAAACACCATTACTTACAGTTTTATGTTTGAGACAGAAATGCCAAGTATTCAATTGTGCAAAGCACAGGAAATGCAAATTGCATGTATATACAAAGCACAAAGAAGATTATTCCTTTTTTTGTAATTATAGCACAGAGCTAATAAATAATATCTGCTTGCAGAAGTCAAAAACTGGAACTGGTCATGGCTGCATGCATATCCATATTTTCAAAGTATAATCACCTTGTAAAATACATGTGGATGGTGAGATGCAGCTTTAGGATTATAGTCCTCTTGCTATATCTGAAGGCAAGTATTATTGAGAATAGGCTTGAATTTGCTCTGATCTCCACCCAGGCCAAGACCAAGAGAGGCAGGCAGAGGCCAAACGAGTGCAGAAGTGAGTCCATCCTGCCTTGGAACACTGATGTACCAGCTTCTGCTGCACAGCTCAGCAGTGGAGAGCTGGAAGCATGACACCATGGCAGTACCAACCTCCTCCCTGAAAGCAGTAAGTGGCATGCAGTCTGCATCAGATCAGGTTGAAATGCTCACATCAAAACTCACATGCAAGAAGTTAATTTAAAATCTAATTTGTATTGTTGCACTGTATCTGACTGGGTTTCTTTTCCATGTAAAAAAACCCATATTCCATCTGTGTTAAATTCCTGTGTTTAAATTAGGTCTTCCTTTTCTTGAAGATTCCAGAAAAGTAAATTGATGATTCAGGTTCTTACTGAAGCCTGAATTTATTTTGAAGTAGAGCCCAGGGAAAAAAACTAAAGTAAGCTAATTAAGTATTGCTTTGGGCTCAGTAATATCATGCTTTTGTCACCCATTACATTGTTTTAATTCTGCTTTGAAGTTGTTTTCACAGATTTCTGCTTGACTCCTGCTTGTGTCACCACCATGCTAAAATTCAATGTGATCAGTACTGCCTTGTTTTGACTATCTGTACCAAGGTCAGGATGCTGCAGGATAACACCTGACAGGTTCAAATCTCTAAGTTCTACCTCCTAATGGAAGACCAGCTGAAGTGACTTACTGACCTTTGCCGGTCATGCAACTCTCACTACAGTTGCTACTGCACAATCTATGGGACCTACGTATTAATGCTGAAATCCTACTCCTGCTAAGTTGAAGAGGTTTTGCATCCTAGCTCAAAAAGGGACAAAAATGTTACTGTAAAACTTCTTCCCTCTGACACTCAACCTGCATCCCCTCTATTGAGTTCTTTTCTTTCCTGGAAAGCAACTGAATAGGAGCATTTTGCCCCACCTCATAGTCCAGTGATCAGTGCAAGCCATGGAGAAAGCAAATATATTCTTTCTAATCTCACTAACCATTCCATTAAGCAGTTTGTTTTATAAGGCACCTTCAAGTGAGCTCACTTGCTTTACTTGGTGATTTGTGTGAAGTATTTCCAATTTTATAATATATATATATATATATATATATATTTATATATATTTATATATATTTGCATGTTATAAATATCTATTTTTCAGTGATCTTGTATGTGCCTATAGGCATTAATTTCTATAGCTAGGAAACAGATTTTTAATTTTTGAGTGAAAGTGATGATTTGGTGAATGTTAGGAAGAAGTTCTAATTTGGACTTCATCAGGAAATCATACATGCTATTTTCAGCAAAAAAAGTTACTTAAAATTCAGATCCTTAATTCAGAATTTACATTGCTGATAAAAATAAAAACAATGAAAATTCTAAACCTCATTAATAAATTTAGAAATTCAATGGAGCAAGTTTCTCTGCATCAATAATATTCATTGCTACTAACACCCCACAACATTCCTATCTGCACAGTTTTTACCACTGATGATACAAAAAACAACTTTGCAATAAACTTCTGTTACAAAACAGCTTGTTCAAATAGCAGTTAGGATTAAAAGAATATCCAAGGTACAGATGGTACGTGATACACTTGCAAGAACCCTTTCCAATATGTGTTCTAAAATCTTTTAGATACAAAGTTCAGCTATGATCCTAATAGCCCTTACAAAACTGTCATATAAATTTTATGCCAATATATAATAACATATATAATATATAATAAATAGATAAATTTGTTCTTACTGTGGCAGTAACAGAAGAAATAATATTTCAGTTATGAAAATATATATATTGTGTGTGTGTGTGTGTGTGTGTGTGTGCATGTGATAAAAAGTATAGCTTTGCACCTGCTGCTTCTCTCCTCCACCAGAAACTGGGACTATTACCCTCGACTTGTGCTGAAAGCTGAGCATGCAGACAGTGAAGGTTCTCAGGACACAGAACAGCTGCCCAGTGCAGTGCTGACTGTGATGGAGGAGGGTCCCCACCAGGAAGAGACCATGCCCAGCTTACCACTACCCAGCCCCAGGCTTCAACTTCACACCTGTCCGTGTGCCCGCTCCGCAGCCACATCCCCCAGCCTGAGGCACAGAACAGCAGCCTTACACACAGTACAGCAGGAGGGCAGCACACACACTGCAAAGGGGCCACTGCTGCTCTACAACCCTACACTGAGGCTCTTTGGAGAGATTGGCTCATTTGCCATCCTAGATACAGAAAACTGGTTCTGTATTTCTTTTGCTGCTCACACAACAGAACACATTGCCCAGTTAGAAGAGAGCATAATGGACAAATTAATTTTGGCAGTAAGGTATTTATTCTTCTCCTTCACAGAGGTAAGGTAGTAGTAAACACTTGTGCTTCTTCTTGAAAAATATGAAGGAAAGAGCCATGTAATTTTCAATGCGATTTCCAGCCTAAGCCAGCCACGTAATTTTGTTGCTGTGCTAAGGAAACACAGCGTCAAAATAATGTACTGCGTAACTCAATCACTGCATGGTTATCAAGGCTATACAACTGGTGAGCAGAAATGATGCACAGTTAGATGCAAAGCCTTTGGTTCAATCAGCCTTGTTTATGGTGATGTATGACAATACCACATCACTGCTGAAAGAACTTTTTAAAAACACAAACAACTTGATGATCCTGAACACTTTCAATTAACTTCTGACTATGTCACTTCCTATGGTAGCTAAAACTAAAAGTGATTTCTGAAAGGAGACATTCATGTTTTATTTATGGGATGCTGGAAGTATGGTGCAAAGATTGTCTCGTGATAGCCTTGAGTTCACATCAGTTGTGTTACAGGGAACTATTATTAGTTTGAAGTGATGATTTTGAAGAGTGAGTTTGAGGTAAAGCAAACTTATCTCCCAAACCGATAAAGATGAACTGATTAAAGCAGATTTGCAGGTTCTCCCTATGATTTCAACAGCTCCAAATACACCTGTGAATACTGGGCTGCATTAAACAACCTTTGAAGCACACAGTGGTTACAGAATGGGACAAGGAAATCAATGAGACTGCCAGTCTATTGTGTTACATGCTCTTTCCCCGATCAACTTAGCAGCAAAGGTAAAATCAGCTGCATTAATTACAGTGGCAGACAACCCAAGAAATCAAAGAAATTTTTCTGAAAAGCTTATCACCGTAGCTAAATTGGCATCAATAAACACAAAGTTAAAATGTGTCTACTGAAAAATAAAATTCTCAGTTTGAATTTAACATGTTAAATGCTTGGCACATCTGACATAAATCTAAAAAGTGAGATATTTCCTACTGTATTTTTCACCTCCCTATATTTTATAAAATATACCCACTGAGAATGCTCAATACTCAAATCTGCCTTTTGACCACTCTGTTCTAAGCTTCCTGCACACAGAACAAGAAGGTGGTCCCCAGACAAGTGATGTTCAGTTTAAGAGCAGAGGTGACAGCTGCAGACAGATAGGTATGAAACCACAAAGAGACAGAACAACTGGTCACTAACACAGGCACTGCTTTGGCAGTCAAACTTCTCACAAGCTTTTTTTTTCTGTTTTTCAGTCTATCACAGTGAAAGAGAAATTCTCAGAGGTGAGACAAACAGAAATAAGTTTGGCAGCTGGCTACAGAGAATTCACAAATAGGCCCAGAAAATCAGGAAGCTGCTTTGGAAGCTGGTGTCAATGGCTGATGGGTGGTAGGTGCAAGATAGCATTTTGAAATTTATTACAAAAGACATACAAAGGTATGAAGAGTTTTGAAAGTGAAGGACAGGAATTTGGAGAGATAAAAATCAGTAGCTTTACTTGTATCAGAAATATTGTAACAAAATTTGCAGCATTCAAAACAAAAACATTAAAAGTAGAGAGATCATAGTCAAAGAGGTTACAAGCGTGGTTGAATGTAATTAAGGGAGACATTAAGAAATGAAACCGAAATAAAATATAGGTGGGGAAAACTTATTCAGTCACACTGTGCTTGTAGGACTGCCTAACCAAACCTTTGGCTCTACCCTGGGACACAGTTCTGTGGATAGAGAGAGAACACCCACAAGTTATTATACTGGAAACAATAGCTGCTGTACAACTCTTTGCCCTGAAATAAGATATGGAGGGAGATGATCAATGAGTGAATTAATAAGATGACAAGAGCCTCCTTCAGTGTATTAGCAGAAAAGCTACTGAATAGAAAGTCAGACAACAGCTCCAGTAAGAAAAGCAAGTTTCAAAATATTCTTCACAGAATGTCTTTGCTTCTGGTTCACACTGCTATAGAGGAATAAAACACACACACAATTACTTATTCTTCTTATGAAGGTGAAGACTAAGTAATATATGCCATAAGGACAATAGCAGGAGAGCAATTAAGTCATTAATGGTCACAACTTTTACAGCATTTTTAAGCACTTTGTCCTGCATCTCAACATCACTCAAAAAAAACCCACAAAAAACAAAAAAAAAAACAAAAAAACCCACAAAAAAACAAAAAAAACCCAAACCAAAACAAAACAAAAAAAAAACCAAAACAAAAGAAAACAAAAACACCCAAACCAAAAAAACAACCCCACAAAACAAAACAAAAAACCCCCAACAAAACAAACAACAAAGAGCACTAGGTTATTTCTTGACACTCATTAAGATAGAGTTAGCTAACTTTGATAAGGTATTTCAAAATATGTTTTATCTCCACATTTGCTGAATAATGAGACTCTAATGGCTGTCAGAAAAAATACCTACTTTCTCACCAGTTGTGCAGTCTACTGAGAAATGAGGCTGAAAAACCCATAGGGCTCTGTTCTAGAAAAATTCCACTGCAAACCTACATGCAAATAAGATAGCACAGTGTATCTATTAACCCTTTGGTTACCTTTAGTTTTTGTAAAATACTTTTTCTTGTACTTCAGGCCTGCATGAAAACAGATAAGTTTTACACAATGAAATAAATCTGTTTTACACATTCTAAAGAGAACCAATTTTGTCTCTATACAAAGATGAGAAAATGGAAGCTATAAATATAAAGCTTTTCATCTCAAACACAAATGTGCCCTGAAATAAGCTACAACATATTTTCTTAAGATGCTGAAGCTGTATCCGGAAATGTCTGGATGGCTGTGCAGTATTAGGTGAACTCAGTAGCAAGACCGATTATTTGATTAACTGCATCACTACTCTCCAGCAGGCTGAGCCAAAGTTATCCTTTTTCACTTCAGAAGTATTGCTGGTATGGCTGTGGTACAGCAGTGATGTTGACAATTTCTCAGATATTTTATTTCTCACTGGGCATACCAAAGACTCTTACAAAGGAACGTGTGTTTTTTTCAGAGTAAAAAAAAAATATTTGCAACTGATCAGCCTAAAGATGCAATGTTACAAAGGTTTGTAATTATCATTGGGTTTAATTTTTATAAAAAGTGGACCTATGAGAATTGGAAAATATTCAAAGTACACATAGATCTGGAAGTGTGAAACCCTGCTCTGCAAAATCTATTTCTGTACCTATTTGTACACCTTCCTGAACTGAGAACACCTGCTGCTCCAGTTACTGGGGTGTCTGAGATGATCCCTGCTGTATTGCCTATGATTTTTAATCAATTCCTTGCACAGTTGAAGATTGTTAGGGGATTAGTTTAGCTTGGCTGGTGTTTTAGATCTGTTTTACAGACCAAGATCAAGAAAAATCTGTATGCACTTATTGGGGGAGGGTTGGGGGGAATTAAAAAAAAGGAAAAAAAGAGATATATTGGCACAGACATAAAAAACATATAGCAAAATAACTGTGAAAAATTTGTTATGTATGGACAAAGGGCATTCACCTTTCAAAAAGCCTATCATTTAATATTTCAATGCAATTTCTCTGTGCAAAAGCAAGAGGAATATGAAGGGTTGATTCTGCACTGTTAGGCAAAATGCAGGAGTGTATGTAGTACGTCTGGAGAAAACAAACTAACTTCTAACACTCACTTAAGGTAATTTGTGTTGCGTCTCCATGTCACCTGCTTGTCTTCAATGATTTTTATCAGAATGCAGGTTATATCAGACATTTTTTCTCCTCATTTGAAAAGAGATCTATGACAATTCCCAGCTTCTCTGTGCCCCCCTCCCCAGTTTTTAGACTTAGTAAGGTGAACAGGTAACTATGGTGAATGCAGCATGTTACCTCTGAAGAAAATCAACCTGTCTACAAACACCAATACAGAGCAATTTCCTAGTGCACAGTGCCAATATCCACTTTCTCAGTGACATGCTGACAAAACTCTCACTAGAAGCTGGTGATAAAACTCATCAAGATCAGGAGCACTACGGTGCTGGCAACTGAAAACAAGGTGGATCTAAAACACAGCTAGCAAGTGTGAATGCTAATGGAAAGAGTATCTACAAAGTGAGACCATCCAAAAGCTTAGCCTTCCTGATTCCTGTAGCTGTACAGCTAGGCAAATTTACTGTCATCTTTTCTGAGCTACGCCAGTCTGTTTTGGCTGAAATGGAAAAATTTGCAAGTTGGAAAATTATAATACAGTGTGGGCAAAGTTTGAAATACAGTGTAAGAACTGCTGTTACAAATTGTGACTCCTCTGGGTGAAAGTAAATGTTTTTTCTAGTTATAAACTTATGTTTTTCTGACACCAGACATCTATTATTTTGAAAATATTTTATACTCCCATTCCACGCTCTGCTAGCTTTTTTTTTTTTTTTTTTTTTTTTAAAGAGGTCCTGGAATGCAAACTTTCTATAGCACTGCATTGCCTTTTAAACTTTTTAATAATGCAGGAATGCTTAGAAAAATAACTTTCAAAGATTACCACAAACATACTGCATTTTTCCCAGACATCCTTCACTTCTACTTAGTCTTGGTTCATCTTCTCAACTATAAAAATAATATTGGCTTGTCCATTTATGAATATGAAATACATTACTAGAAACACATTTCGCTTGCTCTTTGTGCAAAACAAAAATCTTAAAACTGTACCCACAGATGCTGAAGTGCCCTGGAACTCAATATGAAATTTATGGGTTCCTAAATAAAAGACTCAAGGAGAACTGACCAACTGTAGGTAAGTACGTTCCCATGGGCCTGTGTCTGAACTACTTAGTACTTGCCCAGGCAGAACTGCCATTGAAGTCAGCTGTGAAATGACATCTATAACTGTGCATTCTCACCCACTTCTGTAGCAGGTTTGACCAAGGACTGTGAATATTCAGTCATGCTCTCAAGATTTGACAAATAAATTGCATATCAAATATAACTTGTCTAACAAACACCAAAATATTTTCACTCTCCTTGAAAACAAGTAATCAGGACATAATGAGTAGCCTAATATTTGTATAAATAATTTTTATTCTATTGGAAATATAGTATATTTCTCCCTTCACTGCTGGAAGGCAGGAGGTAGAAAATCAGGAGTAAAGTCAAGCCCAGGAAGGGGTGGTGGGGAAAATGTTCTTCTAAGATTTGGTTTTACTTCTCATTATCCTACTCCAATTTGATTGGTATTAAATTCAATTAAATTCCCCAAGTCAAGTTTGTTTTGTCTGTGACAATAATGGGTGAGTGGTCTCTCCCTGTCTTTATCTCAACTTACTAGTCTTTTCCTGGATTTCTTCCCTTCCTAATAGAAAAGTGCAAAGCAATTAAGTGACACTGGTGTCTCAGAGTCTCAACTCTCTTTTTGCTAGGTGCTTCTTTTTGGTCCTACTTTCTCCCCTTTTTCATTTCTTTACCTGAAGACTCCAGAACCCTTATGTTGTAAAGGCAATGATGAGTAAAGAATGATGTGATACATAACAGTTCTAATAGTGCCACCTCTCTGGTATTATGCCCTCTATGGAAACATATATACATTTGCTAGTAATTTTTGTAGTTTCATATTCATCTTACTATCATTCCATTACCATAATCATACTATTAAAAAAAAAAAATCCCCTTCGGATATTCAATAGGCACATTGATGCCTGATTTAAAAGAGGTATAAAAGAGGTCCTGAAAGATTCAATGTATATAAATGGATTCTTTAAATGACCATATGCATCTACTAAAAATATCTGAGAACATTCCTGGCCCTGCTCCCACTTGTCCAACAACATTAGTGGAGTCAATTTTGCTTGGCCAAACACATATCTTTACCTCTCCCAAAATGAAGAAAAACTTTGCATAATTTTAAGGATACTAATAAAAAATTGCTATGAGACTCAAATTCTAAAAACTTGAATGAGTAATACAGGTATACAGTTTTAATGATACAGGACACAGGCATCCAAAAGTGCCTTATTTAATCATACAATATATTTTGATCCAAAGCTTATGCTTATTTTACTGTAGGAAAAAATAAAAAAGCTTACCATTCCTTCCAAACAAAATGCTGCTTGCATATATTTCTGATTGATATAATAACTGAAGAGAGAAAAGACTGACCTTTTTCCAATTCAAACAGGAATTGCAACAGCTCATCAATGTAATTGTGTCAGCTGCAGAGCTTATTCTTCAGTTAATGGCACCTATAATCAGTTTTCAGTAGAGATGCAGAATTTCAAACATGCTGGTTAGCATTATTATGGACAGACCAAGGATTTCCAGGAGCTACCAGAGTTTATCCACACCAAAATGTGCAGCATGACTGCTCTTCCATCCAGGTTGTAAGACACACATGGAAAGATGAGGCTTGAATAGCCACTTTTGAAAAGTATTAACAGTAAGACTGACAGGAAAGAAAGTGTTTAAAGATCCAAGCTATTATAATCATTTCCTGGTAACAGACTTGGACTTGCTAATTTTTCCTTCAGCTAACCTTTCATCTTAAGAGTATAAACCAAACATCAACTTCCTGAAACAGCTGCTGAAATTACCTACCAGAAAATGCCCAGAAGCTATTTACTACTAAATCAAATACAGGCATTACATGTGCCATGGATGTAAATACACATATGGTACTTGCAACAGTGTATCTGTGTTTAATTTGCGAGCATTTATTAATCATATTTTATATTATCAGCTATAAAAGCACTGTGGTCAAGCAGCAAATCCTGCACCATGCCTTTACCTCTGTTTTGGGGGCAGAGTTTCAGCAGCCAAGAATATAGGATAGTCTTCATAGGGCTGTGAAACACTTAATGAAAAGGGAACAAAACTTACCATCTTCAGAGCATGTAATGAAAAATGCCCTTGAACTGACTCTCCTTGGTGGCTGAATCAGATTGAATTTACGACTTAGTTGACCGTAAACTAATACCTTTATCTAAGAGAAATATGCCTGTGCTTAGCAGGCACTATGGGAATACACATAAACACAGATGGACGGCTATTTCATAGAGTGTAACTTCAGCAGAATTCTTTATGTAAGCATAAATGTGAAGAACTCATCAGTAGCTTTTGATGAAGGCTAGACATAAGCACAAGCATCTTTGAAAGGCATAAGGCAGAACCACTAAACAGGGCACACTGGCACTGGGGGACAGCAAGCCAAACACCTCCTTGTCATGTTCCTTTCCTAGAGCCTCTCCCTATCCCTACCCCACCCTCAGAATTCAACTCTGTCGCAAAATACTTTGAGGTCAAAAGGACTTTGGTACATTACATCGAATTAAAGGATTGAAGAGTAATTGCCTTAGAAACACCCGAAACTTTAAGGTTCTTATAATGGTGTCTGTATGACAAATAACCTAGAATTTCCCAGAATAGATAATACCACGGGGTAGCTGTGGAGGCTGTGTCTCTGGCTCCCAGCTACTTCTGAAGGATTATCTAAAAAACCAGTTTATTAGAGCTATGTAAACAAGACATTTCTTTAAAATGAGTGAAAAACAAGGTGATAAATGGACACAAATGTTAAGGTGAAAGGGGAATTTGTTAAGAGATCTGGTATCATTTTTAGGATTACTCCAAGTAGAGAGATGCATATGGAAAAGTTTAGAATTTACGCATTGGCAGAAAGCTTTTTAAAATAAGCAATGAAAGCAAGATGACTAAGGGAGTGTCCTGACGGTGGACTTGTGAAATACAAACTGAGCCCTTCCCTGGGACATTACACCTCATTGGTAGCTGATGAATAAACAACACCAGCAAGTGGGTTGCCAGAGAAATTCAACCCATCATAAACTTCCTGAGTACATGTGATTCAACATGTTGACTGCTACTTTAGGAATAAGAGGAAAAAACATTTAGTTTTGCTGTCAAAACATCCACAGAAAGCCCTTAATGAACTGAAACCCACAGACAAGACCTCAAGGTCAACTTTTCTAAGTCTGATAAAGCTTGGAGTTGCCAGTCCTGTCTAATGGGTCGACTAATTACCATATGTCTACAAGACATCAAGTGGCATTTACTAGGTTTATCAACATCTCTAGGTTATTTTCAAAACACAACTCACTCAGTGTCAGACCCTGTACCACACTCCAGCATCACAATGTTCCTCAGAACAACCTCCAGTTAGCTTTAATTATGCAGCTGTAATGCCTGGAATAACTCTTACAGGACTCACTTAGGATCGAGAAGCCAGTAAAAAACTTTCCAGTCCCATCCCTTTCCTGCTGTCCTTGCCATACATAGTAGATGAGCATAGGACTGCTCATATGCTGGAATATCATCAGCATGACTCTGTGCGCTGCTTGTTAAGCTGCCTTGGGACAGTACTACAGAACAAAGCATGAAGGGTCAGGATTTGAAACAGTTTCTAGCATTTGGCCTAGTTACGGGTGTAAAGTTGCCTGTTCCTGTACCAGCTGAATGAAAAGGGGGTTTCCCAGAGCATCCAAAGGGTCTGTCTGTACCTACTAAGTCCCAAGTAGGAGAGCCTTCTGCTCTTACATGAACGAGAACTAAACTTGAAATGCCCACACTCATTGCTTCACAAACAGGCACAAGGCAGAGAGAACCTACAGTGAACGGATCAAAGACATTAAAAAACCTCAAACCCCACAAACTTTTATGATCTGAAATATAGTTTTGAGTCTCAAGTACTTTAAAACAGTTACAGTTACTTCCCAATTTTCATATCAAAGCAAAATGCAAATAAGGTGATACCACATCATATGTCTGCTTTGTTTTGAACTATTTCTTTTGATTTGGAAGTATGATCAAAAAATTTCTCTTTGCTTGATAAGTAAACAGTGATATTTCAATCAAGTTATTATCACATGCATTCCTAAAGGACCCATCGCTGTAAGCATCTAGACTGTGCTAACCTGGGACCACAGATACCATCTTCTATTACATTCTTAGAGTTACATTGAAACCACACCTTAAATATTCTAAACTATGCTGTGTACTAGTTATTACCTCTGCCCTTTTCTAAAGCCATTCCACATATATATATGCATACACTTTTGTACAGCCATTGTGAAAGCCCTGGGTTTCCACTAGGACGGAAAGGAATCTTAGCTAATGTACTGAGTTTGCAAGGTTAAGCTTTGCTATTGGGAGGGCTACAGCAGTGGGTTCTGTGAGAAGCTGCTAGAAACTTCCCTTATCTTTGACAGAGCTCAATCCACGAACCTTAGGTTATATTTTCTCTCCCCTGCCCAGCTGAGGGGACTGATAGAGTGGCTTTGGTGGGCACTTAGTATCCAGCCTACCAGGATCCAGATCCCACCACCATCGAGGATCAACCCACCACAGACCCACAGGAAAGAGCAGCTCCCAGTGCTCTTAACACAGCTGTTCTGTAAGCACATCTCAAAGCAGCTACAAAAAAAGCTTGCAGTGTCACAGTAGTGATCTTCTAGCATATGAAACTGTTCTATAGCCCTTACCAGACTTTTCCTGTGTGGTTTGAGAAACTGTGTGGGAAACATATTATTAAAGGGTCCTCCCTACAGCCACCTCCAATCTGCAAATACCCATCAGGACAAGCAGAGATGACCCAACAACTTTGTCCTGCAATCTGTGGCCTTTTCTTCCTGTCTGCAGAGTGAACAGGATAGGATGGTGGTATTTACAATCATCAATAAACAAGTATTTTCTAAACAGCAAAGAGTTGTGAGCTTAGAAAATAAGATCACATAGTAGCCTAACCACGTTAGAATGCAAAGTTGTGCAATTCAGCCCATCAATATCCACTTACCTGAGACTGCAGCCACCTGTACTATTCCTGTATTATGGCTTTACTGTCACATGTTTCCTGATGATAAATTTACAAATGCCATTTCTGAGTCATACTGTATTATTAAAGTTAGCAGGGAAGATCACTCTCTCACAATGTGGGCATTGTCATGCTCAGACCAAGTCCTGTAGTCACCCCTTTCCATTTGGCTGTGGTCACTTTTGTCTGCAGGAAACCACATTCTTCTGGAAACATCCCAAAAGACCTTAAAGATGAATATAACTTTCATATCTCTACCAGCAGCCACATTTCTCCAGCTGAAAAGAACAGCTGTAGAGAGATCACTGCATCAAAAATTTTGAAAAATAAGAACTGGATGAATTTGGGTTTTGCCTTTTATAGATTCCTCACAGAAGCTGAGCTAGCAATGAAATTATTTTTCCTGTTAGTACTATAGTTGTGACTTCTGACAAATAAGTGGTTTGGATCTCATGTTATATCTGACCCACAGAATACATGGCTCCGTAGCAAACTTAACTTGACATTTTAGTTCAATATATAACAACTATTCTGTTTGGAGAGCGCTAAATCATTCATCATTATCTCACTCAAAAAGGCAGCACATCAAAAAGGGTGCTAAGTTGTGCCTGTTGTCCCTTTATTAGCAGATATACGTAAGAGAACAGTGATTGCAGTGTATCCATTTGCTGTAATACTCCCTACCCATTCTGCACTAATGCCCATGGAAGCACAGCAGAAAACAAAAGAACTTAAAACTGTCTTCTCTGTTTAGCTTCTCTTTCTACTTCTCCATACACAAGAAAAGGGCACCAGAAATCATTTACTGCCTGATGGCCATGTCTCAGGCGCTCTCCAAACTGCAATGACTAAACCAAAGCTCCACAAGTGATGGAATTTAATTCCCTTCCTTGATTTCATTTAGCTTATGTACTTCTAATGCAATTTTTTCAGACTTACACCACACATACACACTTTCAAATCCTCCATCCTGAAGGCAGAGTCCCTGGCCAGTCAGCAGGCCAAGCAAAACCATAAGTTAAGGCTTCTCTTCTACTTAAGTGCCAATTTACATCAAACTTACAGGACCTTCCTTAATTTTTTTTTTTCACGAGGCAATATAGTCAAAGTTGTGAAGACAGAGGCATAGAATAAAAAAGATAAGGACAGGTGATGTGGCCATATGTCTCATTTCCTCTAGAAATCAGGATAAAAAGCCCAAGGCTACAAATACACACATGAACTGAAACTCTTAGTATTAAAATCTTTTAAGGAAAATGAAAATATTCCTGAACAGTTAATATACAGTAATAATCCACTTCTCAGAGAATAAAAACTGTGGTAAAATATTCAGAAAAAAATCATATGAGTTAATTCGCTCCAAGGCAAAAAGAAAAATCCCACTAATTCCCAGTAGCAACACAGTCATTGCACTAGTTGAAATAAGCATATGTTAAAGAACAGATGAACAATAGCTCCTGTAAGGGAAAGTACAGTTGAACAAAATTATGGTTTGTTTCAAGTCCATAGCCATTGGTAAAACCCCCACTCTTCAAGCTGTTCCCCACCTCTGTGACCAGTTTATAATGAGAATTTGCTGCTCCAGGTTTAGGTTTTTGTCCTCCCAAACAGCCCCTCTGTAATCTCCTGTACAGCAGTAACAGGCTCTGAGGAGCCTCCTCTCCACAGAGACTCCCACTGTTCTCCTAATGGGAAGAAAGCGTTTAACTAAATTGCCACTGCGATTCATTAATGTAGAAACACGTGCAGTGGCGTAATCCAACAGACACAGATGGTAATCTCGCTAATTTGTACAGAGTCATTAATACACTGTCAAAACAGAACAATTAAAAAAAATCAAGAGCAGGTTTCCCTTCTGATTGGTTATATTGTTTTATCAAAAACTGAATGTAGATTTTAGATACATTGCATAGAAAAGGAAAAAATTAATTCAACTCAGAACTCATAGTCCAGCAAGGAAACACAAGATAGCTCCAGACTTATGGAAGAGATGATGGAGTTTGTAAAAGATGATGAAACTTTTCTTAATTGTACCTCAACCTTTGTCATAGGAGAGGGAGGGCATTATACAAATACGTTACCACAGATGCACTCTTAACGTGTTAAATCCTTTAAAGTTTTAATTGATATCTTACTTAAGCAGTTGTCTGAGTTCTTACTATGTACACATGGAGCAGTAAGTTATTTTAACCAAAGCTATTTTTGATATTTTGGAGAGTAAAATATGTATCAAATATTTTAAATCTTTTTCCATTCAACAGTCCACCTTATATTTAGATTAATGGCAGCTTGCTACCATTTCATAGTACCATGGCTTGTTTACCTGAAGATGCTACTTGGATTTATGTTATCTCCCTCAAACCTAAAATGTGATTTGGTAGGTAAATCAGTGCAAAATTTGGGACCTATTGTCATTGATAAGGATCCAAGGAACCTTTTGATGCTGCTGTGAACAGAGGAGGATGACAAATAGTCACTGATACTTTTTTTGAGTTGGTTTTGTTTGGTTTTTTTTCAGTGTGCATGTCAAGAAACTGTGTCATTCACCTCACAGCACCTGAGTCAAGACCAGTTCTGGTGAAGAGGATAATAAACGGGTACCAAGGCAGAAGCAAATTTATCAGCGTCAGTCTATTGGACTGACAGTTGGTAACCCACAGTGGGTGCCCTCTCCTGGATAACACATAACTGTATTTCAGACTGTCAGCAAGTTTGTGAAATTCTGCTGTTTCGTTCAGTAATACAACACGAACAGAGCAGAAAGAGACTCAAGCAATTGCACTGCTATTAGTGTTGTTGATCTTCCTCAGATTAGTAATCTGTGGGGAGGACGAGGGGAGGGGGATGCAGAAATGGGGGGAAGAGAAAGCAAAAAGAAATGATGCTGAAGTACTAATGATCTGTGAAAGTCAGGAAATACCCAGGCCACAAGACTTCACATTTCTGTAGATGTGTTTCCCTATTTGAACAGTATTATCCTCTTCAGAAAGGAAAAAATTCTTACAAAGGTGTATCATGCTTCAGCTAAATATATACATCTCAGATTTAACCCTCCACCCAATCCATCCGTTATTATTGCCATATGAACAGCATCCATAATTTAAAAGAGTGAATTTGACAGGTTTTTAAAAAACAGACTTTAGGATTCAGGGGCACCAGATGTTTCACAGATGTGAAAAAGCACTTTGATATTATCAAAACAACTTCTGTAAAAGAAAGCATAGTATGTACTTCGGAAAGACAAGTCATGGATCATGCAACCAAACTCTTTCATACAAACACAAAAAAAAGAGAAAGCAAAGAATGTATAGAACAAAAAAGTTTTCATTAACCTGATTTGTCAGAGATGTTGGCTGTGACTGGCGTGGTGGAGCAGCTTGTGCTAGCCTTTGCGCCGTCCTTGGAAGAACCAACTTTGGGTTTATTTTTCGTTGCCTCTAGTGCTTTGACCTTCTTGGCATGTTTACTTCCTTTGTAGTGGGCCTCGGCCTGGCTCTACAAAGGAGAACAAATCAGGCTGACTTTTTTCTGTACTTGTATATAATACAATGGATGACAAGGCAGAAAACTGACACTTTCAATAGTAGGCACCATTATAATTCACCTAAAAAAAATTTAATACCTTTATACCTAACAGTTTTCATGGATGTAAGTTCTTATATATTCATATGACAGCATTTTAATGAATGTTGCATATTTTCAGCAACTTGGAAAAAGAGGCTTTGAGATTACATAAAGCTCTGTCACCACTAATGTAATTCTTGACTTCCATGGTGCTTAAAGATTTAAAGCACTATACAAGTGTAAACACATCCAATTGAGAAAGGTGTTACTCAATTTTCATGTACTGTTCCTTAGATATTATTGCTTATAGCTAGAAAGATGTACCGTGCTGTGACATGATTAAATAATCCATTTTTCCTTCTGTTTGATCTAGTACAAATGTCATAAAGTATTTTCATCTTTACACTAACAGCAATTGAAACAATTGAAAATTGAAAAATGAAAAATTATTACTTCCCTATTGGATCAAGAAAGAAGGGTTAAATTGAAAAAAATATTATGGGTGTAAACTTCAGTAGAATCAAGTACAACACAGAAAACCAAATATTTATCAGTCTTGATTGCTTTATAATTTTTTTTTAAGGACTAAGAAAATTGGAACCTTGAGGACAGGAAGGAGAGGAGCTTTTTTGAATCGTTGTCATTTATTTTGGTTGAAGCACTTTATATATAATGTACTCTTCTTAATCTGGCCAAGCAGAACAGTAGACATATGTACTGAGGTGTAATGTTTACTTCACCGCTGTCTTAAAACTGTCTTCAGAAACTTGGTCAGTGTGTTTGAAGATGCACAGACAAACTTAGACACATAAATAAATGCCCATTGTTTTTCAGTGATTTTGGGTCCCCTTTATTATTCCTGACTTTATATAATCAGTTGCCTTGACAAACCAGGCCACTTTGTTAGGAGCAAAACTAAGGAATCACATGCTTAATACAAACTTTAAAGATTGGAAATTTCAGCTAATGAATTTAAATATTTTTCTTGACTTCTCAATAAATTAATTTACCAAATAATGGGTAAGAAACAAGCCTATCCAAAAGAGTCTATTTTCATAACATTGTACTTTTCACAATAGTTTTGCATCATTAATATTTCCAAACACAGTTTAAAAAGAACTATTTCGGACATACCACTAGGTGCCCCTATTGAAAGTTACATATTAACTAAAAAAGTTAATATTGTCATTTACTTCAAATGAAAACACTCAGAGAAAGCATGCTTCATGTAACCACATCTTGGCACCTGCCATGTAAAAACATCAGTGCAAGTAAACTTTTATTATGTTCATGCAAAAACACATTCATTCTCTCTCTTCAACTGATTAGAACATTTTATTTAGTTCACTGTGTTAAATGAAGCGAACAATGACACAAGTTGCATGCTTTTCATAGAGAGCAGCTATAATATCTAAGATGCTTGAATTCCATAAATAGTGCTGCCCTAATGAGGAAAATTGCTTTAAGATCAGCAGAAATAGGCATTACAATACAGTCACCTTGGGACAGCATGTAATAACAGCTTTATCATATGGTAGAGTGTGAGTGAAGAGTAGAAACAGCTAGACCGGTCAAGAGAATAGAGAACTTGTTGGAGTTCTCACACAAGTTATAGGCACCATTTAAACTGATGGAGAACAGTTGCTAAAACAGGGGAGTGAAGTTCTTATACACCAAAGCTTCTTATTGGGATTATATACCACATGAAACACAGTGCTTTCCACCTCAAAAGAATAGTGTGTGTGACGCTGTGGCTGCATCTATCCTTTTATTTCAGTTAGCAAGCATTCAGTAAGAAAGGCTGCTGGATTAGTTTTACACTGAATTCCTCTGAAATTGAGATATTTAAAAAGAACTTTATTGTAAAAACAGTAAAAAGTTTGCTCATCAATTGTTATTAAACTATTTCTTGATTTTAAAACCTTTGAAATATTAACACGCATACAACACAGAATTTAAGGATTATAAAGAAACAACTAACCAGCTATACCACTAGTACTATGTGCACTACTTAAAGGGACACTTGTCAACTTCTGAGTTGGACCTCTTCAGTTCTGTGGGCAGAGGAGCACAGTCTTGTTTGTGCCCTGTTATGTCAATGGGTCTTATGCAGGCACAGCAGTCTCTCCCTGTCTCTCTCCACCTTTGCTCAGTTTTGTCCATTTCTCTTAAGCTTTGCTGTTGCTACATGATGCACTGGAAGGAGTGTTTTCCATCACCAAAATTAAATAAACTATTCACTCATTATATCATACAAAAAGTGAAGCTAAAAATTGAGGTGTATACATACCCTTTTCACTCCAATACTTTAAAATATAAATAATACCAAGTATAAGATTTTGCTCTCAAGCACCCTCAAGTTGATGATGTCCCTTTAAATATTTGAACTCTATGCACTGCACATGTGTGCTGTCAATAGGATCATATGCTGCCTGAGGCCAAAGCTATAACATAAGAACATAAATGCACTCAAGAGAAAGACTTAGTAAGTCAATTCCTTGATAATAAGCCTTTCTGCTGATATTTGCAATAATAATGCCTGCAATATCAGTAATAACCTACTACAGTCTTTGATTCCCTTCATTCAATCCTCATATAGTGTACATGAGACCTGTTGAGAACAAATAAGCCCAGGCAGAATTAAAATTCAGATTTCCATAAACACAAGCAAACATGGAAACATGGTGAACGGACTCACTTTTCAATTTAGTAATTATATAATCTGTCAAATTCATAGTTATACATTTTAAGGTCAAAAAGTAGTGCTATGACCATCTAAGTAGGGTTTTCCAGTACTGTTCAAACTAGCCCATATTCCTTCAAGGGTAAAAAAACCAATTGTCCAGTTTTGATTTGAAAGTAGCTTTAGGATGCAAAATCTACCTTTAGAAAATGGTTTCACTGCTTCACTTAGTTAAGTACATATTATATATTTCTACAATGAATTTGTCTAGTTCCAGGGGCTGGACTTTGTTAAACATTTGATTTTTAGGTGCTTTACACTCATCTCAGTTCTGTGAGTAGAAACACAGATACTCTTTTCAAGTATGAAGCTGGAGGACCATTCCTCAAGGTACTGAAGCAATGTTTCCTAGCCACACAAGCATTATTTTCTAGTCCTTTCATATACACCTGAAGTTCAGAGTTTGCTTTTTATCCACTGTGGGACAAACCATTTGATTCACCTGCCTTTTGGTAACTGAAATGCAGTGTCACTGCATTACATGAGCCTTTGGAGTTTTCTGAAGTCACAGAAAGCAAAAAGGGTAGCTGAAGGAATCTGAAATTGCAATGCAACTTCTCATTATTACTGGTACCAATTATTCTGATTATTAATTTCCTGATAATTACTAACCCTAATTTTATAAAATATTTTCACAAGTACCACATTAAAGGCAAACATATTTGACGCTGAGATTAGTTCAGTGACACTGAGATCATCTCCATTGATTAGAGCCTGGTGCTAATAACACCAAGGTTGTGGGTTCAATCCCTCTGTGAGCCATTCATGTAGGAGTTGGATTTTGATGATCCTCGTGGATCCCTTCCCACTCAGAATATTCTGTGACACTTGTTCTAAGTCCCACTTAAAACTTACGGCACAAATACAGCAATAGAGTGCAGTTTATGAGCTCTCTAGAATACAAAGCTATTTGAAATAAGGAATGACTTATAAAACTTTCATTTTCAGTGAAGGCAAGGAGTTGAAGATTTATTTCCATTTGCTCTGGTAATCCAGAGAAAGTTTTGCACACAGGGTTCGAAAGTCAGGTGCATAAAAGGTCATTTACTGGTTTTAATAAAACTCCAACAAAATATGAAATTAAATGAAGAGTAAATGTCTTAGGGATGCAGTATTTTAAATGCATACTGAATATACTTTTTGATCATCACTAAGTACAACTAATTAATGCAAATTCTGTATCAGCAAAACAATATTTGAGAAAATAAAAAAGTTAGAAAGAACCAAAACAAAGATCTGTAACCTCAAAAAATCTCGGTGCACTCATACACCATAATGATTTTAATTGTGCAATACTCTGTTCCAGTGTACACATCTGCATTTACTGTAGGGATTAATACATTCTACAGGAAAATAATTCAACTCTGCCACAATTCAATATTATTTAAAAATTTATTTTTTATTTAAAAATATTAAGTTCAGTGTATTGCTTATGTAGTCAATATTAAATGTCACCATTGAACTATCACTACTGTAGTTTTTAAATTAAATGCATACTTTGTTAAGGAGGACATTTTTTGAAAACGTGGAATAAGAAAATATTTCTATGAAAGAACTCCCTAACTGAAAGGCAAATCTAGTTTCCACTTGGTTCTAAAACTGACTGTGGTCTACTAACTTGATATACATACACTGCAACATTTTAAAATAGAAATCTCTTACTTATTAGGCAGCACAGAAAGTCATCAAGTGCTGGCTACTAAGATTTAATGACCAGGAAAAGCTTTAAGCTGCCACAAATGTGACATTATGTATCAGAATGCAAAAAATACCTTCGTACTGAGAGGTCAAATTCCACCAAAGTGTTTATGCATTTGTCTGGCATTACTTTTTGATCAACACCAAAGTTATTACACCAAAAATATGTCTGCATCTTTGTAAGATCAAGGCTTAGTGAAAAGCTGTATTTTAAATTAAGCTGAAAACCATACTATAATTGACAAATAATTAGGCAATTTTGTCCCATAAGTTTTCAAATTTCTATACCATAAAATCGTGGCAGGACTCCAGTTCTGTCTTTAAGCACACTAGATTTTTAGCTCCATTCCCATTCTTTTAGTATTAATTAAAAACCCCCAATCAATCAAAGCTTATGAATGTTTTTGGGTTTGGTTTTTTTTTTTTTTTTTCATTTTAAGAAAGTCTCTGTGTTATAAGGATTAATTACTTGGTTGTAAAAAAGGACAACTTTTTCCACTTTCAAAAATGATCCAAATGTTGTATTTTATTTAAAATCTAAATTTAATTCCTACTTTCAACTACAAATTATTAAGTTTGAAATCTAAGCATCAGGATGTTAAACTGTGAAACTACATACACTACATACATATACAATAGCCCTGTATTGTAGATTGCATCTAATAAAACATCAATTCAAATCATCCTCTACATGTAAACATGCTTTTGAAAACAAATGTGCATGTTGTTAGCATATTATATTGCTTAAAACAACATCAGTAGCTTTACTGTGCCTGAAGTTAAATGTATGTATAGATATGCATATTTAGAAAGATACAGATAACCAAGGAACATACAGATCATACAGATTCATTGATAGTGAAAAAGAAAACTTTGAAATACAGGCCAAACTGTAGGACAAAAGATAACAGAATATTACCCCTGTCAGGAGCAATGACTGACAAGATATTTGAAACCAGAGCTATTCATTTTGACAGTTCACAAGTGACTGAGTTTTAGAATCTACTTGGTGTGTGAATGTCTAATGAACTGAATTTATTACTATACAAAGAGATGAAACATTAACCTATGCAAGGCTTGACTACTTCTACAGGTTCAGTATGTATGTGTGTGAGATCAAGATTTTTTACAGGTTTCTTCAAGATTGGCTGAAGTGGCCCCTCAAATAGATCTTAATGGAATAAATTGTAACAACTCTTCAGCTGAATATTTGAAGCTGGTACCACATAACTCAGTCTGGCAATCAACATATAAAATTAAATATATGTAGAGCTGCCTGACATTAAGAAGAAGTACAGAGATAAAGGAGGAGTTTGAACTATCCATGTGGGAAATCTGGTTTCATGCCTTAAGCTGTGCCATACTAGATGAGTGCCAAAACTAAATGGAACTGAACATGGTGGCCCACAGCTCCTATTCCTTCTCACTTGCTACTGCACCTTTTAAAAGCAGGGATTCCACCCTGGATGGGAAATATTCTCAACAGAAATTTTAGCTCTACCATGTTGCCTAGCGAAGTGGTGCAATCAGTATCCCTGGAAGCATTCAAAAATTATCTGGGTGTGGGACTTGGGGATATGGTTTAGTGGTGAAGACAGTGGTGCTGGGTTAATGGTTGGCCTCGATTACCTTAGAGGTCTTTCCCAACCTTAACGATTCTGTGATTCAAACACTGAATTAATATGGTGTCAACACAATGGTGAACTCTAATGAAAAGTATTTTGTTGAAAATACCACAAAAGCTTCTGCCGGTGAGAGTTCAAGCATATAGAAAATTTACAACTGAAAGACTTATCAGATATGTAATAATCCTGAAAATTTATATTCTGTTATAGAATAGCTGTAAAGATGAATTTTTCTTGCACACCATAAAAAGGTTTTACATAAATTCAAGCTAAAAAAAACCCCCACCAAACATTAACATGTCCTAAATACAGTCATAACTTATATTGTAGAAAGACAACCTCTCAGCACCCATGTTCTTGCCCACTTTTATGCATGAAGCTGATTGCAATGGCAGTGGTCCTGTTAGAGAAAGCAACTAATTTTGCAAGATAGGAGGAACAGAGAGGTATTTATGTTCATAACCTATTGTCATTTATATTCACAGCACGTCTTAAACTATAAAGCTCCCTTTCTTAACAGAAAAATGTCCACCAAATGTTTGATCACATAGTTTACCTGTTAGAACAATCCTGTAAGAGTACACATACTTATTTGAGTATATAAATTATGAAGAATTTAGACTACAATCATAACTCTAATAAAAATTACATGAATTTATAAATTAGGAAGTAGTGTTGAAAAATATAGTTTTATCTCATTTGTTATTAATAATAGATGCAATTGAAGAAATCTGCAAAACTGGAGTGTTCATGCATTTTTTACACCAAAGCTATGCACTGTTTTTTCAATTCAGTCTTTATGGATTTCTAAAAAGTAATTGCTCAAAATACTAGGGCAGATTAATATTGAAAAGAGCACAGAAAAACCAAAAAGCTGTGAAGATCAGCTATGTCGTAAGAAGTCGACTCATATTTTAAATACCTTACCAAATTTAGTTAAAAGCTCTGTTAAATAGCTGTTATTTGAACAGAACTTTCAGCATGTTATAGCCCTGTACCCTATAATTATGCAATATTTCTGTCATGTTGGAGCTAACAACTTTCATCATTTTGTCAGTTCTGTCTACAAAACAGAAAATTACCTTCACAAGTTCCTGAGATTTATGCTTTTAATTACCTCCTATCTGCTTCACTACCCTCCATACCCAAAGAATCAATATAATCTTATTTATAAGGAAAATGTAAAATGTTTGACAAAAGACAATGACAGTTCTGTAGATTTTTATTTGATGCTATTGTTTTGTTTATCTTTTTGACAGCATGAGTGACTAATTGAAATTTGCAAAGTCAACTTCTCATAATACTTGCCTAAATTTCAAAAATTTGCCTTCTAAATTATTAAAATCATGGTCTATCATCACACCATTTTTATTAGTTTTAAATGCATTCAACAATAAGATGATCTTCAGCATCTTTTAGTGCCGTACTGTTACATCTGCTTTTACTGATCTCCCTACAAGGTGTTCTCACTTGATTTTGAGTCTGCACAGGTGATACCAAAAAGCAGTACTGACTTGCAGTCTTTAACCACAGAGTGACACACTGTGCAGACACAAGTTTATTTCAATCAAATAATATCATATCAACAAGACGGTACCTACCAGGCTCTACCAGCCAAAGACCCTTCTGCAGGAAACAGAAAGTGTACGGAGGGAAGCAGATGCTTATTTTAGACATGATCAACAGACAACAAAATCTGTTTTCAAAAAAAGCCTACCACCAAACAAAACTCAGAACAATAACACAGGTGGAATGCTGGCATAATATATTTGCAAGTTTGGACTATAGAAGTCTGTCTGCTGAGAAAAGGGACTGGATTAGCACTGACATTACTGTCTAAGTGCCTGATATCCAAAAGCTCTGTGGACTGTAGAATCACATAATCAGGTTGGAAAGGACCTTTACGACTGAGTTCAACCATTAACGCAGCACTTCCTTGTTCACCACTAAAACATGTCCCTCAGCCCCACATCTACACATCTTTTAAATACCTGCAGGGATGGTGACTCCACTACTTCCCCAGGCAGTCTGGTCCAGTGTTTGACAACTTTCTTTTGGTGAAGAAATTTTTCCTAATATCCAAACTAAGCATCCCCTGGCACAACTCAGGGATGTTTTCTCTCATCTTATGTTACCTAGGAGAAGAGACTGACACTCATCTTGTTACAACTTTCTTGCAGGTAGGCATAGAGAGAGATAAGGTGTCCCCCTGAGGCCTCCCTTTCTCCAGGCTAAACAACCCCCACAACCTCCATACTAAACAATAAGAGACAAATAATAAGAGAGAAGAGCAGAGAAACTAGCTGAACACAAGATGATAATTCACAGATATGGAGAAATGAGTAATTCTGCAGAAGCCAAACAGGTATCCCTGCAACCACAACTTGCTTTTCTCTTACGGCTGCAAGCTACGGTGTCAGGTGCAATAACAGAATAGACATGTCTGGGACATCTGGCCAAAGCTCCACAGCTGCTGGAGGACTTATTGCCACACAGCAGCTGCAGAAAATGCTGCGTATTCATCTGGTGGCCAGAAGAAATGAGAAAGAATGAGCCAAGAGAAGGCAGGGGAGGAGTCTATATGGGACAGAAAACTACCATTTTTCCCCCTGCCCTCTCGCTACTGGACCCTCTAACTGGTATCATTAGGATTCAGTAAACTCACTGCTGTGGTTTAGGAATGGTATTCTCCAATTGAGCACTCTGGCTAAAAGCATACACTGCTTCCCTCCCCCCTCCAGCTGGAGGCACAAAAGACAAAGATCATGGGTCGAGACAGTTTACAGGAAACATCATTGAGATAAGAAAATGAACAGTAACACGAACAATATTAATACCAAGAGGCATAAGAAAAAGAAACTATTTATGTAGACTATTACGGCAACTTCAGTTTGGTGTTACTTCACAGAGATGGCATTTTATGTTTCTGTTTCCCAAGACTTCAGATCATCTCTTCTATACTACAGTTTCTTCTGGAGTTAACAGAGATTGGAAGCTGTGCTCAAACTAGTTGTGCCAGAAATTATTAGCAGAAAAATGCAACTTGACCAAACTGCAGCTAAAGAATTTTAGAAAAGGACAGATAGACTATGATGGTGAATGTTTAGGAGTATGAGTCAAAATACATCATTTCCTTTTTGTAAAAGGATAGACATATCAAGCTAAAACTAGACCGAATTTAGAATCTGCAGACAGTGGTTTTCTTCATGTTGTACTTTTAAAAGTAGTTTTAAAAGTAAAGAAGACTGTGATGCAACAGTTAGGAAACACTGTTCAAATTATAATATGGTAGAAAAAAATGGCATCATCCTAGCAATTTTATTTTTCAAAATACAGAAGGCATCACTTCAATATGAGTTATGTTTACTCCCACATTCAAGGCAACCTATTTTAAAATTTCCTTCCATCCTAGATATCAGACTCTCTTCCTGCAGATCCCTGCAGATCCCTGCCTCTGAATCCGATGCCAGAACACACTCACCAAAGCTAAACATGAAACCTTTGCAACTTACTGTATTAATTAAGTGGGGGGGTTTGACAACTATAAATTGACTAGTCTGATTTTTTTTTTTCTTTTTTTTTGGTCCAGACTAGTGAGTGTCCACAGCATGAGGAAAAGATTGCAGGCAAAGAAACCAATCTTATTCTCACAGATGACTATCCACTGGTCTATATGTTATTTATATAAAGCGCTACTAGAATCAGGTCAGAGTCTTCAAACAACGTGCAAGTGAAATTCATTTGGGAGAACAAAAGCAGAAAAAAAGCAAAACGACGACTATTTAATAGCTTACTTTTGTCATTTTTTATTTCATTACTTGCATAATTTAGGTCAAAGAAAGTTCAAAGAAATGAAATGCCTACCAACAAGGAGTAACTCAGGCTTGTAGAGCTAGAAAAAACTGCAAGTGTAAAGTGGCTGCAGTACAAACCTCATTCTGCAACCTTCTATGCTGAAGTCTTAATGCAAGTTAACACAGTTTGATGCCACTCAAAACGCACTCAACACATTTGTGACATTCTTAGGATGTCACATGGTAGAACCGATTCCCTGAAAGATTCAGCATTTACAAGGTTTCCACAGTCAGCAAACACAGAATGGATTGTAAAGACCATTCAATCCACTAAGCATAATTTCACATTATAAAGGGACCAAAAAGAAAAATACAAGCAAAGAGTCTAGATTTTTATTTCTGTGAAGGAGTTTTAACAAGCTAAGAAGGAGCTACAAGGGTGCAGAGTTTAGTTGAAACCCCATGAGTATTACCTCAGTAAAATCATAGCAGTGCACATTATGGTGGGTGTGTGTCTGTGTATATAGGTGAGAATAATATCCAAATAAAATTAGATCTCATTCTCTCAGAAAAAAAACAAATGCTCAAAAAAATAATTCTTAAGGTCAGATGACTGAACCCAGAAGAAATACTTAAAATCTTATGTAAAGCTTCTCAGGAGAAGCTGAATTACCCAGTGAATGGATAGATAATTTTTAAAATATAAGTGCTATACTATGAAAACTCCAAACACTCCTGTACATCATCGTTATGAAACATTTGTGAAACTTAGATTTATATTTATCTTCTGGTATTAGTAATACTGCTATAATCTTAGCACATGCTAAAACCACATTTCCATGCTGTTTGTTAATGTTCTGGCAAACTACACTGCTGTAGAAAGTAAGAAGCTCCATTTCAGCAGTCATGGTGCTTCATCCTTTCTTAAAACTATTCATTACAGAAGGCTGATGATATTTTCTAGCAACTGTAACTGAGTATATTGATCACATTTAGAAAGAAAGAGCACGACACTGTAATGAACATATCCGGCCCAGAAGAAGAGACATGCCTATAATTAGCCACTTTTCTGTGATGCCGCTATTAAAACAGAATATGATATGCACTTTTTGTTCTGCTTTGTAAGGCTAGAAAGGACAAATTGCTTGGTTGACAAATGTATGTAATGCTATAACATTTCAGCTGGTTTGTTTATTTCAAGTCACTCCATTGTGATTCAGTTTGTCTGCCTGATGTGCTTGTTTGTCCACCTGAATGTCAGCACAGACAAAGCCAGCAACTCCTCTAGAGACAGGACCCCTCATCAGAGGGGCCCCGACCTCAGGAGGAAAAGGAAGAGCAGGGACAGGCTGAGCTGCCTCCTTGGTGATGAAGTAAGGTCCAGCTCAGGAGCAGGATTCCATGAAGTCCAAGGAAATTTTAAAAAGCTTTATTGCTTCCTTGATATAATCAGTAAAAGTAGATATCTGGACCAAGAGGAGAAAGATTTTTTTTTTCCCCCCTTAAATCTTAACCTCAAAGAAGAAAGGCAACTAAATTTAAAATAATGACTTTTGAGATTAGTTAACTAAGCAGATATTGCCACTTCAAAGAAAGTTTAATAAGCTTGTCAAAAGATGACAAATTTAGAAATCAATTTGAAGCAAAGATAGCACTGCTTCAAAATCCTTACCAGCCTAGACAAGAAAGTCAAATGGGGGAAAACACTTTATAAGACACTTTTCAAAGTGGAATTTTAGAGGCAGAAAAAAAGAGGGTAATAGGTATGGGTGCTTTACTGTAAATCTCTGGCAGCAGAAAGTTCTCAAAGGCTTTCAGGAGGTGTCTGCAAACTAACTCTGAGACTGAAATTATGACAGAAAAACATCTAATATTAACCCATCACTTAAGGATTTTTTCTTACACTCAAGTGAAAAATCTGAGAATTTGGGGGTTATTTTTATTAATTTAATGACATTAGTATATAGGCTCCAAGAACAAATACATATTCTTAAGGTGTTGAAGGTCATAACTTTCTTATATATAGTTTTCTTGAATTTCTTTAATTTTCAAGCTATTCAGGAAAAACATTAATTGGATATATATTTTTTAAACATATAACTCAATGTACTCTTTTGTAATGCTTTTTTAAAAAATTAGCCTTCAGAAAACAGTTTCCTTGAACTTTATCATACTCAAGAAGACTAACTGTTCATATTTATTACAAGCGAAAGTTATTGGAAGAGTGACTTTATTAAGAAATCGAAAGACATACCAGCAAGGATGTACGAACACCAAGAAAAAGCTATTTCTTCTGGAAGAAAAGCAAATATGACATGGAGAACTCATAGGGAAGCTTTTCTGTCTGCTTCACCTTCTTTAAAAAAAAACCAAACCAAACAAGCATTTCTTTTTGCAATACCTCTTGAAGGTTACTGCAACATCAAAACGGGATATCATCAATGGACGTGGCATTGGATATCATGCCAGACCTCTTCAGGAAAATCAAGAGTCCATTCTTTATGGACTCCCACTTCTGAGTGGACAAAATACCAACCCAACAGGCTGAGCACAATGTAGGCACAACTGGAATGATTTATTTGGGAAAAAGAGGTTTAGATGAATTACAGCTTATACAAAAAAAATAAGGGAATGAAAATAGGCAATACTTACATCAGAATTAAAGCGAAGCTGGCAGACGTTACAGGAAATTACTTGCTTCTTCTTTGGGGGAATGGACACTCCAAATGTATGGTTTATGACTGCTTTTTGCACAGGATCCATCTGGAGAACAAACAATTGATTTACAACATTTCAGGGCAATGAACGGTACAGAAGAAAAACCCAGCATTTTCTGCTGGAAACTGTTTCTTTTCTTTTTTGAGACAAACAGGAGAAATAAGATTCCATCCCTCATAATAATTAGATTTAATGCAAGTTAGGAAGTTGGTAGCATGCCAGAGTTTATGAAGAAAAGGCAACTTCACTGTTGCTGCCATTCCCAGGCTACTAAAACAGTTCTTTCCCCAGCCCTGCACATCCTCTGTGCTGCAGGGCCCCATTACCACATCTGAATTGCAAAAACCCTCTGAAATCCCTCCCCTATGACCTGCTGATCCAACAGACACATTACAGAAACCACTTTTGCACCCTGACAAGTCACTGCCATTTATTTCTACATGTTTTTCCTTCAGTAGTGAACATTACCCTTTATTTGGAAAATATTCTCTCCTGAAGACCATTTTGTGAGAGGAGGTCCTTTCAGGCTCCTTTAGAAATACCACTTGCTGGGAAAGGGGTTGCAATCCCCAAACATTTCCACGCAGAACCGATGAGTGACAGAGCACATGGGAAGGCTGAAGGTCAGGGGAATGCGTAGGAAGTGTTTGTACCAGGAAAGTCACCAAGCTTCAGAAAACATTTCAACATTGCGGAAAATGTGAGATAAGGGAAAAACTGAATACATTAATGCTAAATTTGACTTAACCTTTTCAGGAACTCAGAACTGATTACATCTTTGCTTAATACCAGGACTCCTGTTGGTCACCAGTTTAGAATATCCTCAAGAGCACAGAGAGCTCTGTTGTTAACCCTGCAGGACCTGGGGAATGACAGAGGATGTTGAGAAAACAGAGCTTATAACTGCTACTGTGTTGAGGCCTCAGTCACAATATGTCATTCTTCCTGATGTGATGTGAATACAGATAAAAATTAACTTCCTGATGCAAAAATATCCAAATGTATTTTTCTAATTCCAAAAATACCAGAATATCTGATCTGGTCTAACAACTGATCCTGCTCTGAACAGGAGGCTGAACAGATGACCTCTGAGATCCCTTTCAACCCAAGTTATCCTGCAAACACCTATGCTTGTGTGGTCTTCCATTCTTTTCTAACATGAGAAATGGATTCTGAAGAGGAGAGGACAAAAAATGCCAGCTTGTAATACAAGATAAGCATTCATTCACCATTTTATTTTTAAACCATCCCAAAAGAAAATAGTTAGATTTGTTACAAAGTTTCGTTTTTCTGAAACTTGCTTTGCAGTAACAGTGATTTTTTTTCTTCCTTTTACAGCAGTATTTGAAGAACCAAACCTGGCAATTTAATCCCAGGTGATACACATCACATACTTCATACTAAGCTGACTCACAAAAGGAAGAGAAAAAGTTGAAGCAACCGATTCATTAAAGAATTAGAACAGCAAATTAGCTGCTTCCAGACTTTCTAAACATCAGGAGAAAGATTGCAATTTTCCCTCAGTACAAATCTTAAGCTCCCAGAGAAGCCTGCACTAATGAGGATTTTCTTCACATATATGCACACACACATATACAAAAAAATTCAAGAAAAACTTATTGCATCGTATCTGCCTAAGAAGACATTCTCTGAATCTATTACCTAGCATTAAACAATTAATTTTTTTGGGATGATTGCTACATCGGTTGCTTGCTGCATTCATTTTAAATCAAATACGTCTTTCTAAATGGCATTAGCATAAAATTTTCTGGAGTGGTGATTTACATTTTATCAGCTTTTGCCATTAAATAATTTATTTCATTGCCATATTAATAGGCATATAAATGGGTACCATATTAATAATATAGAGGGGTACCATATTACAACAATTGCAATGGTAAAAATACCTCATCTAAAATAAATTACTGTTATTAAATGATGCAGTGTTGTTACAATGAATGCGATAAACTCTAAGAAAAACCTAAAATAAATATCCTTGTTTCCTGTTTCGTCTGTTTCTGGAATATACTCACAGTCCAAAGCTTAAAATATAACAAAAAAAGTTCTGTTTCTGACTTGTACCATTTATTGCATTGCCCTGCATAATATATCACAATTATACATGCAGATTAAAAGCTTCATGAGCATCTATTTTATAATAGATATGTCAATATATATTTATCGTACATGTTAAAAAATTGCTGTATTAATAGGGAATAGTTAGTTGGAGTTTTTCTTAAATGGAAGATATGTTTTACTTTTCAACCTGCTGGTAACTACTTTTTAACACTTAGTAGTTACTAATTGTTAGATCAGTTAATCTAGAAGAAATGAGTAATGTTGAAAAGTACCTCAACCATTTGAAGTGTCTGAGATCGGTGATAAGAAACAGCAAAAATACCCACTAGCGACTGCAGTCCCGTTTAAAAAAATGAAAAGGGAAGTAGAAGCAATGATCAATGATTCCTCTGTGTATTCCAGATAACAATCCTCAGTGCCAGGCAAGGCAGTTCAAAACCACACAATGCAGACTATGCACAAAGTCCCAGTTTCAAACAGATGTAGCAGAAGCAGGACAAAAATCTACACAAATAATACAGCTCAGGCTGCCTCCAGAAAGTACCACTTGGGATCCCCAGGGAAATAGTTAATGATCCTTCCCAAACTGGAGCCCTGTGTGCAGTCTGGTCATGATTAGAATTCAAGAAGTGCAACATTAACAATTAATAGGCTTTAAATATATCAGAAACTGGGGTGGATTACAGCATGCTGGAAAAAATAAAATAGTATCTCTCTGTTAGAAGATTAATGCCGCAGGGTAAACTGATCTTGATCACTACACAAAATTATCCTCTTCATTGCAGGGAGGGAGGGAGGGAAGGAACAGGAAAGAGGGAGAGAGTTTTTTGTTGAGGTATATATTAGGAAATGACGCACCATACTTTGCCTAGTGGGGAGCACCAGTATTTAAGAACCAGTTCTATAAAACAAAATAATAACAGAAGCAAACAGCTACCACAAATACAAATAAAAATCTGCACTGAGCTGTTTATGCTACAGGGGAAATTAATAAAGCAATTCACATTGCTCTGGTAGCCATAACTAAGTTTAACAACCTTTTAGTCTTGTTCGCCTATTTCAATTGATTCAATAAAAAGTTAAATTTAAAAATGTCTTTCCAATGAAGTAGAAGGCACTATCTTTTTGCAATGAGTCACTTTAAAACCACCCAAGCTACTGAAGTGAGCAAGGACTAAGAGAATTCAGACAAGTTTCAGCAGTAGTCTACTGTGACTTCTTCTGTAGCCTGAAGAACAGACGGCTAAGAGAGGATCATACAGTGCATACGAATATCTCAGGTGTGGGTGTCAAGAAGATGGGGCTAGGCTCTTTTCAGTGCTGCCCAGATCAAGAGGCAACAGGCACAAATGGAAACACAGGACATCTCATCTGAATACAATTAAAATCTTCTGTACTTTCAGTGTGACAGGGCACTTGATTAAACTGCCCAAAGAGGTTGTGAGGTTTCCTTCCCTGAAGAATCTCAAAACTTGCCTGAACATGATCCTGTGCAACCTGCTCTAGGTGAACCTGAGGGGGGTGGACCATACCATCTCCAGAGGTCCCTCCTAACCCCACCCAGCCTGTGATTCTGTGACTTTCCAATTTCAGAATATGCGAACATGAGAAATACTCTACAACTACTAAAACTTGCAACAATAAGTTTCAAAGCACTTTAAAAATATGAATGTGGCAACAGAAAGGACAGAACAGGAGCAGCACAAACAGACACTGTATTTCCTACTGCTTTTTTTCATATTTTCTCACCTAAAATTTTCCAGACCCAGATGTTTTCTGTGCATTTGGTAAATTCCACTGACTTTCTCTTATATATTTACCCCCGAAACTGATGTAAAACAGTTTGCACTCTTGGCAAGGAGTTCCAATGCCTGCAGTCTGCTGTGCCAAGAAACAATTCATTTTGGTCAAACATGGCTTCATACAATTCAATTTTATAAGACCTGTACCACATCCCAAGTTATCTCCGCATTGCTCAGTCACTCTGTGTATGGAAATCATTCCATTCCTTTCTGCATCCTTGTTTCCCATTTTACTTCTACCAAAATGTAACAAATTCAACTAAATATATTGAAAGCATGGGCAGGAACTGTACAGTACTCAGGGTACATCAGTATTGCACTCTGAGCTGATGTTCTCAGGGAATCACTATTATAAACCTGATCTCACTCCCAAGTCTTGATGGCCAGTTCTTGGCACATTACTTTCTACGCAAAGTTTTGTGAAATTTTCCTTGCGTGTGCATCACTTTGCAATTATCAAGACATAACTTCACCAGCTGTTATTGTCTGGAGTGTCAGTCTCATTGAGGTCTTTCACAATTGTGCTCTTTCTTAGTCCTCACTGCCTTTCTACCATTATCAAACTTCATCAGCTCACTTACCTCTTAAGTATCTCCTTGGCATGCAGGGAAACCCTTACACCAATTTACTTTTCTTAAAAATTTTTGCCCAGGGGTTTTGCAAAAGCCCTTTTGGTAATTCAAACTATGTAGATTAAAACGTCCTCATTTACATGTTTGTTCACTCCTATAAAGAGGGTTTGTAAGGAAGGATTTATCTTTAAAAAGGAATTATGTTGACACTTTTCAGACAGTTTAACAGTATGAGGTGGTTCTGTATTATTCAGTATCCATTAATTTGCCTGGTTAAAAAAAAAAAAAAGCTTACATTCTCCATGGAATGGGTTTTAAAAACTTGCATTCACATTTGCCACCCCAGATCCTCAGGTACGAAGGCATTTTTAGATGAACTGTTACACGTTATCATCAGAGATCCAAGAATTTCATTCTTGAATTCTCTTATAATTCTTGCTACCAGAAGCTCTCCCTGCCTTGCTGTATGTCACAATAGCACAGATTCTTCTGGTGCCTTCTGGGAAATGAACCAGACTACAAAGAGACATGAAATAAGCATCGGAAGGAGAGGGGGAAAAGAAAACAAAAAAAGCAAGTGCATCAGGAGAGCTCTTTTGGTGAAACTGAAGTTTTGGCTATTTAAAAAGATCTCTATACAGAGCAGACAGTACAAGCATCAATTTGTGAGCCTCAGAAATAAATTGCACTGATCCTGTGAAGAGGTAAGCTCTGTCCTTTCCTAACAGCAGCATAACCTTAAATCTGAGTAAGGTTTAAAATTGTGACTGGCAATGTATGCCCTCAGTTCAGTTACCTCTCATCATGATGTAACTCTTTGGTCAAATATAGACTTGTCTGTTAGACAAGATTTTGTAAACAGAATATTGATAAGTGGGTAAAAGAGACTTAACTGAGTATCATTTAACCAGCAGGCATTAAGAAGCTTCTGAAAAACACCAAGAGTGGCCCTACAGCATATTGTGTTGGCTTATTCTGATAAAGCAAAGTTTTAAACTGTATGTGGAACAAGCTGATAATATAATCCAATATTTCCCTCCAGAAAAAAACAGTGGCATGCATAAATTACAAATGCAACATCTAAATTAAGTTCTGTGATTTTTTAAAATCATTGAAATCCACCTGTATTTCAGTTCTAGCTGTTATGAAAGCCGAGCACACTCCGAGTGTCGAGAATGACCATAACCCGAAGCTTACCATAAATTCTGCCACATATATGCACAGCTTCCTACCATAACCATACATGCTATGATAGTTAAAAGAGTGACAAAAGGGAATACACATACTCAACAAAACACATACTTAAAATGCCTAGCATAAAATCAGAAACATAACTATTGCGATGCAATACTTGGCATGCCTGGCCAATGCAAACGAGCAAGAATTCATTCTCTCCACATTCGTGCTGCCTTTGTCCCAATAGGGAACGTATTTCTCATTTGACAAATTCTAAACACAATTTACCATTCAAGTTAATGCTATGCAGTATAGAAATACCACTGGCCTATTACAGGATGGGGATGGTCACATCACAAACAGGGACAGAGACAAGACAGAGGTATTTAATGCATTCTTTGCCTCTGTCTTCAACACAGACAATGGCCCAAGGGGGTCTCAGTGCTCTGATCTGGAGGACCACAACCGTGAGAATGATCAACTCCCAGTCAACCCTGAACTTGCATCGGATCTGCTGCTCCAGCTAGATCCCTACAAATCTATGGAGCCTGATGGGATTCATCCCAGAGTCCTCAAAGAGCTGGCTGATGTCACTATAAAACCTCTCTCGATTTTTGAGTGGTCCTGACAGCCAGGAGGGCCGTGTCCTGGGGGGCATCAGGCATCACTAGCCAGGCGAGGAAGGGGATTGTCCTGCTCTGCTCTGCTCTGGGGCACCCTCACCTTGAATATTGTGTGCAGTTTTGGGTGGCACAACGTAAGAAAGATATTAAACTTAGAGAGTGTCCAAAGGAGGGAAACAGAGATGATCAAGGGCCTTGAGAGGAAGCCATATGAGGAGTGGCTGAGGGCACTTGATTTGTTCATCCTGGAGAAGAGGAGACTGAGGCGAGACCTCACTGCAGTTACAACTACCTTGGGAGGGGCAGAGGAGGGGCAGGCACTGATCTCTTCACTGTGGTCACCAGTGACAGAAGCCAAGGGAACGGCCTGAAGTTGTGTCAGAGGAGGTTTAGGTTGGATATCAGAGAAAGGTTCTTCACCCAGAGGGTGGCTGGGCACTGAAACAGGATCCCCAGGGCAGTGGTCACTGCACCAAGCCTGACAGAGCTGCAGAAGCACTTGGATAATACTTTCAGGCACATGGTGAGACTCTTGACGACGATCCTGTGCAGAGCTAAGGGTTGGATTTGATGATCCTTGTGGGCCCCTTCCACCTTGGCATATTCTGTGATTCTGTGGTGATCTCACTTATTTTGCATTATGGGAACACTTGAGTCAGCTCTACTGATGGAACTCTACCTGAAAGCATGTTGTAGTAAGGTGAGTGTCCGTATCTTTTCCAAGATAATAAGTGACAGGACAGGAAGAAATGGCCTCATTATAGCCAGGGGAGGCTTTGACTGGATATAAGGAGAAATTTATTCATGAACGGGTTATCAAGCATTGGAACAGGCTACCCAGGGAAGTGGTGGAGTCACCGCCCCTGGAGGTATGTAAAACACATGGACATGTAGCACTGAGGGACATGGTTTAGTGGTGCACTTGGCAGTGCTGCATTAACAGTTGAACTCAATGATCTTAATGGTCTTTTTCCAACCTAAATAATTCTAGATGCAAACAACTTTCTTCTCTTGTGGGAATAACATCAATACTCTCAGTTCTCCTTGAGTAACATGGAATGTGCCCAGAGAGGTGTATTTCTGTAGAGGGAGCCTGCAGTTCTCGAAACACTACCACCCTATCTCTCTGCTCTTCACAACATTTTGAGGTTTGGAAAAAACCAGGCAGATGTAAATGGCCAACAATTAAACTAGGGGTGGGCTTCTGTCAGATTCCCAGGAACTGATTTGAAGATTTGTGCAAATGTTTCATTAGAATAAAGAGAATAATTACTTTACAATGTTATAGGTTTTTTACCATAATCCTGTGGTCTGAGGGTTGTTTTAATCACACTTTCTGTTGTTTAACAGGCTTACTTAATGTATTTACAGAAAGAACATTTGCATAGAGCATGAAATCTGGATCTCACTGACATCTCACCCAACCACATTCCGGTTGCAATGAGTCCATGATTTTTTTGGGGTTTTTTTCTCCTTTTTAGAATTCTGAGTATAATATGTTTTTCCCCAACTGCAGAAAGCCATAAGCAACCACTAAGAAAGAATTCAGACCACTGGGACTAGTATCTCCCTTCCCCAAAACACAGTAACAGCATTGTACTCTGAAGGCAAATCTCTCTGCCACCTCTCACTGTGTCGGTCTCTCTCCCTCTGATCAATTTGGCAGCAAACTCCAACTTCCCTGAGGAAAACAGGCTGCAATAGCTGTGACATCCACACACTACTATGTGTGTGTATCACAGTGAAATCAAACTGGAGGCATTTTAAAACAAGCCAAAAATCTTGCTGTAATTCACCTGCTAACATGTCAGATACCACAGCTATCCATACTGAAATAAGAGTGAGTACTTAAAAAATAAAAAAGGAAAGGGACACCTTTGGAGTTTACACTTCTAATTCATTTTTAGTACCAGACAACTAAAAGGACACCCAGAGTTGGGAACAACCTTTTATGTCTTAAAAGGAGGAAAACACTAATAAATTCAGCTTCCTCATTTCCCTTTTAGAGATTAAAGTTCAGCTAATTTTTTTTTTTAATTCCACACTATTTCTATTAGCAGAGTTGCAGGGCTGGTGACCTGGACTTGGGAGACCAATTTTCCAACTACTAGCAGTCAGATTTCCCTCCCTACATTTTTTATGCCCAGTCCTACGGCATAATGCAGAGTCACGTGGTGCGCTATCCTCATGTATGTTCCCCTTTTAAAGTAAAGTTTGCATGGGAAAATGAAAGAGGGGTTGACTCCCTTTGCGTTCCTGTAGTCACAATCACACAGAATACTGAGAGTGACGTCTGCAGCCATTTACAGATTTGGCTTAGGCCAGAGGGAACCATTACATCTCATTTCCTGAAAAATTTATGACATAATTTCATTCACTGAAATGCTTCAGCCCTTCCTATTGCAAAGCCCAATAATTTGCAGTCAACCGGAGCCTAAACTTTAGGACAAAAACCCACTGCAACGGCTTGATTTAAAAGTTTTGAAATAAGCTAATTTACATCACTGTGGAAGCACTGCTTACTGAGCCTATTACAAGCCACTCCATCTAGTTATGCTTCTCTATTCAAGGTCAGCCTAACCTCAAATACCTCCTGAATAGTGCAGGCACTCACACACTGCAATCATATCAGCTCTTAACCTTTTCTTTCATAAACCAAGCTCCTTAAGCCTCTCACTCTAAAAACCTTGATTCATTTTGTGGCTTTTCTCTGACTCCTTTTCAGATTTTCAATATGCCACTGAAACACATGTACTAGAAGTTAGAACAACATGCTCAAATATACATTCTCTTTATCTGCTTAATTAGATCCTTTCTGTTTTAACAAGAAATGCATTCATCATCTTGCCTCAGCATCGACTTGGGAAGCAGAGCTCTAAATCTTCACCGACATGCTCATTCATCCATTCTGTGTGCCAGCACAAGTAATTTCACCATCACACGTCCTTTTCTTAGAATGTTTTCTGATCCAGCCCGAGAGAGGGCTGAAATAGCACCACACTGGGAATCTTATGCTGAGCAGAGACTGCTTCAGAAGGGTTTGCACTTAGGAAGTCTAATTTGCAAAACACTGTTGGACCAAGCTCAGGAGGCCAGTGATGAATTCCAGCCTTCTCAGTAGAATTTTCTTTCTCCTACACCAGTCCAAAATCAATATAAGCAAAATGAACAATGGAAACAGAATCATGGACTTTCTAATCTTTTGCTTTTCTGTCCTCCTCTGTCTTCACACTACTCCAGCTTAAATCAAGTAACTCTGAAATTAAAAGTAAAAATCAAAACCTGGTAATAACTCTAAATTCTTCCTACCTCTCTCTTCTCTCCATATATTGTGCTATTAAGCACAGAGAGTGACAGATAGCTGAGAAATCACCTTTTAATTATTGTTTAATATTATTTTTTCAGTGCTGGGAATATTTCCTCTGCCCTTCCTTCCCTTCATCCTTGTATATATTTACTGCATGTTAAAAACAGTTTCTGAGTTAGAAAACCATAATACTGCTATTTGCTGTTTTGATGTAAAATATCATGAAAATTTAGTAATTGATTCCTATAGAAATATTTGACCCAAAGAAAGAAAGAATTGATGAAATACCACAGGAAAAAAAATAATTCTGAATCTGGTCTCTGCGTCTTCTCAGGCTTATTCTCAAGTGAGGATATAAATACATTAAAGGATTGAACTTGCTATGAGAACACCAAGAATACATATAATCTTGATGGTGAAAATTGTCAAATTTTCTGCTCCAGACAAGACTGGAGACTTTTGAGGGCAAAATAAAGAAGCAAAAATCTGCTGAGAATGTTTTGGGATGAAAGAGAATTTGCCACCAAACAAATGGAGAATAAGTACAAAAGCAAGTATCTGAGGCTTGGGTGCTTTTTCTTATACTAAACTGAACCAGCTTTAATATTGGGCAGCTTCTTTTTAATCCATCCTGCTTACTCCTCTACCATGTTGCAATACTCTCTATCTGTAAACTGAACTTTCAGGAGCCTGACAGACAAAAACCTGAGAAAAATAACGAAGTGCAAACCCAATGGTTAAGCTAATACTCAAGGAGCACAACAAGTGACTTTCCCTAGTGTCTGGCTGGCTCACAAGTCTAACGGTACATTAGTCATTTCACCTGAGTCTTATATTATTCCTTTGTAAAATGGACATAAAAATATTTGCAATCTCACAAAAAGCTGACAGGTCTAAATAATATAACTCTTCAAAATCATCTGAGAGAAGGTGCTGTATAACTGCTATTTATTATTAAGGCTGCTGTTATTCAGAGCACTCAGCTGTGTTCAGCTAAACAAAAAACCACTATCATCTTGCCTCCAGATCCAGCAAAAATATAAAAACATAATGCAGTTTGAGACTTGCTGAAAAGCAAACTAATAATATACTCTGAGAGCAAAACTATTCTTGTTACAGTACCTGTTACCAACTGACAGTAAAATAATATAAATAGGTAAAATAATATGAAAAATTACCTTTCAGCAGAATCCTGCCAAAAGATTCAAGCCTAGGAGTTTGTATTCAGAAAAGGAGCTTAGACAGCACATGGGATGAACAAGATTCCTGATTTTTGCTTTCATCTCTGAGATGGTCCTTAGATATGACCCTTTTCTTCTTAAGAGTCTTCTCTAAGTTTTGGCTTTTCTTGCTCCCAGGCTGCTCCAGAACACCAAAACACAAAGATGAATGGTATCCCATTAGGTAGACTTGCATTTCCTCTACAGTTCTGAACCGTGTAAAGGGAGGTTAGGGACAAATTCAGGGCTTTTGATTAATTCTGTGACCAGAAGAGAATAAAGACACAAGAAACCTAGTCTTGTGAAATGAATTAATATTATTACTTTTCATATACTGAAAAGAAATATCTAAAAAGAGGATAAATTTTAAGTGTATATATAGATTTGAATATAAATGTATAGATGGCTGAATGTGAGAAGCAAATCAGAACCAAGAACTGCATAAGTATTTTGACAGCTGTCTTCTGCTCTTCGCAGTATGTAAGAAATAGAGCCTGCTTCACTTAAAAATCAATAATGATGTTTCTGATTTGGTGTTGGTTGGGTTTCTTTGGGTTTTTGGTTTTGGTTGGTTGGTGGTTTTTCTGTTTGAGTTTAGTTTTGTTGTTTTTTTATCAGTACCACATAGTACACAAACGAACTTCAAAATTCTTTTGATTAATAAGCGCTGTAGATATGACTCTTGAGAAGACTGGTCTGAAAGGCACAGATCATCAAATCAGCCTTGCTCTGCTACTTGAAATGAGCTGGTCGATGCTTCAAACCTGTGTATTGATAGTTTTCAGGTATGCAAAAGAAAGACAAGTTTCATGCTGTGACTTTATATGACCATACAGTACATTTAGACTGTCATAAAACTGTGTATAACTAGACAAAACGACCACTAGGTAGGTCCACATCCAGAAAGAATGAGTACGACAAGAATTAAATTTTAGGTACGTTTTTTATAATCAATTAATAATTATTGCAGCAATTCTCAGTTTCTCACAGAACAATGTGACAAAGCTCTAAGGGGGGGTAGGAAAGCCAGACATGTACAGCCAGGATGCTGCAATAGCAGTCATTTCTGCATTCATCAGACACATGGAGAAATACTTTTCTCTGAAGCTGCTCCAGAATTTTGCTTAGGACAAGGCTTATAATCAGAAATCTTTGTAAACAGAGCTGTGCAACACGTGTTTCTTGTCTTAAACTACAATTCTGTGACTGCTAGCTTTGAGGGGAGATGTTTTCATCATGGTCAATTTGCAAAACATCCTTCAGTTGCCTAATGCCTATAATATTTATGGTTAACAACCCTCTCCCTTTAAACAGCTTCCTTGTGTCAGGAACACACTACTAACTTGAGAAGAAAGCAATTCAATGAAGATAAAGGCTTCTGAGCTTTCCTGTGCTGACTAGTGAAAGAAATAAATACTGCTGAAGTGTTGTAAAGACTAACTCCAAGCATTCTGTAAAGACAGAGAAAAAAAACCTTAGCCAAGGAACAGATTTTCTGGACGACTCAGCAAATGGTAGGATTTGTACATAGAAACTGTATTTCTTTAAAGAATTAGGCTGATGATCTCATTACTTTTACACAAAATAATGGATCTATTGCAACATTTTAGGAACCATTTTTCAAAATCCACACTGTGGATCCCAGAGCTGACTTCTGTTCCTCACCACTGCATGTCAGTGCACTTACTCCTGAGAGGCAGGGTTTCCTATCTGCCTGCTAATCTGGCAACTGAGAGAAGGAAGCTCATCCATCCAATTCCTCTGTGAGAAAATACAAAAGCAACAGGAAAACGTTAAAAAAAATGTTTGAAGAGATTCTCTCTTAAAGCCTGACCATATTATTTAAATAAACACTTTTTTCCTCATAATAATATGTATGAAACATTAGAAACAAGGCAGAAAAGTGCTTATTCAGACTCATGAATTTAATAGAGTTGCTCTTTGAGAGATTCCCGACAAGAACCAGGGAACTTGCATCTTTCTGTCAAAATACCAGCAACCTTAAAGCTGTCAAAGATCAGTTGACAACTCCCTACTTGTGGCATCTTTCCCCCCATATCTAACTCACTGTATCTTAATGGGTGTTTTCTTCAAGTTTAACAGTTTTTGAAAGGTTCAGGAAGACTCAAGTATCTTGTGGTAAAAATATACCACCTTGAATAAACATTTTTCAGGGATTCACAGGTTGAGAAGAATTTTCCCAAAAACTTCTCCCACAGTTGAAAGAGTTCTCTGCTGGTTTGCATCAAAGCCATAGAAAGACAAAGAGGGATTCCTGGCTTGGCAAAACCAAAAACAATCAACCAAAGGATACAAAAAAAGGGACTACGGAAAATTGAAAAGTCAGCAACAATGTGGAGATTAAAGGGGCTCTGGAGGCAGGTACCAAAAGAGGAGAAAGCAAATACTGGTCACAGAAGAGAGGTCTGTACTGACAAAACTTGGGCTTAATAATGTGGTTCCTGAATTACTGCTTTCCTCACCTGTAAGTATCTGGGAAAATAACAATTACTTTCTTTTATTCCCTTAATAAAATGTAACAAGCTGACTCCTCATAGTGTCATTTGTATGGTTCTGGCTACGACTTGGAAAACATGAACTATTATATCCATAATAAATAAAAGTGAAATAGGAATGTTTTTAAGTGTTTTTAAGGACTAAAAGGCAAACCTGAAGGGCCTTTTGTGCCTGCATGGCTATAAAAAAAGCTATAAAATGTTTGCAAGAAAAAACAACTTACCATTTCCTGATTAAAAAAAACCCCAACCAACAAAAATCCCCAAGTGAAACATCCAGCCACCCTGCAAAACATCTCTCCTAAGTCAACTGCTTAAATTTCCTTTCTGTGCTGTCAATGAGTGTAAAGCATGGCTCTTACAAAACTTCACCTGCTCTGTGGAATCAGATGGAGAAGAATAGAATGGGTCACTTCAGTCCAGCACTCCATAAAAGGGAAAAGGGGAAATCAGAGCACAGGGACAGGCTACTTAGATAAAGAGGACCACAGAAAACAGGTTGGCAACATCCCGTTGGCTGCATTTGTAATCTGCTCCCGCCATATACAACCCAGTTCACCAGAGCGTACTTTGGCACTGCAGCAGGGTGTTAAGTGGCTGAATTCAGACCCTGCTAAGGACGGAGAAAGCTCCCAAGCCACAGTGTCCTGCCAAAGTCAGAAGAGGCACTTGGCGCAGAGGGACGAGTGAAGCCAGCAATACGAGTGCCCTGCGCTCTTATCTACTGAACTCGGCTTGTGCCTTGACTAATTACTGGGCCCTTCCAATGAGAACTAGATAGGGAATGAAAATGTGGGTCATAATTGAAAATGCAGAAGAGGAAAGAGCAAATTAGTCCCTCCAAGTAGTTGTCTTGGGGGTAGGCCAGGGATACTTAGTCCAGGCAGGGCTAATGCTGGAGAAGAGTCAGAAATATCTAAGTTACTAGTCAGCTCCTCTTCCCTTCCCGTAGCCCATTCCAGCTGGCTCACCTTCACTGGCAGATGTAAATTATTTCTGGTCCACTTTGAAAGGGGACTGAGAGAACTCTAATATAAAGAATCAGCATAAACCTACTTGAAGAGAAATAGATACTGAGGCAGTAACTAGGCTACATTAACCTGCGTGTCCTCTAAAACATGAAGGTTATGAACTAGCATTTAGAAACCAATCATGGTCTAGTTCGATGGAAAATGTTTCACTAATGTGAAAGCTACAAGAGACACTCTAGACTTTGATTACCCCTGAGGCCATAACAAACTCAGAAGGAAGCATATGAATTGCTGATTATTTTCTATGATGATAGCATCTGAGAAGTTGCTGATAATGCTTTTGTGCAGACTGAAGGGTCCCTGGCTTTACCACTTAAACTAAATACAAGTCATGTAGTGCTGCTCTCATTTCAGAACAAGGAAGAATATGCTGGAGTTTTGAGATTTCTTTTTTGGGGGAGTATAAAACCTTCATAGGGAGATGCAGACAGTGATCATGAAGCTTGCCTTATAAGATAAATCCTAGCTTTAAACCACTTTAGCACATGCATCATTATTACCTCCCATGACGTGATCACAAAGGATCCTTTCTTCATTCAGTACACAAGATGCATGACAAGAGAGAAAGAATCAGGGAAGCGTAGAAAGAATGGTGAAGAAGGTAAAGCTATATGACAAGATGACAGCAAGTGCAAAACTCAAGATTACATTATAATAAACACACAATGGGGACCACAATAATCTTAATTTGGATTTCCACTGTGTACTTAGCTTACAGATTTTTTTAATGCAATCAATATATAAGGCATTACCTGTCAAGGAATCCTTGGAGTCATTTTAGTGTGCTGAAAAAGAACTCTGCTTAAACAATATTTTTTGGTACATGTCCGTGACAAACTGCAGGTACGAATTTGGGAAGTTCCTATAATGATGTCTCACATTATTTTATAAACAAGTACATTTTAAGTAATAACAGGTAATAATTTGAATCAAGCTCTGTATTTCAGACAGAGGGGTATGACTAACTGAGCAAGAGCATTTAGAACTTGATTTCACAAACATGATGTCCCATTTGGATCCACTGCCACAGCGTTTCTTAGAGAGGGTTTGTCCTTCCATACAGCAGCTTGGGTTCAGGCTCTGACAGTCTGATCATGCCTGTCCTGTTCTGACAAGATTATTTGCTGCTACTGTGAAAAGACCAGGAAGGACAGCACCTATTCTGCAGTACCTCTTTGCTTCATTCTGCCCTTAGAAGATCTCTTTCTAGCTAATCTGTTGAAGCTTTATTCCCCTTACTGAGAAATAAAGACATGTATCCAAGGAGTTAGTGCAATCATTCCTCAATTAATTTTTCCTATATAATGAACAAGTCCTAATGAAAAAAAGACAAATTTAATTGACAATTACTATACATACATCCACAGCATATTTAGAACTATTAATGTTTTCAAGAGAAACAGAAGGGAGACAGCTGAAACTGTATCACATAATTCCATGAAGAAAATAAGATATAATTGGAGTAGGCATTTCTTTCACAAAATCAGGGTCTGCTCAGTGCTTCAGTCGAAAGTACCCCATGTGGAGAGAGGCTAGTGATCAGAACACTTTCACAAACAACATGGGAGCGATAATGTTTTATCTGGAGCATCACAGATGGTTTCAGAATTGAAAACTGTCGAAGTTAACTATATAAGAAAGAGTTTACCCCAGATTTTAAATAAATTTCCATAAATAAGAGAAGTTATTTTGGGAAAAAAACTGCATGGAGTGTTCCTTTGAAGATATTTGTAGTTAATACGTTTTACCTTGGTTTTTTTCTGCCCTGGTAGTTACTGTATTAATCTACCATGCATAAACTTCTTTTTCCAGGCAACTAAGTTAGAAACCACCTCCTGCCAAGGTTTAAAAAATGTTTCTGTATCTGACTGCCATTGAAAATGAAAAGGTGGATCCAAAGAAGTTTTCTCTTCAGACCCTATTTCTTTTTGCCATATACAGTGAACACATGCAACAGCATCATGGCAGGGTCCCTCTGTCCCCCTGAAGGCAAAGGGATGAAGGGCTGCACACTAGAAGTTTCACTGTTTGCAGCCCTTGACAAGTCCTCCTGTGAATGAAGTGCATAGATTTCCTAACTGACCCATAAGGCAAATGATGTCTTTTTTGTCTCTTCCAATATTCACTTCCAGCACAAGAGAAAGATTGCAGCACTTTGGATGATGTACATGCTATGGTTCAACTGGATTTAGCTTCTATAACTCAACATTTTCTTCTGGAAAAAATGGTTTTTAAACACTTTTACATACTTCTGCCACCACTTTAGAGTGAAAAAGAAAAAATTTATTATATGTACACAAACCTAGAAATACACATTTGCAAAGGTTGTGCTAAGTGAAAAAGAAAGGAAACGCATGACAGCTGGCATTCATGTGCCTGTCAGTAGATAATCATGAATGATTTAGTTTTCCAATGAGCTTTGAAGTCCATTGTGAAAGACTCTTAGGGAAAATCAATACCTGCAAGATAAATGGCAAAGTCGGTGAATCAGAAATAGAGAAGTACTGAACAACTGTTCCTCAAAACAGAGTTTAAACGTGCAGTGTCTGTGGTGTATAGCAGCATATTTAATATAATTATCAAGAATTCCAAGGGAGGAAGTAGACACTGAGCTGACAATATTTGCAGATTACCACAGGTCTTTTTTTTTTTCTTTTTTTTTTTTTTAAATGAAATGCATGTAAGTTTGGAGAGGAATGACAAGAGCGAAGGATAAACACTCCAAGAATTAGGCAAATTAAATGTAACCCAGATAAATATAAGCTAGTCAAAACTAGTGTAAATATCCAAATTAGTCTGTCTCTAGAGGCTACTATAACTCAGAAATTCAGTAATACTCTCAGTAAGCAAATCATGTTGGTTGACTCTAGACTACAGCATCTCTAAAGAAAGTTTCTTTGAGTCTTAATGAACAGTTCTGTGAAAAAGATCACCTCTAAAACCTGTGCAACTGAAAAGCAGACAAATCAGTAACAAATAAAATTCCCATGTTTATTAGAAAGAGGATGGAAAATTAATAAGAATTGCATCATGCCCAGAAGATGCAAATGATACACTGCTTTCTTAACACTGTACTGAGTTTTGGGCATGCTCTTTAAACATACCTGGATTGTTTTTAATCTTCTAACTCTTTGTCCACAAGCACATTCCCACATCTGCCTCATAAATGCTCAGTTTTCACATACCTATTTTGCAGTCAACTAGTAATATTTGCTACTGTTTATAATATGTGCTGGGCTGCTGACATGTGAAAGAAACTGGCTGATACGTCACCTCATAACCACTCCACGTCACCATTTGGTGTAGCACAAGGCCTGTCAGCAAGGTGTATTTGCAAGTCATGAAGAAAAAAAATGCTCTTGCTGTTTTAATTTCAGACAGAAGGTTAGTCTGTGAAAGGAAACACTTGGCAGTGGTTCAGCTGATCACTGTCTGGTGGTGATGACACTGCTTCCCTTTCCACCGCCCCGCAACTACAGCGACAAGCATGATGCTCTACAGTTAGTGATGATCACGTAGGAACAGACTGCACTCGCTGACTTGGCGGAAATGACTCAGAGCAGTTTTCTTCCTGTTGTCATTAGTTTAAACATTTAAGCTAATAATAAAGTGTGATGGCTAAAAAGCATTTATATAACACTCAGTGCCATTTTACAAGCTGTTAAAGCGAGAACTACAGAAGAGAATATTTTGCTACTGCTGCTCTGATAAACAAGCATTATTTTGGCTTTTTTTTTTAAAAAAAAAAAAAAAAAAGGAACTAAAACCCAAACCAAGATGCTTTACCATAAAGCAAAAGTAACAAGTTCATGTTTTTCACATTGGTTGGCTGTGCAATTTTACAATTTAGAGTTGTAGTTCCAGACATTTAACAATAACCTCCAGTTGTTTTACTGGCTCCATTAGACTTAGCTTGATTCATGTTATTGGAGGATCTAGGTCTTACCTGTCATCCATCTCTTTCCATTAGCTTTTGTTTTTTCCTTTTTTACAGCATGTCAAAATACACATGACCAGAAAAATGCTCGAAATTATTCTACCACTTCTCAAATCTCCATCATGGGATCGTTTTTTTCAATGTGCAAACACCACCTCAACAGACCAGGTGAAAAAACAACCAGCCCCATTCACAGTGCAAAGGCTGGACACCACTCCAAGCCTTTTGTACAAGGGGAAAACAATCACCATGGCACAGACAGAAAGGGTTTTCTAGAACTGTGTCAGTGATGCACTGTTTTAAGGCAGCTTCAATACTGGATATTAGAACCAGATTGGAAAGCATACACTGAAACCAAATGTGGAAACACCTTTACTTACTGTGTTAAAATTTGGGAAGAATCCAACAGCAGAGCTGCTGTCCACAGGGAAGGGCATAAAGGGTTTGATATCCAGGGAAGGCTGCATCATCAAGGTAGGTGTGCGCACAAGCGTGGGAAGTGTAGTAGTGCCTGCCAAGAGCAAACAAAACCAGGAATTCATAGTATTCTGCTTCCCACAACACACACAGCATAGCTGACAAACTGACAAGAAAAAATAATACAGGGAGGTAATAAAGAGGCTCTGTAGGAGTTAATATCATTAAAAGAAACCTATTTACACACAGCACAGATGAGGCAGGGCACTTCCTTATGGCTGTGGATACTCAGAGGCTGAAGAGGAGACATATGGTATATAAATCACATTGGCATGTAGAATAAATCCTTTCTACAGCTGAAACATTCTTCTGTGCCAAAAAGGCCAGGATGGGTGCCCATGAAAGTCAGATGCTTTTACAAATCATGGTTGCCTATTAGATCAGCTAGCACAGACAATGCATGTAAGCTGAAATCCTGGGGTTTGTTTCCAAATAATGAGCTGCATGTTATTTTTTTTTTCCTATTCTGACTATCAGGTGCTGCACAAATACCATTTTAACTAACATGTAAAAGTGCCTTTTTTACAGTGTGAGGCAAATATTAGAGAACAGTCAACAATTACATAATCAGCTAGCATGTAAATAAACACAATTCTTTACATGCAATGCAAACTAGCGTTTTCTAAATTGGAGCCCAGATATTTATCTACAAACAAAAGCTTTCTAAAAATCTATATGCGGAAATTCTTCTTGTATACACTTAAGAATCACTGCCCAACAATATCCTGAAGGAACAGGGAGGCAGAGATGTCCAAATATTCATTTTTAACTAGCTATCTGCCCTATTCACACAATAAGTGTACCTCATACACAGCTTCCAGCTATGCCTGTGGGAGTATTTTTTTCCCTGAAATCATACAAAAAAGACTTCAAATAAAATTTCTCTCATTGAAATAAAAAGACCCAAAAAATCCAAACTCAGTTTCTCCTTCCTGGGTTGAATAAATAATTCAATACCGATTGGAACAAGCAGTGGAACACAAGTGTCCCACACCTCTAAAGGAGGGTGAGTCACTTTCTCCCTCTCCTACCTCTGTCACAATTTCTTCATAATTACCTCCCTCTCCCACTCACTGGTGGCCAGGAGCTGGGAGCATAACAGGCCTCTCAGGAGTTTTCCTGGTTTCAAGCAGAGCTTACACAACACCTGAGCTTTTTCTTGCAGAAGTCATCTGAGCTTTTTTAACCCAGTCAGGAAGAGGATGGGGCAGAGGGAGAAGGGAAAAGAGAGGGAACAGAAAGGGAACTAAAAGAGGGGGTTAGAAAAGTAAACAAGCAATTTTCCCTCTCTTCTCCCATCAAAGAAAATCCTTTGAATCTACATGAAAAATGCCAGGCAACCCAAATGGCCTGCCTGAGTATCAGTCTTCCATGAATTGATCTCCCTTTCTGCCTGTTAAAGGACACACAAAACTGAAGGCAGAATAGATATTTTCATCCTTTTCACTGTTCTGCCTCCGTAGGCACCCATCTTATGGTATCCAAGAGGAAAGCTAAGTTCAGAAGCCAGATGGAGCTGCATGGATTTTTTGGATGACCGAACACTTATAGCTAGCCCTGAGCTCAAATTTTGTAGATGCTGGAGAGACAGTCATTTTGATCACAGCTGCAGCACAGTAAATATTACATTATGATCTAGCAGATAAATAAAAGGCTGAAATCTACTCTCTGTTTCTTCCATAGGAAAAGCATGATGATTGCACAAAGATGGGTCATTGACAGCTATGGAGAGAGAACTGTTTCACACCATTGCAAACAAGCTGCACAACTTGAAAGGAAAAAATACGCTTGAGAAGCTTTCCCAGAATATTTTCTCCCTTCTTCTATCCCAATACTTTCATAAATGTCAGGTTTGTTTTTGCATAAGCTCATGAAGCTCATTGACAGTTGTGCCTAATTAACTGTAACTCAAAGCTTATTCAAGTGGAGTTACAAACATCAAAAAGCTAAAGGCTAGCAAGCCTATAGTTTCTTATTCATATCCATAATGGAAAAGATGCATCAGTAGGAAAGCAGTGTGTCAGAGTATTTATCCAAAAAAAGTATCTTCTACTGCAAAAATAGTGATTATTTCTACTAGGTGGTTCTGAAAGAGTAGATTTACATAATTTGGATTTCAGAGTTGCATTCAAAGAGGAGCTACGTTGTATTCAATTTCCTAAAGCACCATCATCAATCTAACTTCTGCAAGTTTTGCTTTGAAGTTCATATGCAATTAAAGATCTGTGAGGCTAAATAAGACCTGTTTTCTCTTTATATATACATACTACAGTGAAACTATGGTTACATAGTTTAAATCAATTTTACAGAAAAAAAAAACCCCAACAAAATAGACTTACATTGCGACACATTTACAATCAGAGTTAAGGTAGGTTTCTGATGTTGTCTTTGTTCAATGTCTAGAAAGCATTTGGCATAAGATCTCTGAAAAACAATTAGCATCCTCCTGAAACAATGCAACATTCTTTGTACTCCTTGGGTGAGTACAAATCCTTTCACATGTAAAAGACATTTGAAATCTCTCTGTAGTTTTGCACTCCATGGAGTTTCTGCTGCCACAGTAATTTATGATCAGGAAACTAGGACACATTCAGAGTCCATACAGAACATACATGTCTACCAGACTCATTGGTGAAGGCATTAATCATAAGAAATTTGTTCTCTTCCATTTGCCAGTTTACTACTTCAGCAATTGCCAATCAAATATCAATGACCCTGTTGGACTGAAGTTTGACTTTCAGACCCACCCTTGAAAGCCTCTGAAAGAATTATCAGATAAAGGTGATCTGAACTACAAGTAGAAGCATTTCATGACAAAATCAACAAATCAAATGCAATAGGGCAGTTTGGCACTGGCATTGCTCCCAAAAGTCGAACAGATTCTCACCAACACTCGACTAAAATCTGTATGCAGGCCTGAGCTAAGAAGGAATATTGGCATAAGAAAGATGTTGCTGACAATCTTCATTATCTTCAGAAAATTAACAGATGTTTAGGTTTCATTAGCATTGTAATGATAAAGACAACTTACCACGTCAAACACATTGTTTTAAACTACTTGTAAATCTCTGGAATAAATATAACTGAACTTGTAAATTAATTTATTTCAGCTTTATAAGTATTAAACAATATTTTATCTTCATAACTTCAATTTTGACTCCCACAGCAGGCGTTATCTATGTACTGGAAACAGAAGCCACAGACAGACTTTGCCAAAAGGCACTGATCCTCCCTGGTCTCTTTCAGCTATGTCTAAGTAGAGGGAAAACAGGTTTTCATCTCATCAGATGATCTAAAACATTTCATAAAATGAACCCTCCTACACGTATTTGTCTGAAAAACAAGTCCCTGTGTAACAGGTGCTGTTCCTCTTCAGCCACGTGCATATGGTTTCATGTACGCTGCAATGCACTGGAACACTGATGATTTTACAAAAGTTACGAAAGGTTGTAATCTGTACCCAAATTTAATCTGTCTCTAACAAACAAAACATGTAATTAATAGATTAAGCAGTGAAAGTGATACTTTTAGGGAGCAATTAGAAAGTCTTGCATCTGCCACTGCTGTGGCAAGATGTGTCCCCAGGGCCAGTAAAGACAAGCTTTAGGTACCAGAAACAGGGCAGATGACACAGTGTCTTGAAGAATCTCTACCAACAACTCCCCACAGCTCTTTTGCAACTTCACAGAAAAAACTAGCAAGACTACAGTTTTGGCAAAGACAATCACAATTAACTTTGGCCAGGCCTAACAGTCACTGCTCCTCTTGTTCAAGTAAGAGTGGTGACAAGTTCAGTCAAATCTAAGCACACAATTTCTCCCTTTGCACGTCTTAAAAACCATTTGTGACAGTACTACTTCTGTGATTTTCTCCCCAAGTGCTTTGCTTTGCCACTGAAAAACAGAAAAAAAAAAAAAAGTGCCATGTCTGATCATTAACTCCTCTGATTTGGGTCAGTATTAGACCATTACACAAAAAAATCCCAATCCCATCACAAAACTTACTCATCTGAAACACATTTTGTGAACTATTTCAGCTTACTTAAAGAAATGAATTACCTTCTAGACTTGAAAGCATGCTTTTCAAAGTCTTCATTAAAGGCAACTATAGAGAAACCTGAAGCCATACTCCAGTCTCTCCCTTTTATCTTTTACCTAAAAGATATTATTAAAGTGTTTAAATCCTCCCATCCACACTCAGAACCAGAGCAGTGGAAGAGTAACTGAAGTGCTATCAGGACAGAATAAAACTACTTGGTTGACAAAATTTCTGTGAACTGGACAATCTATATCCACCTCAGACTGCCCATGGTTGCATTTGTTTTAACTTGTGCCATGGACAGCATTTGGGAAGATTTCAAAGGGACATTGTTTGAGATAGTCACACCCACCACTCTTTATGTGCATTACAGTGACAGTTTCCAGGTTATGGACAGGCTGTGTTGCCTTTTCTCATCTCTGAATTATCTGACCATTTTCAGCTATGAGGAACATTTACTTCCTACGGCAATCTTGAGGACTCTGATGCGGCCACAAAACAGTAGCAATGTAACTGAAGTTATGGATCAGTTCTGGGCTTTCTCCTCCCTTGACTGCTTTTTTCAGACACTGCTTGAGCCAACGGGACATCTTTGAGGGTGGTTGACAAATTGCCCCTTTGCGCATATTTGCTGAATTAGTTATGGACTGCAACCAGAGTGTGCAGAGCCACCCTGCCTTTAGACCTCACACTGTCATCTCCGCTTGCAGCGTTTTCCTTCAGAGCTCCAGAAGGTGGAAGCAGCACCCTGGAAGGATTCTGAGACTATTCTGCATGTGTTCATCTATGAGCTTTTTCTGGTACCCTACAGTTTCTGTACAGTTTCTTAATTTGTCAGTGGAAGCTTTGAACATTGTCAGAAATATTTAGTTCAGCATGTGGCTCAAAAATCCAGTTTTATAAACAGGTTAGAGCCAGAGGTAGTACCTAGGACTTTCAGACTGAATAAAAACCTCTTCAGCTCTATTGACTATGAGTTGCAAAAAAACCCCGAAAAAACCCACCACCACTACTAAAAAACCCCCAAGACAACCTTCCTACACTTACTTATAAGCAGCT
>JAWWEU010000163.1:23979819-24007505 GCA_035583155.1 Acropternis orthonyx
TTATTTTACTAAAATTCAAAAAACCCCCCCCCCCAAAAAACCAAAACCCTCCCCCCCCCCCCCCAAAAAAAAAAAAAAAAACACACCCAAAAAAACCAGTAAGACCTTCCCACATTTGCTTATAGGAAGCTTTATGGGAAGATAGGCACAACAAAATTATGTTTATAAAAAAACCTCCACCTAACTATACCATAGAAAATGAATAGCATTTTCTGCCTTTTTATCTCATGCCCCTGATCTATCTGCTTCTACCACAATTTTTTCCCCATATGTGACAGGTAAAAACCAACCACTTGCAAGTCACTACATTTTGTTGTTTAGGCATTTGACAGTAGATCCTGAGATATTTCACAATGCTTAATATTAGTCTTTTTTCCTTTTCAGTATGATCAGCATTTAGTAATTTTCTAATTTAATTTGTTTACTTACAGCTATACATGGGTATTAGAGGGTGACATCTGTTTCTGTTTATGCCTAAGATAAACTGTCAAAAATAAGTTAAGGGCAAGTAAAATAATTCAGTTTCTGAACAGCAGGTGTTGATATCGAAATGCTTAAGGAAAAATCTACTCTAGAAGTATCCCATTAATAATACTCATGGAGGTGAATATTAACACATTTGCCCCTCTTAAATAAAAAAAAAAGTTAATAAATACAGCATTTTTAGTAGATTTTTTTCACGTTTCACTCAGCAGAACAAACATTTCTTCCTTATTATATGATGGTATGATAAATGAGACTTACAGCACCCACAGGGATTCCAGTCTGTCAAGAGAAGTATGGGAAAGATAAGACCATTATTTCAACAAATTTTCCCAAATGGTAAATTAACACAACCCTAAGAGATAACTCACTATCCAGGCAACTTATTTTTAAAAATAACTTGAAGCAGAAGCCCAGCATATATGAGACATGGCACAGCCCCTGTCTCATACAGCAGACAACAGAAAATGTTAGCAAGTTCTCTGCCCCCTGGGCACCACACCAACTAACACACTAATGAACGAGGATGTAGCTCCTTTGGGACTTCATATGATTACCATCAGAGCTGCTGATGCACATCTTTTAAAACCTGGAGAGTGCACTCATAAACATTACTAAGGTATCAATGGAACAGTCAGACCTTCCATTGGCGTAATAATGAAGGTAAAAAACACAAACCATACACACCCATCCACGTCTTGCAAATAAAAAACAGGTAAAGATGTGCTCTTTTGTTTTCTTCAGAAGCCACAAGGAAAGGCAGCAAGAAGTGGTGTAGAAATAACAGCACAAAGGAAGAAACCCTCTGTGGAACACTTAAGGCAAGTGGTAAGAAAGCACTGGTCCAGGTCCAGCCTTCCATAGCAACCAACTATTTTGCACTCCTTTCAGAGTTTATTTTTTTCAGTAAATGTTTCAGCAAGTCCAGAGGCATTTGATGCAACTTCACTGCAATGTACAGATTATCTGTGTATTGTACAGTTTAAACTCTTCACACTCAAGAATGATTTATCAAAAAAACATGTCAGATTATAAAAATAATTCTCTCGCTACAAATTAAAACATGATTTCTAGTATGCTTCAGCATGAACTTAGTATTTCTATTATTATCCATATAGAAACAAATGTTCTGTGAAGGTGTACTAACAGAATTCCATATTCTCCTTTTGTATAAAGTCAGATACCATGAAATGAAGTATTTCTATGTTTCAAATACATGTAGGATTCTACCAAAGAGGTCAACACCAAAAATAAATTGAAATCTGGTGCAGCTGAAACGAATGGAATCTCTGGCATTTAATCAATCCAAACAGTCAACCATCACTTACTTACCTAATACTGATTGTCGTATTTGCAATCATGAAAAAGTAGTATAGTTATAAATTGCATGTATTTCAGGTAAGAATTATTAAAAAAACCCATAAACCTACTCGCACTTACAAGTAAGCATATTCATTAGATTAGATGCTTCCTCATTAAAATACTAGGGGTTGATTTGGAATTACTTTAACTTCCATTAATTGTTAATATTCCTCTGTCTAGATAATTGTTTTCCACCTCCAATGCCTTATGACTGAAGGATGTTCACTTAAAAGATAAAAATGTAGACTATATAGACTGTAGATCATAAATATTAAGCAAATACTTGATACATATATATATTCAACCAATATTAAAAAACCTCTGATAAGACAATATTAATATTTTAATATTAATATTCAAAAGAACTGTGCTTTATTGCCTTAATATCTACATTTAGTGTATCAGAATCATATACATGGACAAATAATGTCTACCAGGGTGGGAGGGAGGTTAGGAGAGACACAACAATAGGAATCTGGAATTTCAGTATTTTAGAGACAAATACATTAAAAAAAACACTCTCATTCTGCTTGCAGCTGTACTGCCTTCCTAACAGTTTGCAATAACAACAGCAATCCCCCATAGGTTTGATATAGAAGATACCAGAACAGATGGAGTGCGAAGAGAAGTCAAATAAGTACAAGTGGAACAGATTATCTTGCATTTTTCTTAAATAACTGTGTTAAAATTGCCTGACCATATCATTTGAAGAGCCCTGTCCTTCCTGGGTTTGCAGAACGTGTGATTCACACTGCTGTGCTCTTTCTCATCTCTCTGCCACTCTGTGTTCTTGCAGCTGAGAAAGTACTTGCACACCTGCACAACCAACAGCCAAGAACTTACAGCTACTCTGCTACCACTTCCACACATTTTTTTTCAGTATTTGTATTCCCAAGTCAAGCGAATGCCCGAACTACTATACTAGTATAAAGCATGTTTGTTAACACTGGCTCCTTGTCAAGTCTAAGCAATTAAATAAATTACGGACCATCTTTACTATATTTAGAAGAAACATGCTGGCTGTAGTACAACTGCAATTTGCTATTATCTATAGATAGTATGGAAGTATTTGTCATTAGTTTCTTAAAAGAGATAATTCTCTAGACTCTAAAGCAACCAAGACTATTTGTTGGACTGTAAAAGAGTGCTGTGTTACAGCTAAACACCATTGAGCTCAGTAAGCTGGATTTTATTCTAATAAAGTAATAACAACTATTAATAATCCTAGCCCTAACCCTGCCTGCATTAAGGTCAGTTGGAGTTTTGTAGTTTATTCCCGTTTCTGTTTCTCAGAATCTCCTGACTAGCTCAAGCTTCTCCCTCTGGTCTCCACAAACTGAGCGAGCAGCTCTGCCCCCTGCTCTGTTCTTATCTGCTTCTAGGAAACACTGCTCTGGAGTTGTTTTCACTTTGAAGTTTTCCAAGTATGATAGAAAAAACAGATGCATCTTTTTCAGCTCTCTATTCTCTTGCCATCTGGACTAATGGATATCTTTCTGCAACCCTTAGAATCTGTTCTCTTGATTTATTTAAACCGGCCTACCCCCTGCCTTGCCTTTACCACTCTACCAACACAAAAGCACAGTGTTTGCTTTTCTGCTGTCACCCTTCACTGAAAACACGACATCACCTACTGCCTACTGAAGTCATAATCTTATCCAGAGCATGGTGCAACTTCTTTAACAGACTCTGTTTTTCTCCTCAGTGCACATTCTTAGGTGCTGGGCATCAAGCCTGTCAGTGTCCCTTCCCTCTCGGTGCAGGATTCTGACTTAACACAAGTTCTCTTACAAACTGAAGCATCCCTGATAAAAGAACATGAGCAAAAAAACCCAATTTATATTACCTTGAAAGTTTCACACTTTTGGGGGACTTAGTTGCAGTTAGCTTTTCAGAGTGTCTGTTATCACTTCAACTCTCATGTAACCTGATGTTTCTCAAAATATAACTCTTATTCTGCATTCTGTCACCCCCTGAGCTCATCATCTAATCCTCAGTGAGCCTCAGAAAAGACTTTGTTTCAGGAGGTGCTGAGTTGCTATCCACTAAAACCAAGTAAGTCTGTCCCTGGGAATACTGCTGGGTGATAATTTTTTTAGTAGTCAGTCAAAACCATTATGCCTTAACTTTTAAATTTGGGTGAGTTACATCTGCAGTTGTCTTCTTGCTCCTTATTCCATTTCAACATGCCAATCCACCAGCTCAGCAATGCTACACACAAAGGTAACAGAGGTCTAGACACATATGCATCCTCACAGATGTGTCTAGTCACTTAACCACACATTAGACAATTTCCAATGCTCTTAAAAGTCATCATAGCTCAGAGAATTTCATGCCTCATTTGCTTTTCCCATGTAATGCACAATCTCCTCTAGAAAGTACAGTTACCCAAGTTGCTTCTTGTTTTCTTTTTGTAAGTTCTTTTACTGGTACCACTCCCTAAATATCCTTCAGATAAGATTGCAACAACAACTAATTTAGGTTGTTCAAAGAGGTCTCTTGAAAAGATCAGAAATGGAAATCCAGATCTCCACTGAATAAAATCCACTTTCATTCCAATGACAATTTTCAAATTTTCAGAAATTTCAAGAGACATTTGAATATTCAATCCACCCCTTTTCTATCCAAAAAGTCACAATATCAGGAACAATCTTCCCCTTACTTGCTATCTTTTTCATAGCTGGGTGCATGTTTTCAGAAGAATCTTTCTGTTCAGAAATAAGAAACTATGAGACAGGGAAGAAAGATAGATTTAAAAACCTTCATAATATAGTCCATGTAGCCTACATTCCACATTGAATTTAACTGCTGTGCTGTGGCATAGGCATGCAGCATACAGGCACCTGTCCAGAGATCACACATGTAAAGGTTTGCTCTACCTGGTGCCCCTGACTGAAGCAACAGGAACATCTTCACCCCAGAGGATTTCAACTTTCTCCTAATCAGATGCCATACTACCTCTCCTTTTCAGAACCCACACTCTCTGAATAGCCACAGCAAGAGATAAGTCAGAGCTCCGTTTCTCAACCTTTACAAGTTACCAGTGCTCTCTGTACAACTGCACCTGGAAACATAAAAAGTGCAAAGAACTCACCCCACACAACAAAACATGAGCCAGACTCAGGACTTCTCTCAACTGAAAATACAAATAAAGGTACTTTAACCTGCCTGTTAAAAGAGCACAAGAGTTGCATTTCTGACCAAAGTTCCTTAGGCCATTTACAAATGGCAGATACTACAAGTTCACCAGGGCATTACAATATTCAGAAGCTGCATAGGTTTTTGCTATGACCACACAATCATAAATTGTTTTAGCAAATCACAAGCATAGCGAAACAGAGACCAAGTAGTTCCATAAAGGGCTTCCCACTATTAATCAGTGCCCTGATGCTTACCTTAGTCCCTAAGGTTATGATCTACCTCCTCTGCAGCACTTAAATATAAACACAGCTTAAGACCCAGAGGTAAATAACCCTTTCATTTCAAAATGGTACTTTTGTGACTTTGGGTGCTATGAGACAGCAGGCAACCAGCAAGCCTGAACAAATCTGGACTGTTGTAATTGTGTGCTTAGCTTTAATTATCCTTTAGAAGAGCACACACTGTGTCTGAAAGGTGCCCTCTAATTCTTGGGGCTGTCCCGTGCAGAGCCAGGAGTTGGGCTTTGATGATCCTTGTGGATTCCTTCATACTCAGAATAATCTGTGACTTTGTGATTATAGGAGTGTTTGCAACTTCACCCCAGAGGGAGGGCAGCCTGCTATTGACATCACCAGATCAAATATAATCTAAAACACTGATAAAGCTCTATTTCAGTGGCATTTTCCCTGCTATTATTCTTAGAATTAAACTTAAAAGGGTTACTAGCTACCCGGGTGCTGTAGAGCTGCATTTTAAGTAACTTCGGTTAAAAACAAAAACAAACAAACAAAAAAATGGAATAAAAAAAGAAGAAAAAGAAATGAAAAGAAATGGTGTCTGCTTAAATTTTTTGAAGAGTTCATAAAAGGGGACCTCAGAGTACAGGGTTACAGACAGCATGGGGTCATGACATTCAGAAGATCAAAGTCCATGAATCCTTGCTCTCCTGAATTAAGGTGCATTGCTTTAGATCTTCTCAAAGTCAGCATTGATGAACAAGTAAGAACTTGAAAACTTATAAAACTATATGTTATCAAGCCTCTATTACACAGAGAGAATGAAGACAATAGATTTCAAATTAACAGATCTTTTAGCACAGATAGCCACATTTGTGATGTTCCTGAAAATTAATTAAACACTTGCATCTGACTAGAAACCTTGTTTTACTTTTGGGTGCAGCAGTGCACCAGCCCTGCCAGGGGATGGCACCTAAAAACATTTGATGCTGTTATATTTTCAAAGAATGGATGACATGAATGTCAGCAATTCTACCCTCAGTTACATTCAGAGAGATGCAAAAACAAAAGAAAGCAGTATGTAACAGAATGTTTGTGTTAAACTGAACTGAGATTGGACGGAAGAATAACTCTTTTTAACAAAACATTCAAAATTACTTTTAACAGGATTTCAGGTGGTATAAGCCTTTTAAAGAAAGTCACGTGTAGTTTCCCAGAGACTAATTATTATCACATTAATATGATTTATTTAATAAACTAAATGTAATTAATCACTTTACTGCAAATAAAGACAAATAAAGAGAAGACAAGAGTCGATATAAAAAAAGGGCAGCACAGGGAGTCAGACCAGTCGTAAACAAACTGACACCAGGCGACAGGAGAGAAATTTGCCTTCAACCAGACCAGATGGAGCTGATGTCATGGCTGTGAAACAGGGAGTATCAAGATGGAAGCAGCTGAAAAAAATTTTGTGAGCACTGAGGCATCATATTCTCATGCAGACTCACCTGAACCAGCCCACATCTTTTGTGCAGTGTAACAGAGAGATTTCATGCCTGCCACACTGTGTTTCTGGTTATTTCTCTCAGGAGAGTATCTGTTGAAGTTGATACCATGGCAGTGTTAACTCAAGCCCACCTTATGAACAGAGCAATCCTGTCCTGCATTCACAGACTAGTGACTCCTGCATGTGCTGCACTGCACTCAGCTCCTGTACTCCTTTGTGTACTTCATATTCATTTGTCCTATTCCTCAAAGGGAAGAGCATCTATTAGTTCTTAAAGTCAGTCTGTTCATTACTCTCTTTTAATATTATTGTGACCCCATTGGATCTCTCATGGCTCTGGAACCTCTTCACAGGTGGCAACAGATCTGATATTTTCATCCATTCAAGTATCCTTGCATCACATTTGTCAGAGCCAGGGCTTTGAAGATTCTAGTTCACAGAGACACTCTGACCTGTTCTTATAGGCTTTTGATATTTATGTCGATGACTGTCACATTAACACAACTGATCTTTCTAACAAAAAGTAATGCAAAACCGGCACCATGCAACCCAAACTTCTTGGTTTCCTCAGACTTTCACAGAGTTACAATCCACCTTTTTATTTGGAATTCTCTAAGTATTGTAAGTGCACTTACATAAAGATTTCTTAAAGTTAGATGCTTATTTCAGTCTCACTTTATTTTCTAATGTTTTTCTACAGATTCACATTACTCTTTTTTCATCATTCTTAGCAACTTAAATTACTTCCATTTCCAACCTATACATACAATTCTTGTGCTTGTCCGTAACAATTTTATAGTTTAGTCAAATTATCCTTGCCACACTTTCTAACTTGCCTTTGCCATGGGAAAGTTTGCTGTCATGCTGTTATTAGGATTTCTTTAGAAGAACTTTCACACCCTTGGAGAATGTTTGATTAAAAAAAAAAAAAATCTGATAAGCATATCTTACAGAAAAAAAATCCACTCAATTCTCTTCTCAAAATTACTTTCACTACTGGTTGTTTGGTGTGTTATTATGTAGCAACATTTTGTTGGATTACCTAAAAATCAGACAAGATGGCTATTCTGTCTCTTTTTCTAATAAAACGCAACACTCCATCACTTCTAATAAGTATGCTCTTTACTATCTTAAAAATAAGTTTAAGATTTCATTCTAATTTTAAAAGCAATAATCAATGCTTAATGTCCAATATTCTAAATGCTAGTTTAAAGACAAATCTAAGCAGCCTACACGCTCCAGCTTGCCTCCTGGAATAGGCAGATATATTTCTCTCAGCCTTTCACTTTCTAAATCCCTGGTTATATACCACGATAAATAACTGAGCCTATAATTCTGAGTAGTGAGAAAGAAGCAATGCACACCTTTTTTTTTTTTCCTCCTCTATTCTGTACCCTGATTTAAGAAGGTGCTGAAGTTCCCAGTCACTGGGCTTTAAGTCCACATTTAAACAATTCATTCTCTCAAGAGTACCGCCACATTTAACCTTACTTCACACTTCAGTCTTGCCTATTGCTAATTAAGAGAGGCTTTTCTACTAAAAGGCAATGCCAATTTTACAGAGAGTATGGTTTGAAATGTGACTTCACGTATCTAAATGATTCAAAACTTAACAGTGAGAGTTGAAACGATGTAATTCAAAGAAAGGGCATTGTTGTTTTGTGACGTGGCAAGAACTAGCAAAAGGCATTAAGGAAGAAAAATATTGGTATTGCAAAGGCATGGCTCCCTCCCCATAGTGATATTTCTAGTAGCTATAATGCCACTCACTGCAACAGGGAGAGTAAAAACCCTGAAATGCAACCCAGATTATTGGGCAGAAAATTATTTGTGTAAGATTTTGAAGTCACAGTTGAAAGCATTTGATAAGTATATGTGGGGAACTGCAATGGGTCTGCAGATCCCTTGGCAGAGCAAGAAGAATTTGACCTCGGTGAGATTGTGTGCCTGTGAAGCTACATCCCTGAGCTAGAGAACTGTAAACAACTTGCAGGTGCTGAGAGAACTCAGAAAACTACAAGATGTGGGATAACAAGATGGGTGAATTTGTACAGAGACCAAAGGTTATAACGGTGGCCAATGAATGATTGTTTATATGTAATAAGCACCAATAACGTTAATGCACGTACACTTAGAAAAGGTAGAAAAAGCAGCTGTGCAAAGAATAAAGGGGGGATTCTATGTCTGACTTTCTTGTATATTTTGTCGTTTGTCCGTCTCAACAACGACAAGTATACTTTTAGACATAAGGAAATCTTAAAAAGACTCCATAATCTACCTCTGCTTTTCCCATTTAATTGCATATATTTGTGAAACCAAGGGAAGCAAGACTGCTTTTATAAACTTAAGACCTGGAGGTACGATGTGTGATGTACAAACCTCCGGCAAATGATTCAAATGTGGATCTATTACCCTGGTGCAAATCTGTCATGATTCTGTTTAAGTCCACAGAGTCACTAGGATTAGCAGCAGTACAAGTGTGAAATTTGGCAATTAAGTTTGGCAGGAGGAGCTCTGTATAGAAGCAGCAGCTGCCAGGTCAGACACTACAGCTAACCTTTCCCAGTGCAAAGTAAGAGTAAGATGAGGTACCAAGGGTTTTGTTCTCAGTTTTATTCAGTTTGTTACTACACCAACAGAAATTGCTATAGGCTCTTTGTTGACTAATAGTTCTCAAACTGCTGCCCAGAGAAACCTAGTGAGGACATCCACTGTACAGACACTGGATGGGAAGAGGTGAACAATTATGACATTACACAGACAGCACCATCTGTAGTAGGAGGAACCCAGACAAGCAAGTCACACAGAATGACTGGTAGTGCAGGAAGAGCATCACAGCTTACCTGCTCCTCCATTACCATGTATACTGGACTACACATCACAGCTCTCCCTCTGTTTCTGTGCAGATGTCTGCATTATAACATCTTCCATAAGTATCTGCTACAGTACCATGCTAAATTTGGCAAGAGAGAGTTGCAAAGATAGGGATGAAAGACTGTCTCCTTAGTAAAGGTCAAGGCTCATGTGGATACACCAAACATAGTTTCACGCTAAGCATGTGTTCCAGAATGGGTTTAAAGTGTGTCATGTATTTCTCCAACAGATACAGCCTTTCAGAGTGAAACCATACCCAAGAATACACTCACTGCCCTGTAACCCAAGGATTCTTACCACAAGTCTCTAATTCAGGAGCTGAAGTTCCTTAAGGAGCTGATTAAGTAGGCAGCTCTGAACTTGCATTTTGCAGTTGCAGTTCAATCATCAACAGAAAGAGCCCACATTTTTTAACAGAGTCACCTTCAAGAGACAGCATAAGTGATCTCCCTCAACCTCCACTGGCAGTACCTACACCCTTGGAATTTCTGTGTCTTTTTCCCAGAGGTTTCTGCACAATGCTATGGAAGTATTTAAGAGTCTGGGTGAAACTTCTCTATTGCTATAGTATATGCCTGTCAGCACAGAAGCTCAGACAACTGAAATTACCATTAACTTGCTTTTATGCACTTCAATCAGGAAAATGCATGATGATCTTGGCTGGTTCCAGAGAAGATTCTTAGGCATTTGAAAAACTGTAGTCAAAGTGGAGGAATTACAAGAATAAGTCCATTTGCCAGCAGTAGGATGTTTAGATTGATGTTCTAAATCTAGTTAAAAGATGACATGTATTAAGTTTTGGGTTTGGTTTCTTTTGTTTGTGTGCTTGTTTTTAATTTAAGGTCCATTTCACTAGTTTTACACAGGCAGTTTTTAATCTTACAACTTTCTGCCAACACAGAAATTCAGGCTTGTACAACTCTTTTTTCCCAGGATGCGAAATTGAAACATCTATTAAACACTTCTGAAAGTTACAATAAAAAAAAAAAAAAAAAGAAAGATGAGTCATGCAAAGTGAAATTTAATCCTTGGATATATGTTCTATTATAAAAGAACATAAATGTATATCACATATTTTAAATGCTTTATGGAATGTATATTTGATTTGAGCATCGTGACTGATATGTCAGTTTAAAAAAACATATAGGTGTGTCTTTAGACAACACTGGAACCAGAACAGAAAACAGCCATAAACATTTTCTTTTCTTTCCCCAGATTTAACAGCATTGCTGGCAAGAAGGGACTTCAGAAGAGCAATCATTCGACATGAAAAAAAAACCCAGAGGAAATACTCCTCCAACACAAACTGAGAAGCAATCATCCTGTGGCATGAGCTCTCACCTGCAGCACAGTACTCAATTCTTTGTATCCATGATGAAGGATAGGAAAAATTAACTTGAAATGGGAATTAGAAGAAAGCATAAGAGCAACTGGATTCCAGTGCGGCAAGCATTAGAAAACTTCAGCTAACTTTGAGATTGTAAATTTCTGTGCCTACAAGAACAGCAGTTTGAACAAGATTAGCATTGCCCAGTATTTCTACTTCTGTATACATATATTCAAATACAACACTGGGGGAAATCTGTAAATGAGTCTAAAATCACCTGGTCTTTATATGCTGGGCTAGTTATAGATTGATAAATCCCTTCATCAGGCAGTGGTGTAGAGTTAGACAAAAACTACAGAAAATAAAAAATATCTGGACATTTTGTCTGAAAAATCTTTAGTGTCCTTGATCATGCAGTGAGAAATATGAAGAAAGGTATAAATAGTAAAAATGATTGATGATTTTCCAAATAGTATTTAAGTTGCAAGAGTGAGGGATTGACCTGTCAGAGTAGCTACTAAGGTGAAGGAGGAAAAAGTGGATTTAATAGCAGCCTAATAACCTGGCCACAGCATAAGGGACAAAGCTCAAAGATTCAATGTATCCCTTACATGAAGGAAGGACTTATCAGTCCCTCTCTGATAAACCTTTTTGTGGTGAGCAGTAGGTACCTTTTAACAGGAAAAGGATTTACAAACTGAAAAGAGGCTAAGGTAAAGCAAGCTCTGGGCAGTCTAGAAAATACAAGAAGTTAAATATGGACACCCTTGGAACAATACATGAGAGATATAGAGGCAAGAGGGGGTACAGGTATTCAAAAGACTTCTGAGGTAAAGAATTCTGAAAGATTTGGAGAATAGAACTGAAATAAAAAGATATAAGTGAGAAAAACAAGTCTGAACAGTTAGGAAAAGCTTCTTGACACCAAGATTATTCTGAGTGATATTTAATGTTCATGGTGACAGCTTTTTTCAGCTGAACCAAACTATGGAAATAATCGTCCAAGAGAACTTGAGATTCTCAACCAAACATGCTTTTGTATCAAGACTGAATAAAATGGTGCTGTATGTACCAGAGAAGCAATTCCACACTGACTAGGAGAGGATTAGATGACCAGCAATGGGTACCATGCTTTGCAATAAGATATTTATAGCCAGTGTCAAACTTTTATGAAGTACAAGCATGGCCTTGCTTGATTTCAAGGAGGCTATGTCTTTCAGAAGGTGTTTTATCATGAGTTTTGGTCAAGGGATCAATAAAACAAAACATATCAGAAGTAAACAAAACCACAAGCATATGCTACAAGGTAACATCAATGATGCCCCCAGTGCTGTGTATTTTATCGTGTCCATTCTATGCACAAAAGTGGGTCCTTCCTCCATAAAGCTGTCAAAAGCTTAACATTATAACATAGAAATAGATAGACATAGCTAAGTAATTCTTTGTATAGAGCAGTAAAAGGCTTTAGTTTAAGAAACAAGAACACTTACTTCTGTTTGAAATTTGCATTTTTGTTTTCTGATAGTACTCACAGGTTTTTTGCATTTGAAATGCAGAAAAAATATAAACACTAACAGAATTACTCTGGAATTATGAACCTAGTCCTGCAGAGAAAGGGTGTTGACAATTGAACAGTTTAGTAGTTCTCAATACAGCAGCAGTTGCAAATTCTGGGAAGAGAAGGTTGCTAAGATTCCCTCTCACTCTGTAAGTGGAATTTTCCGCTTTATATAAATACTATTTTTGTCAAAGCAATTTGTAGAGTCATGCTACCACTGCACATGAAATGGAAAGTTCCACAGCTGTAATGAAACTGGGAACTTTTGTTCAGGGTACACTTTTATTTTCATATTAAGGACAAACCTGTGTCATAGTCAAGAGCACCATTACTTATCTTCGCAGTAAATGCAAGACTCACAATTTTATTGCTAAATATCAGTTGTATCTGATTTTAAATGCTAATTTTCCATAATGCATTCCTAGCAAAGTTCATGATAGAACACCCTGAGCATAGCTGCTAGTTGCCATGCCCCTTACACCTACTGTAAGTACTCGCTTGCAGGCAAAGCACTATGAGCTGCATCAACAAAAAGCAGAAAGAGCTTTCATTTGAGGACATTAAGACTTGTACAAGGTGCAACGAAGCAAGATATCTATCAGAGGATCTATACTTACTTTTTCTAGAGTGATGGCAACTTTCAGCCATTATTACTGGGTACATCAAAGCATTTTGATTAAAAGCTGATCACTGACTCATGGAAAGTAAGGATAGACAATCTTGAATCATCCAATCCATCTACATGAAATAAAACAAGAATTCTACCTTAAATCTACAATGTCAGTCAAACATCATGTTATTTGAAAATTACTTTACTATAAATAGCACTCAGAACAGAGGGAAAAGAAGTAAAGGTAAGTGAAAGGCTGGCAGGGAAAAAAAAAAAAAAAGATTCTCATGGTTCCATGGAATTTAGTGTGATTTCTGTATATGTGTGTATTTAAAAAAAATAATAAAAAAAATCACATCTTTGAACAGATCTATTGACTAGAAACTACAAAAATTCCTAATACATCTCATAGTTAAAAGAAGGGTAAAGAAGTTTATGTGATATTTGCAGAGCAAATAGCAAATAATGACAAGTGTCATGAACTCCAGATATTCTGGAACTTAAATTACTTGAGAGAAAATACAGAGGAAAAGAATGAGAAAGATCGTTGTTGTTAATTATGTAGACTAATTGATGGAGCTACAACAATTGCTTAGGCATTTCAAAGTTCATCCTTCAATAGCAACTAGATGTTGAAAGAACTGTTCTGTCTAATACAGGTGAGAACAATACAGACATATGGCCCACATTTCCCTGAAGGTCTGGAATCCCACTGCTTCAAGTTTTGCTTATGCTGGAAAATTTACAGTTACAAAAGTATAAATATGCACTTGGATTGCAAAGAAAATTGTCACTGGTGCTAAATCACAGGAAAAAAAAACACAAAACAAAACAAAACAAAAAAACCCCACAAAACAAAAAAACTTGTATGCAACTTTCAGTTTTCAGAAGAGTTTATTGGGCTGGACTTAAGGTCAATAATACCTTTGCTTGTAGGTTGAACAACTTAGGAAATCAGTGGATTTAACACACACAACATGTCAGAAGGGAAATGCTCCCCAAAAAAACAAAGCAAAGGGAAGAGGACTGAAATGGGATATAAAATTTCACTACCTCAGTGAGCAGATTTGATTTCACAGAATTGAACCTGAGAGAATACTGACTTAAGCAGGCACTGCTTAGTTTGAGGCCAGCCTGGAGTTAGCTGGTGGCCTTCAGTGATGTACAGTCACATTTGGCACTATTACATACATAACTGTCCTCAGGAGAGCAAACAGGTACAGAGAAGCCTGCAGTATTTGCTAACACAACTGTGCAAAAAGGAACCTGTCAGTCTCAAGTGCTGCTTTTAGTCTGTCTCCTATGGGAAAAAAAAGGTTCATTTTATTAAGTGACCTGGCACCTGTGGTCCCACACTTCCAGCAACCCGTACCAACTAATCTCATCCATCAAGAACGCTTGCCCAAGTTTATTTCAGTCTCATATAGATTTCCACTATTCTCTCTTCTTTTACTGCTTTACACATAGTTGGATATATCTGACAAACAAATGAGTAGGTTAAAAGTGTATATGACAGAAATCTTGACATTGGTGATTTTCTCTGCAAATGCCTTTCAGCTGACAGGCAGTTTTCTTAGCTGCTTGCCCTGATATCATACCCATGTGCTGATGGCAGAATTGGTAAGAATATGTAAGATGACTAACTTTTCCCTCTGACTGGTATCTCTCCTCAGCACCATGTGCCTACTGTCGTTGGTAACCCTGATAGCATGGCAAAAGACCCTGCCTTGAGGGTCTCTACCCCATGCACAATGGCCTGCTGTCCTGAGAGCCTGCTCCTGTAAAGCATTACACATTTCATCATTGCGGCTTAACATAAAATAAGTTCAAGCACTCATCTAGAAAAGATTCCTTGTAAAGAGCCACATCTGTGCTGACTACAAAGACAACTTCCTGAAGTAGTCCATATTTTGAAAAGCACATGTTTGTATAAGCTTTAAAAAAATACATGATAAAAATATCCAAGACCAAAAAATTTTTAGTTCATTCAGACTAATACCGGACTTTTCACAAGACAGTTATGAAGCTGTTAACACAAAGTAATAAATAGTTTGCAACAGTGCTCTCCTTTGAAATGTTCCAATGTTAACCATGGCAGTGGCTGCATCACTCCCCTAGAGGCAGATCTGGTCTCAAACTGTACAGCAGAAGAAGCTGTAAGCAAACAAATGAATAACTATGAAACGTTGAGGAAGATGTAAGGTTAGAATTTTGGTTTCATTAGGAGTTTTAAGAAATTCTAATTAACTGTGAGCTTCAATAACTCTCTTCTTTTATTTGCATGCATGCTTTGGGTCTATCTATAGACTTTGAAAACCAGAAGACTACTCAGAAAGCTTTTATATCTGAGACAAATTAAACTAAGTATGGAAATCTTAAGATTCATCAAGAGCTGGATGTGTTTCATAGTGCAAGCAGCTAAATTATTAGAATAAAACAAATAAAATACCCTAATGTTATCTTCATTAAGGAAGGACACAAACAGGTGTAACTGGATCCATGAGTAACCAAAGACCACATGAGCATCTGTCCAATTCTCTGAAGTTTAAAACAGACATCAGATGGTATCCTGTGCTGTTGTCAGTGAATGAAGCTGTTCTGTTTGCCTGCATTAAAAGAGGGTCTGTGCGATGCTGTCAAGTCAGACTCTGAAGAACAACTGCTTGCACTTTCCATTCTCCATCTGTCTCACAGGGGAGAGAAGCCTACTTTGAAAACAGACAGCTCAAACAATCGGGAATCCCGTATTCAATAAATGCAGTGACACTTCTACGAAATATGGAGCACTAACATGATACATTAACTGGAGAAAGTGGCACTCAAATTCAGCTAATTTAAGATTCCAAGAGTGGCTTGGTACACGCTGCACTGACAGCATGCATACACACATATTAAGAGGCAGAATTCCCACAGTATATCCAGCACCAACAGTTCATATAGATTTGTCAAATATCAGACACTAATTACTTAAAATAATAGTTTTATTTTCATTAAATCACCTGTCACTACTTTTAAGAATGGATTTCCTCATTTAGCATGTCTCAACTACATAAAACCTACTATAATTCCTATTCTCCCTGCTTTACCATCAATCATCCTTTTTTTAAATTTTTCCCTCATAGTTGGTTTCCAGTATAGTCTCAGCAGCATTCAGTCTGATTTTCTCACAGCTTTTTCCCCAGGAATTATTTTCCATTTTACATGTCAGTAAAATATCCAAATCCCTGACCACCATGGGATTAAGATCTAAAATTGATGATAATCCCTGCCCAACTGCTTTTTATTTAATTATGTGTAAGAAAAGCACTGCCCTTACTTTGTTAACATATTTTCTTTTTCAGATCAACACCAAAGCTAGATGAGAAGTTTAACTTTTATCCCTTTTAGGAACCGATCCCACTTTTCTAGAGTGACTCTTGTTCTCTGTTCCATCAAGAAACTGAGAAGAAAGCTTGAGCTCCTCTGCAGGTGGCAGGTATGGTACACACAAGGAGCTCCTGACTTTTCACACAATTCATTCCTTTAGAAAAGGTAAACCACAGTTCCCTGTTAAATTTGAAAGCAGTATGTCATGTATAGATTACAAAAGCTGCCAATTGTATCAATCTTATGTTTCGGGTATATTTTCTGCTTCAGAATGTCCCATGCTGTTATACTGCAGCCATAGGTGGAGTATCTATTACTGATTCTAAGTGACATTGCACTAGCACCCATTTTGTTGCTATCAACAGTCACTTGCACATTACAGATATTTTGGCTGACATCATCACCTACTGCTTTGTTGTTACACTTAAAGTTGTCATGAAGACAAAAGAACAGCTGAATAGGAATTTTAATGCTTGAGAAAGTTATTCTTCAGTAATAGGAAGCTACTTGTTGGTATGGAATCTAAGGGTTTAATAGAAGTTATTTTATATAGTAAGTTTTGAATCAAAGCCTTACTCAAAAAAAAAAAAAAAATTAAAAAAAGGGCAAAAGAGAGTTGTGTTTCCTCCTGCCCACCCCAGCTCTGCCAGCAATGAACAGAGGCAGAGGAGACTGTCTCCCTGCTGTGGCACAAGACATACACACAGGGGAAGTTGACTCCAGCCCCATGTCCTGGATACAACAGTTGCTGAGCCACAGTGCTTACCTTATTTTCTCTTCATATTTGGAAAAAAACTCAAAATGGGAAGGAATAAGGAAGTTCCATGCTTCATCTTCCCCACCAAGTGCTTCACCACCTCAAGCAAAGTGCTGCTCCAATCATAGGAACACAATACCAGCTAGGAAAAAAATCAAGGATCCTCTCCTTGAACTTTTCCCTCTAGCTGCTCAGACCTGCTTTCCCTCTAGTATAACCCTTCCTACATAGACTATGTGCAGAATCTGAGACTAACAGCTGAATCCCACTTCTCTCTGCTCATAATCCATTAACTCACATTACAGTGTAACTTGCAACTGATGGGAATTGAGGGCACTCCACCCTGAGATATTTGGCACCTTTCAGATTCCCGTCCTAGATGTTTAAATCCTTCATCTTCCTGCAGCTCCTGCTCCTGACTGGACAGAATGCATGGGATCAAAGTAAGTATTACGTTTTCTATCTTAAATCCTGTTGTTGGTGAGTTAGAGAATTTCTAAAGATGATTATAAATAGCAGATTATCCCCGGTTTGGTACAAACAAAATGCAATAAAGCAGAGTCTTCTTCTGCAAAGCTAACCAGTAGACAAAGCATGCAGCTGTCAGGGACAGCTGAAGGAATATTTTCCTATGCAAGGGCCTTCCCCTCACCCTCTACTTGACACTGCTGCCTTGCTCCCACCACCTTCAGTGGCAGCATGAACACAAAATCTGTTCCCAGGGGTTCCTGCCTGATCCTCCCCCAGCAACAGGAGTAGCTTTAGCCCCTCAATTTCCTGCCCCGTGAGCAGCCCCTGACTTGTCTGTTCCCATGAGGTTCAGGATAATATAGTCAGGAGGAATTGTTCTAGCAAGACAGTAAGTGGAAGGGCATAATGCACAAGAGGAGGAGGAAGACAGAGAAAGATATTTCTTCCTTCTCCTCAGCAGACCTCCCTGCTGAAAGGCACCTGCATGCCCTTTCCCACCCACTGAATTGTCCCGCCCCCTGCCTTTGCTCCCCACAGCCCTGACATCCCATTTAAGGCTGCTGTTACCTCTACAGTAGCCTCTTGTGAACCCTCAGCTCTCAACAACCTGGCCTCTGTGCCAAAATACATTTTGTTGACACTTCAGAAAGAACACTTCACACAGAGGATTATGATCTTTTATTCACATTGGACCAAATCTGCTTTTGCTAAGAAGCCTTGAATTAACTCTGGAGCTCACACAGAAGTAAAAATATTAAATGTTAATATACGAAAGGACAGGCAGAGGGCTGTTCCTCTAGCTTGGAAGTCTCCAGCTGCGTGAGAACATTCTACTGATAAACTGAAATTAAACACACAGATTGATTCTAATTTTACGAATTCTCTGATCTACACTAAGGGTGCTTAAAGTGGAAATAAAATTCTTAAAAAACACTACTTTTTTGTTCTTTTGAGTAAATACTTTTCTATCACTTGACGGAGAAGAGGAGAGACAGATGAAAAAGGTTTTAATTACAATTATTTCATTCAGCACCTCAGATATCATTCATCTACAGTACTAAAGGACATAATACAAACAATCACAACAACAAACAGAAAGAGTGGAAATATAAAAGCAACTTCATCAAAAAGAGGGCAAGACAACATTCTAAATAAGCTCCTTGTCCATGCCCAGGAGTTTCGTTTTTCTAACCTCAACTTTGGCTCAGCAGGTGCTGCTCTAGAATTTTTCCATCAGAGATTGCACAACTTAGGCAAGTCACCTGAGCAGATGCCCAGCAAGACAGGAGCCCGTTTCAGAAAGAGGGAGTGCCCTCTTCTCACAGAGTCTTATTCACAGGCATCAACAGCCTGTGACAGGGATACCCAACAATAGCACCCAACATCCCCATTGGGAGAGCATCCATCAGGGGCAGTGAGGGGTTGGGACTTGGGCACCACCCCACCAACTGCTGGATTCTGACAGCCTGAGCTAACACACTGATCTCCAGCTAGGGACAGAAAAATGCAGTCTGGCACATCCCCTCTGACTGATTGCCAAGTCCCATTTCACATCTCTTACAGATAAGGAGGAAGGGAAAAGACAAACCTGCTAACAAAACAGTTTTTGATCTTTGTGCCCCCACAGTCACAGAATATGCTGATTTGGAAAGGACCCACAAGGATCTTAAAGTCCAACCCTTAGCTGTGCACAGAACACCCCCAGGAGTCACACCATGTGCCTGAGAGTACCATTCAAATGCTTCTTGAACTCTGTCAGGCTTGGTGCTCTGACCACTGCCCCGGGGAGTCAGTTCCAGTGCCCAATCACTCTCTGGGTGAAAGACCTTTTTCTAATATCCAACCTAAACCTCCCCTGACACAACTTCAGGTCATTCCCTCAGGTCCTGTCACTCGTTACCACAGAGAAAAGATCAGTGCCTGCCCCTTCTCTTCCCCTCACAAGGAAGTTGTAACTGCAGTGAGGTCTCTCCTCAGTCACACCTGAATGGATAGGAAAGAAGTCCACACACAACGAAATGAGGTAAAACTCAGCGGGAAAACAGTTGAGTGGCACGGTCAGACTCAGTCCCAGTGGCATGTTTATCAAATATGTTTGGAATTGCTCCCACCTCAGGAAAGAAGAATCTTCTCTAAAACACAATTATTAAAAAAAAAAAAAAAAAGTGTGATGGAGCAGGAAATAAAGGCTTCCATTTAAAAGATTATATGGAAAGACCATTTTATAGAGGAAAGACTTTTGGAAAAGAATTTTCAATCAAAAAGATTCCAGATGGAACTCAAAAAGAACTAAAGCAAGAAACTGATAACATCAAGGACAAGTTGTATTTGAAAATTAACATATATTCAGAAAATATGAGGAATATAAAAGGGTGTGGATTTAAAACTTAATAGCTATCACACAAAATTGTGAGATGCGCTGTATTGGCATCCAGTTTAATTCATTTAAGGAAACCTGAGAAAAACCCAGACATACAACTTCCTCAGACTAAGTATGAGTCTTCGTTCCACGTGACAACTAGATAAACACCAAAAACAAAACTAAAGCAAAACAACAAAGCCCAAACACAAACAACATTCCTCCCCCCCCCCCAAAAAAAAAAAAAGACCCTCAACCTTGAAATAATTATAGACAGTTGACTTTCAGTGAAAGATGATTGCCTAATATTTCAGCTCCTGTATATCTATTTGAAATACCTTACATAAAGAAGAACAATATCTGGATAAACTGAGGATGAAGGAGTAGGGTACCCAGACCACACAAGTGCAAAGGAAGAACTGCATTTAAGATAAAGGGTAAATATACGTCTAGTAAAGTTTTGAAGGTATCTAATCAAATTATGAAAATGAAGAATAATGCAGAAACTGGCAAACAAACCATAAATTTTCTAGCAATAAACACAAAAAGCACAGACCTAACTGTTACCTTGCTATACTAATACTTCCTAGCTGCACTTTAGTCAGTGAGGACTTGCTCAGTGTGAAGGCACAGATGCAGGAAGCCTCTCCCTCAGGAAGCTTGGCAGAGAGCAAGGGGCTCTGGGCAGAGCACGGCAATGTCCTTGCATGACCATGCAGTGTCCTTGCAATAGCTCAAATTAAGAAGCCTTGCTGCCCTTCCAGGAAGTCCATCTTTTATCTTTTAGATCTTTTTGGTGTGAACAATTGCTGCAGATGCAGTTTAACAGGAGTTGGTGTAATTTCACAGAGGTCAGTATTAGGTACATCATTATTTATGTTCATGTTTCCTTAGAGAAGTAATCCTTAGGGGATCATGGTTTTAAAATTCTGATGAAAGGCCTTAAAATTCCCCCTGAATTTGTATTTATAATTGACAGAATTATATAATTTTTAAGTACCAAATGACTCACAGTCGAATACAAAATACTGACTTCATAAAAATTTTGGTATGCTTCTTAAATATTTCTTACACTTCCCTTGTTATAAGGGCCTGGGATTTCAATCCCCGATGTTTGGATTTACAAGAAGCAATTCCTTTCTTTCCAGTAAAAGTCTTTGCTTTGTTTAATTTTGAAAAGAAAATATGGTGCCAAGATCCTAATTTTTGTTAGACTTGCATAACTACATTTCAAAGTGTTTCTCAAACAGCTGTAACAGAAGGATTTCCCCAATCTTACAACTAGCCCTCCAACTATGAGCAAAATAAATTCCTGTGTTCATGGACTTAGCATGTTAAATGTCTCTGGATTAATCTTTCCTATTTAGACCAAGTATTAGAAAGTTTTAATGTTTTTTCTGCAATCAGCTCACCTTCCCAGTCCACAAAAGCTGCTAATTTAACTCAAAGAGCTACTCAGACCCTGGTAATGTATCTTTGAAACATTAAGACTATTGCTAGCCTCTCAAGTATCACACCATAGTAGAGGAAGTCTTTACTTTTAATTGAATTGGATTCCTAGAGAGGAAGAAAAGGTTATTTAACTGTTTTTGTTTGCTTGTTTGTTTTACTATTATTAAGCTGTAATAGGACCCCAGTCCTTTCATTATCCGATACTATTTCTCAGTGGCCAAACTCAAACAGAGACTCAAAAAGTAAAATGATACTGCTCTTAATATCCCAAGAGCAGATTGCTAAAAACAGTAAAGTGATGTCATTTACAGCTGCTGGAAGTGAGCATTTGCCTTAAAGAACTTTCATGTAATGCAATGTGTTTCAAAGCACCACATATGCACAGGGTATGCCACTAAAAGCAGCTCCAAGGTTACTATACACAAAGGAACAGCAACAACCAAACAGCAGAATACCCAATGTCACCTTTATTAACCTGGTGACCAGGACAGAACCATTGACTAACTCCACTGCAAGGAAAGCACTGTTCAAAAACTATCTGTGAGTTGACTTATACAGACAATTTTGAAATACATATTCTAATGAGGTTGTTAAGACCCTTAGACACCAGTCCTACTGCTATTACTAGGACTAATTTAGAAGGAAATTAATATCTGAATACCCTCACTGCGCCACAAATATTTGAGGCATAAATACTGTAAGCAAAGAATGTTCTTTGATACACTGGAGTTATAGTTAGGAATGATGAGATGGAAGAAATGAACAGTATTCCAGAGGTTTAATATTGTGAAAAACAATATCCAAAGCATTCTATTCAATAAAGCAAAAGGAAAGTGACCCACAGGAAAGCCAGGAAAACCAAATAGGTTCGGACTTTTAAAGGAGGACCAGAAAGTAATGAAATAAGTGGGTGCAGCCTATTTTTGTGTGTTCAATGTCAGTTTCACTTGTGTTTCAATCGCATTTTTAATATTAAAACTTATAAAATATATTTTAAATGTGGTAATTATGATAATTTCAAAACTTAAAGAGCACAGGGCCACAGAGTAATCATGTAGTCTCTAATACTGCAGATCTTAAAGTATATCCCTTACTATTGAGTATGCTCAGTGAAAAGCTGATTAATTTTTTTCAATAGTTAGAGTTCTATTTAATCAGAAATGCACATCACTCCCCATGGACTCCTTTGCACTCAAGATGCAGAACTAAAATGAAAATGCCCCCCCTTCTAAGACTTTACTTATCTTTCATTTAAATTGGACAAAGATCAGATTTTGTGGATTGCTGATGCTATTTCTCTTCTCACATATGCTCTTGTCCATTAGATTAATTTCACCAACCTCAAAGGAATCACACAAGTGAAAAATAAAGACTGAGCAAACCAGCCACGACACGCTGAGCTGAAGCACGTGCCCTGTGACAGAGCGTGACCTACAGCACATTGGGCAACTGATAGCAGTGGAGATGGTGATCAGCCTTTTGTTTTAAAGCATGTCAGAAATACAATATGCCACTTCGGAGGCCAACTCCTCATTCCAGTGCAGCAAGCAGCAAAGCTTCCAACAAAACCAGAACTACAAGATGAAAGTTTAAAGGTAAAGAACAATATTCACAGGGAACATTGTAAAACCTGGTCATTCAGCTTTATAGCTCAGCACATACCATAAGCTATAAAAAGACTGGAAAAGAGAGATGGACACTCTACTCCTTTACCTTCCAGTATTCCCTACATCTTTTACTGACTGAACAGCTACTCTTTCAGTGCCATCCAAATCACAGAAGCATATAAATTACTTTTTCAGTTAAACCATAGGATTGAATCTACCCTTATTCCTCAATCTTTTCAAAAGCTTTAAACACTTTGGATTCCCTCTTTTCATGTGCTTTCTTGTTCTGCTGAGCTACTACTTGTCATGTAAAGAAGTCACTAGGTTTCCAAAGATCATTTCAGAATTGTTTTTTAGACCTATTATTGACATTCTTTTAACTGTGCCACCACAACATGGTGACAAGATGTTAATATATGGTATCTCAAGTCACTAAAGAGCAGTTGTTAGTATGAAAAAAAGCCTGATTAACTTTTACGCTGGAGACAAAGCACATGAATCAACCTAATAGGCCTGGAAGCATTGCCAAGCACTATTAAGAATTAGCCACCTTTTGAGAATTCTTGTAATTTGATATCTACCCTTAAGACATGAACTTACGTTTCACATCTTTATTTTAAAGTAATCATTGGATGCTGCTTTATAAGTATATCATACTTCTTAAAAGAAAAGCTGACCTGTGGCTGACCTTTTACCCTCTTGCTGTAACTATTGCATTCTGCCTTTAAGTCTAGTTTCACAGGGGCCTCCTGGTACATGTCAGCAAGAACTACTTTCCTAAGAACATTGTAGGACTGTATCCATAAGTAATCTTAAGCAACATAAAAGTAATTTAAGTCTCCAGAGTCTGCAATAATTATAATGCTCTTTTAAAATTTGCATATTATATAAAAGGATATATTATAGTTCAGTTTATTTACAAGAATGACCAAAAAGGATTCTAAATTGAACATAACTAGAGAAATATATGACAAGTTTAGGGTTTTCAGGAAGTAGCATTTTGTTTGGGAGTTTTAACTTTATTAGCCTTTTCACAATCAATCAAAACAGACTATTCTATAGGCTTAGGACAGACACCACTCCAAGCTGGTAAGCAATATGGGTGTTTTGTGTAATATGGTGAAAGTCATGACTGCCAGCTTTACTGAGCAAGAACAGGAAATACAGGTAACCAGGAGCAGGTATGGTGAGACAAACTTGGGCACTCTTTTGCACGAAGCAAATGTCTTTGACCTTTAACAATGCATGTATTGTTGTACCGTGACAAAGGGGCAGAGTTCAACATGAAATTTTCTGTCCTCCATGCTGAAAGCTCCATCTTTTCTCAGACTCCCCATAAAAATCTAGAAGGAGCAATCTAATTCTATAGTTATCAACTTCATTTTAGCACAAAACACAGCATCACCAAGGACACACATTTTAATTACTGTGTAAATACCTGCTAAAAACAGAGGAAAAGATTAAAAATCACTTCAGAAGTAGTAATTTAGCTGCATATTAAAGTCTCTCTTTATACTAGTACAACACAAGCACACCCATAAAAGCAGGGTGCTAAGAAAGCAAGCAATACCCGATGAAGTTCTACATGGAATGAAGATCCAGTTGGCCAACTGGTGATTTTGAAAGTAACACACAGGAAGTACCCTATGTTACTGCTGGTGAGATGCTTATGACTTGTGGATAACTGCACTCCTCCCTGTTATACCAGTCATTACCTCTTCAAACAAAGGAATTTACTTTATCAGGGCACTGGCTTGGATTTATGCCTGCAGGGTGTATATAAGAGTTCTTTGGGGAACGCTGCCCTTTGAAATGTAAAAGACTGAGACACATTTCTGTTTGGTCATAACTGTTAATGAAATTACCTAATAAAACAGATTTCAATCACAAAGACTACAAAATTAAATTCAGTTTCATAGTATAAGCTGAACTTCACTGTCTGGTTTGTATTACTACAACAGGCAACATTTAAGGAGGAGGCTTGCACATTATTTATTGCAAGACCACATTTCTCAGTAACTTTTAATTTGTCAGTCTATTAGCTGAAGTTTTCCTTGCCTACTTTAAATTTTTGTTATATATATCACTTCTGAGAACAGTTATTATAAGTAACTTGATGGCATATGAGCTTGAATGAAGAAAAACTTGGAGACATTACCCAATCAAGACTACCTGATACTATCCACTGTGAAGGATTCTTAACATTTTGAGGGAATTTCTGATATTTTCACAGACTGTTGGTATATGGAAAAAATCTCCTAAGTATATCCACCTAATCTCAGATTTATCAATTCTGAAGTATTGAAAATCATCAGTCCCTATCCTCACCTTTGCCTCAGAGAGATTTTGACAACCTACCAGAAACTCTGGCCAGCCTTTGAAATAAGCATGTTACTTCTAAAGCTCATGCCATACCTACAAACACCTGGTCTCCTACATCCATTGGAGCAGTGACAAAGACCACCAGGGCAAGAGACCAAAGTGTCCCCACTCAAAACCAAAAAGCTTAGCACAGTCCCAGTACTCCATCTGCTTCCCCTCCTTCCAATAGACAAGTTTTCTCCAGGGGTATGGGACAGGCAGGCCTTCCTGTCAACTGCTCTTTGTAGGCAGCATATGTGACTAACCACAGAGCTTTAGTAGAACCAACATTTTTCTGAGTCCTCACAAGAAGAATGTTCAAAACAAGAGATTCAAAGATGTGTTTATCTTCCTCTCACAAATTTCTGGATTCAGAAACTTGTTGCTTGAATTGAAAATCGCCAGCTGTCATTGTCAGGTAATACTATTAGCACTGTACATCACATAATAACAAGAAATAATAGGTATACTGTCCCCTGTCCCTTTTTGCCCCTCTCTGGTTGCACTGAGGTAAGTGCATTCTTGCTTCCCTTTACCTGTTTGCCCACAGCAAGGACAAAATTCTCCCTAAAAGAACATAGAACAAACAAATAAACATGACAGCAAAGAATTAGAGGAAGATATAAATTAATCATACATAAAGAAGCTCCTTATCTATTGCAAAGCAAGCTGTATCAGGATCAGATTTTTCCTCAACTAATCTTTTTTTTTTAGAGCCTTACCAAAACACTACTGAAAAACCTGATCAAAATCCCAGAAATTAAAGCAGGAGAAAACAGTTCCAAATATAACATACTTAAAAACAATCCCTTGTTTTAATTGCACAACTCCAAACCTTGGCCAGCAAGGTTCCGCAGAATTCAAGCCAAACCCATTTCCAACAGTACAGGTCTAACTAAAAAGAAAGTTGTTGTTCAGAGAGATCCTACCTTCCTTTACCAGTTAAACCAAGTTTTGTAGGAGAGAGTGCTGCCTGTCTTCGTGTTCTTTACTCTATTGATTGTTGTGTAAATATTAGGCTTCCTGCTTGTGGAGAAACTACTGCAAAGTTTCTTTCAGTTCGGTATGCACATTTCAAACTTGTGCATGGTTTAGAACAAGGAAGTTTATGTAATGTTCCCAAGAAAGTGCAGTACATCATGGCTCATTTTAATTCAGGTATGAATATATGACACAGATGAATTCACAAAACACTCCTTTCATCTGAAATTTAAGTAGTAACCCTTTTCCCCCTGAAGGTTTAAGCAGCTTTAAGTGATGAAATGATTATATTTTCCTGTTTTTTTTAAAGCAGTACTGGATAGAAACAGCTTAAGATGAATCTTTCCTGAATTTATTCAAATACACATACACAATCAACCATAAGGATATCTGAATAAGTCATTCCTGAAGATCTCAATGTTCTCTACAGCTACAGAATATAATAATTTTTAAACTTTGCTCAAAGCATTTTAGTAATACAGCCCATAAAAGCATTTTTTCGCCCCCAAAGGCCACATTTTCAAATACTGAACCAACCCAAATATCTGTTTGCAAAATCAAGAAATCTGTACACGCATCTGGGATATTCATCTATGTAAATGTAAACCTTTGACACAAATGTTAGGCTGTTCAATACCAGTGCCCATCACAGAAATTCATGTTTACCTGTAAAGCGGATTTCAGCTTTCTTTTTTCAATTACTATCTTTAGGAGATATCATTGGGAAAGTGATGGCAGGGTACTTCTGTACTTATGAATTACCCTTCTTTACCCAGACACCTCCCACAAGTTCAGAGTCCTGTTCAAATACCCCCTTTCCAGGACCCTTTCTGACACTCCCTGCTGCCTCTTGTCCCTGTGACTCAGAGCCCTATAGCTGCATTCTCAAAAGGAGGGTCAGGGTAGTCATCAGCATCAGCAAGGCCTAGATGTCTTTCCTCATCTGCCAGCATTTGTGTTGCTCAGCTCTTGCCAAAATTCCCATCATATTCGGTGCACAAGTTTCGAAGTTTTATTGGGTTTCCCTTCTCAAAAGATTCTCTCTTGGTGTAACAGAGCTGCATGTTCTGCATAATGCAGTTTTCATGGGTTAGAACTGAGAATTTTTTGGTTAGCTGAGTTTGGTTGGTTTGTTTTTTCTTTGGCTGATTTTCTTTTTTGGTTTTGGATTTCTTGGGGTGGGGGGAGAAAAACATCCAACAAACAACCACAGATGAAACGTGGAAGACATTAA
>JAWWEU010000163.1:24007605-24028450 GCA_035583155.1 Acropternis orthonyx
GGGGGTTAATATTATTTTTGTTGGGTTTTTTACACTTTCTGAATAGACAGAATTTTCTCTTTTGTTTTCATCGCATTGCAACTGTCCCCAAGGGCTTGATACCAATTTTTGGACTCTCACTTCTCTCTCTCAGCTTGTAAATGAGTTTGCCAGGATTCTGCCAGCCTGGGTTTGCAATCTGCCAGCCAAGAGCAGCAGACAGACAATGGTTGGCCAGGATGGACCATTGCCTGTGCCTTGTCTCCTAGGAGTGAGGAACAGCCTGAGATTGTTGGGCTGTGTGCACTGCCCAGTAGCCATTTGCCCTGGACAATGCACAGCAGAGTGGCCTGTTATGTGGGTTGTCAGATGAGCCACGATGGAAAACGAAAGACAAATGTGAATCTAGACATTACCATGATAATGGTAGCACAGCGGAATTATGTCTAGTGATGTTTAGCAAAGCGTCCTGAAGGCAGCATGGAAGGCATGGACTGCTCCAATTTCAGATAGAGTTTATACATTTCCAAATACAGATTGCTGCAATCAAGTAAGTGAGCAATAGGAACAACCAAATCACCAGATTTCTCTCAGGCTTCCCTGTTGAAACCTTCTACGGCATGCATTTCTGTGCAACACAGCAAATTATTATTGTGACTCTATCAGAACACAAAAAACGACACAGAGAAGTAAAGTCTAGAAAAATCAGAAAGCATTTCCCTACCTCCGAGAATTCAGCACCCAAGGTGTAAAACTGTGATCATCAAACAAAACATAGAAACTGTCACAGACACATATAAGGGAGAAAGAGAACAAGAGATAAACGCTTATGAAGTAGCTGTATTTGCAGTCCTGAAGCATGTATTAACATGCAATCTAAGTTGCTGAAATCTGATCAATTCAGCTAGACTAAGCTAAATACTGCACTAATCTTAAATTCTGCCTTACAGAAACACCTCTCCAGTGTATCTCTTGTCTTTAGAAAGTTAAATAAGGTGATAGTAACCAAAAATTATGGTCAGTGAATAGACATGAGTTTTAGTTTAAAAAAAAAAAAAAGAGAGAGAAAATAGTAGTTTTAGAAGCAATGGAATCCTATTAAACGGAATTTACCACAGCCCAAAGATGATCATACTTACACAGAGCACAAAGTATTTTATAACATTCAATTCACAGCAAATGAGCATTCTATTATTTACTTCAACATCTGAAAAAAACTACCAAAGACACTCCTCCAGTCAAGGTTGCCTTGTACGAAAAAAAAATAAATTAAAAGCTGAAAATTTTTTTCTACAAGCTAATCATGTAACTATAAACAAAACTTTGAGGATAAGAGGAGAGCATTTATGTTTTTGACCTAACAAGGCATCCTAAGAGGAACTTCTTGAATGCATCATGCTCATTTAACATTGCAGCTAAGCAGTACAGTACAATCTGCAACACATTAACATATCAGAAGCTTAATAATTTGAAGATGTTCTTTAAAATACACATGAACATATTCCCTGTTTTAAATACTACTAATATTTATGCTTATTGAAACTATTATGGTATCATTCAACAGGATTTAGCAGCAGAATGATAAAAGGAAATTAAAGTCATCCTGTAATCAAGCCTTAATTTTTTAATAGTGAACCATCAGCACGTTCACAAATGAGAAACATTTATTTTCATGTTTAAGAAATACATTTTTCCAATGGGCTTACTAACAAGGATTTTCATTTATAGTCCTTCTTCAGAAAATGTCACAATTACCATCTGAACACGGAAAAAAAAGATAAAGTTCAAATGCTGATTTTGGCATTTGTATTTCTCTGTCACAGTTTACCTAAAGATACAAAGCATCTAAGAAAAACCAGATCACAGTCACCCACAGTGTTAATATTTCCTAATTTGACTGCTCAGTTTCTAAACTACAGCAAACGAGTACAGCTTTCACTAATGGATTGCTATTAAAAATAAATCAGCTAAACAGTGCCTGTATGTCTCCTTCCATACAGCTGGAGCAAGCATACAACCTTCTATTGTGCAGCTAGTTGAAAGACAGATTTCAGCCTCCACATGGAATTACTTACCCAGAAGCATGTTTCTCTTCTGCAGTGAGTTCGGCAGAAGAGAAAGTTCTGCACAATAGATCTAGCAAAAGGAATGTTCTCACAAGCTCCTTTTTGACTTGGTGCAAGTTTCGAGTAGAGTTTGAACTCGAGCTGCTGAGAAATATGTCTTGCCCCATAAAGCTACTTCACTCCCATTGGTGAATGATACCTCTGCAGGCTATGCAGAAGTGATGCAGACAGGCAGTAGCTGGTGCCACCTTAATATGAGGCAACAAAATCACCCCCAAAAAAAAAAAAAAAAAAAAAAAAGAGAGAGAGAGAAAACCACCACTTCACCAAAATTATTAATGTATTTTAGTATATCTGTCCTGAAATTGGTTTTAAACTAGTTATCTTTGACCAAGAGAAATACTCCCTACAGAACTAATACAGTGCATCAAGGAAAATCTAAATGGGAGGCTACATTTAAGTTTTGCAAAAGTAAATGTCTCATTTTTCCATAATGCTTAATTTCATCACAGCTGAATTTGCTCTGATACAAAAGTCTTCCTTCAAAGAGCAGGGAGGTAGTTTGTGACTTTTTATTTAGCTCAAAGTCACCTACAAGACCAAATTCTACATGGAATAAAAACATTCAGAATGCTGCTGCTACCATGGCAAGTACCTATCATCCACTAAAATCTACAACAGACTATTTGCTCAAAATTTAAACTAATCTCTGTTATGAAGAGAAAAAAGTCTCTTTTCCTACTATAAAATCAAAAGGCCCATAATCTGAAAGCTGGGACTCAAATCATAAACTTCTAACAGAAAGAGGAACTTTTCTAGCCTGCAGCCCCTCACTTTGGGATATGGTGTGTCAGTGTGCCACAGCTGGGGTCTGCACAGAACATCCGACTCTTCATCAGAATTTTTTCAAGCACATGGTAGTAAGGATACTTGATAGAAAGAATTTCATTAAAAAAAAAAAAAAAAAGAGAGAGAGAGAGACATCCAGGATCATTAGGAACAGATTTTTATCTGACGCACTTTGTAGTTATATCAGATAATTCCTCATGGACAAGTAAAGGTTATGGAAGAAATGTTGTATATAATCCTTCCACTGTAGTGATTTGTGATAAATATATAGTTAGATTTACTTGATCTCCTCCTGTGTTTTTTGCAAAAGGGAAAGGATGAGAGGAGGGGTAAAAGACAGCTTTGAAAAGTAAACTACTTGGAAATAATTACCACACATCTACAAATGCTAGACAAATCTTTTGTGGCAAGATTAATTTTGTAACCAGTCCTGAATAAAGCACACTCTTCTCTAGCATGTGATTGTTGGTTACTCAATACAGCACACAGTAAACTTTAGCTTAATCTTATTTCGTTCTACAACCTCCTACTCCTCCTTTCCACTGAAGGGGGATTACTCTGATAATTGCCTGCCAACATGACTTGGCAGCAATTACATAATTTTGTTACATGTCATGAAATGTTTGGTACTCTTGTAAAAAAGTCCCTGTCTTAAAAAAAAAAATAAGGGGGTGTAGGCATTGCTAACGGTGGAAAAAATGAATCAACTTTGACATAAAAAGGCAAATAAAAATGAAACCCAATTAAAAATAAACCTCTGATTTTTAAGCAAATCTTGGAAGATGTGACTCATTCTCATTGCACACTTGGGATTGGCAACAGTAAACTTCTATGAAACTTTATTTGGGTTTATATAGAGTCTAATGACTTCACAAGATGACCAGTATTCTCAATAAATACTATGTTCTCTCATGTTGTTATTATTAATAATTGTATTTTCTGTGATGACTGAAGGACTTCAATTTTTTAAATTTCACTGTTAACTTTAGGAGCGTCTCACATGTTACACAAGCACATAGTAGGTTTATGCATTACAGAAAGACAAAACAGCATGGACTGTATCTCCCCTGAACCTGCAGGCATAATTCCCCCACCCCCTCTGCTTGTTCAATGACTGTAATGTCTCTTTCTTGGCAATGTTTGATAGTTCCTTGCTAAAACCATTACAATGCACTAGCATGCTCAGTTTTAACCATTTGTCTAGTTCAATGCGCTGTAGCTCCTTTCTCCTTCCCTCCCAACACCATATAACATCCTGTCTCACAGAATACCAGACTGATTGCAGAGGGAGACCCTAGGACACATTAGTCACAGATGTCATGTTTTAGCCTGCCATCTAGCTCATATCTGAGATCTCAAATGCACAGTCACAATTTTAACTCCTCCCACTCCCTTTAAAACAACTGCTAACTCCCATCCACTCGACTAACACCCACTGTCCCAAGATTCTGGAGATCCCCTGACTTCTTTCTTTGTCCAAGAAGGCCTTTACAGAGATCCCTAACACAGAGTGCTCCTCCACAGTACTAGCATGACGGCCTCTTTGGGTACAAAGGCATGCAATGCCTTTGTGCAAGCACAACAGGTACAAGCACCAAGAAGTGCTGTGGGTGAGGAGGAAAGCAGAACAGTACTTCCTTTTGGAACACTAGTCGAAGGCAATCATGCAGCTCCTCCATTATAGATGGTGCTAAAGAGATAAAGAAGTCACAAGGATAAGGGTAGGTGGCTAGAAGAGAAACAATGGAATACAGAAGAGAAAGGTGGCAGCGGTGAAAGGTTTAAAGACAGCAATATGTAAGAGAAGAAAGTAATGAAAGGGCAAATGTTATTATAGCAGAAAGAGAGATGAAGAGAAAGCAAGAACATTAAGATGAAAGTAAAACAGGCAAGGGACAATGATAAAAGTAAAAGTGAATGCATTTTTTTCCAAGCAGCTATCAGGTGCTGACCTTCCAGAACACGGAGCGGTACAACGCTCACTCCAAGTGTCATACCTACCACCACATATCTAAATAGGGGGAAGAGAGAGCACAAAAGCATGCACACAAGAAACCCAGAGCAATGAGAAAGGAAAGACCTCTTGAAGAGATTATCTAAAGGCAAATACACTCAGGTCTAATTCACAAGCAGCTCCTGTAGTCAAAGAAACAAAAGTGGACACACAGCTCAACTGCTAAGATGCTGAGGTGGTGGCTTTTTTTTTTTTTTTTTAAACCAAAGCTCATACTTTAAATTTTCCACCCTGTATTTTCTCTCTTGTATGTGGAGGTTGAAGAAGTGACATTTTGAGTACTTGTAACAGGTTATTTACTATTTCTAGCTAACAACTTTTAATAACAAACAAAAGTCACCCAGAATCCATCATCAACCTCTACACAAATCATAGTGTTTACACTTAGATTCTTTCTGCGTCCATGCTCTCCCCCCATATTGCGTTGATATAAGTAACTCTCCCTGGTAGTATGACATGCTTATATTTTGGCTGATGTTTAGAAACTTGGAGAATTGTGCTGTTTGGATGTGACTGAAGAAAAATGGACTGTGTATGTAGACGTACTGTATTTTCAGCTTGACCGGTGAGAAAAATCATCTTTCCAAGAAATCCAAAATTTAGCAGTTTGGACTTCTGTAGAGATTAGTGACTAACAGAAACAATAGCGTCCTACTGTCAAATTCCTAAAAGGCTTATTTGCACAGCCATGCTTAGATCCTTTAGGTTTTCTCCTTTGCTTTGCATGCACAAACAACGCTTTAGGCTTCCTGTGCCTGCTCTCAGGCTTTTATCTGCAGTGCACTAGTCATGTACAAAAGTGTTGCAGAAGATTTTCACAAAAAGGCAGTCTAGAGAAAAAATAAGCTACATCTGGTAATAAAAGTCAAGATAAAGACAGAAGCCAAGGTTTGACATTATTGTTCCCGTACTACCCCTCATGATTCCTAATCCTCAACTTTGTTCACCAAATATTTTCACATAAGTTTTGAGTAGAAAAATGCTACTGTTACAATCTCAGCTAGAATGAATATCACAAATATCAATGAATTTACAACAATATGTGAAATGTCACCCTAATGAACTACAAGCACCCTCCAAACATTGACTTAAACCAATGACCAGTAAGTGAAAGAAAGGACCTTATCTTACCGAAACACACAACTACCCTCCCTATTTCTCGTAATAAAGGATCAGCACCAGTAATCCAAATTTTATTAAGCATGAGTAGTGCCAAATCCCATACTTTGCTTCTAAAATTCAAGGCAGTAATCAAAGCCAAGGTGAGGTAACTGTCAGGAGAATACTGAAGCCCCTGAATACATATCGAACATGCTGGGGAATCTGTTGGCCACACTTGAGTGGTATTTTAATACAACACACTTAATACAATCCCTAAGAATCATCCCAGTATGAAGGAGGAAAACAAATTAGAAGTGAGGTAGAGCAACCTGATCCTACTGTACAGGCACACAGGAACAGGCAAAAACGTGATCCCTTTCTCAGTAGATAAATGCCATAAGATATGACAAACTCCCAGAGAATTCCAGAAATTTCACAGAACAGAAAAGTATTGAATCAAAGGAGTTTAGTTATTCTCTGAGCCTTTTCCCCTCATCAAGCTAACTACAGTGGACATATAGACACAGATTCAAAGCAGAGGCAAGCAACTGTATTCTCCCAAACTCTTAAATCATAACCCTCACCAAGACATATGTACATCCAGTCATATGTGTATTACAGCTCTTTTTTTTTTCTCTGTCACCCAGCCCACACTGTAAGTTTTGCTCTAGGATGATTTAGAAAATCAACATTTAATTCTGCCTGTTTATGGATAAGGCATATGTCTCATGGTAAGCATATACTTGAAATGCGTATGAAAAGAGTATTAGAAACTACCAGCTCATGCTGGTATCTTGTTACCTGTGCTTATGTGCAGCAAATTCTGCTTACTGCTACTTGCCTGTATATCTACTTCACGCAGATGCATCAAACTTGCACGCACATATTCACGTGTGCCTGTACGTCTCAGAAAACTTAGCACTCTGTATTCTGTTGCACACTAAATGAAATAATAAAACAATATTCCTGCTACAGTTTATAGTATTCAGAAAAGAAAACATAATTATATCATTCCATTCCAGCTCATTAGATGTTACCTTTGCCCTTTGATATGACTCTCTGTCATGAGAGGTGACCTACAGCGCACCCTCAAGGATGACAATTTAACTTAAACGACTACTACTCCCAGGACACAGGTGAGATGACAAATGTATTTCCCTTTTGTGGAGCACAGAAATAATTCCATACTTAGCAACCACATGTCATGCTTTGTAAGACATGCACCTTTGTCATGGTAAGGGATGGGGCAGTCATAAGAACTTAGTATCAGTTTAATTCTCCCCCTGAGCAGGCATCTTCATAGAAATGCTTAAATCTTTCTGCAGCCTCAAGGACCACAAGAGGTGCTACAGGTATGCAGCCTTCAATGTCCTAACAAATATCAAAGGCATGACACTCCAGCTATAAATACACAGTAAAACCTATTTTTGTTCAAGCCATTAATCACCATTGCCCCAACTCACTTGCTGCTTTGATCCAAGAATTTGTCATGATAAGGTCTAGATGACAGTAAGTGTTTTAGGATTCCTCCCAGTGCGTAGTTACTTCACCACAGTTTTAAAAAAGAGAACAACAGACTTATTTTTCTGCTTTGGATCTTGTGCTCCCAAGTACTGGAGAAGAGGAACATTTCCCAGGCAGTGTATCAGACACCTTTAACCCTTTCTCCTTATCATGAGCACACAGATCCTGAAACACTCAAAACTTTCCAGTTCTCAAACTCCATTTGCATTGCATTTCTGTATATAACCCCCACACAAATTTATAACTGAAAAAATGACATATTTGGAAATGTCAAAAGCTTAACAAACATCTATACACCTCTTTGCCAGCTTTTGCTTCCAAAGTTCAAATACATGTGCATTTTTCATAATGCTAATAGCAAAGAGTTCCTAACTAAAGCAAACAATAGGAAATTGAAGAGCTTAAGCAGCTGCAAGCTGGTCTAAAAATATATATACAAAATCCCTGATTATTTGATTATGTGTATTACAGTAATGGTGAGAGGTGTCAAATGACATCAAGTTCTACAGTACCAAGAGCTCTACGTACACAAGCTAAGAAAGAATTCTTGACCTAGATCATAGTTCAAGTAAGCAAGACCAGAAAGAGATAGATGAGACAAGTACATCAAGTTTATGTAACGTGAATTAAAGTATCTGTTAATTTTCCAAAGTCAAAAAGAAAGCATGTAATACATCCTGCTTCATAATGACAAATCTTCTCTACTAAGCATGTTCTATTCTGATAATTTTATTTAGTTCAGGCATCTTAACTGGAGCTGAAAAGCAGTTATTCCATCAGAACAGATAAATCCTGGTGTCAGTGACATTATTCCTGAAATAATTCTTTTTCTTTGAAAGTGATGACACACCACCAAAAAACCCCCAAACAAACAAAAAAAAACCCTCAAAAGCTCAACAAAAGCTCAAGCCAAGCACTTTGTCACTGAGGAAAAGGCAACACTCATGCTCCAGAAATTCCCAAGTTCTGGTCCAAAGAATTGTACAAGTCAGGCTGGGGAAACTTTTGGGCCTAAACAAAAGCATAAGCACTTTCAGGGAAAGGGGGAAGAGGAAACGGGAGCAGGGGACACAGATTCAGGCTGCTGAAAAAACTTTCTACAGCCTGGGCAGGGGAGCATCTTGTGGCATATGATTATACCAGTAAGAGCTACTGACTGATTTATAAGGAAAGTCTTTGACTTCACTACCATGAATACCTTGAAAAAAAGTCTTTAACTATCTTGAAATCCACTCCTTTGTCACCAGAAATATGAAAATATGATAAAGGCTGTGGGAGAGGAGCAATAAAAAGTTTCATGTAGATAACTTTTTTTTTTTTTAATTGGTATCCTCTTTAAGGGATTATAGGCATTGGCAAAGCATCAATTCACATGACATACATGGAAGAGTAAGTCAGTCAGAAAAATGTTTAATGATGAAAAAATGAGAAAGACATTAGCACGAACATGAAAAACCAAGTTTAAGACAGCCTTTTGAGACATTATTTAGTTTCAAAATCTATTCAAATCCCTCCAATGGCTAAGAGCCTCAGGAATCATTTCAAAAAAAACACCCCAACAACCAACCAACCAACCAAAAAACCAACTAATCAAACATGCATAGTGTTTACAAGGACTAATATCCATAATGTTTGAACATAGGCAGGAAGACAGTTTTACTGAGAAAATGGAGCCATAAGAAATAAGCAATGCATCCAGGTACGGATAATATGGGCTGACAGCTCAAACTTCATGAATCCCCGATTTTAAGAGCCATCTCATAAAAATTATTCATTTATCCTTCTCCCTCTCCCCAAACTGTTTCAGAACAAATTTCTAAATTAGAAACAGCAACATAGCAAAGACAAAAAACATTTGATGAACCGATTTGTTTCATTTACAGTTTAAGGAGATAATGACACGTTGATCAATTGAAATTCACATTTTTGGCAGGACAAGCCTTTTTTGTAAATAGGACTCAGAGCTGATGACAGCATTGAGCCAGTGACTTGTTCAAATTTGTGCTAGTGATTACCCCAAATTACCTTGTGATGTCTGAGGTTTTGGTTATGAAGAGAGTGGCATCCTGATGCAAGAGGAAACAGGAAAATAAACTAAACCATATCAAGAAACACCATCCCTGACTCATAGGCTCGCTAATTAGGGGGATCTTATTGGCATACCTATCTGAGATATCAACATCTCTTTCTGTTCAGTTTTTAACTTTTTACACCCTCCTAGCCCTCTCCCTCCCCAAGCGGATGTTCTCATTTAATGGCAGGGCTTCTACAGATGAAGTCACTTCTGATAAAACAGAGGGCTGGAAGCCTGTACAGCCTAGCTCTGACCCAGCTGTTCTAACTGGACTCGAGTACAACACAGTGGGACTTCCTTGGCATTTGTGTTCATCCAGAGTCATAAAAGAGAGGATAAGGAAAGTCTTCTGCCTTTGGGGGCTGAGTTGCTTAACTGGCACAATCTGAGAAACACGATTTCTACCCATACTCTGTAAATGTGAAGTGAGATGCCTGTTCCTTCTATGAACTGTGTACTGGCTCCAGTCTTCTCCCACACAGCCTCTTCAAGCTGGAAAGGAATTACACATTCCCTAGGCTCCCCACCCTTCAATCCTTCCTCTGTTTACCACGTTCTCCCAGTTTTCCTTTTCTTGGCCTTTTCCTCTATCCTTTCTCTACTTAATTCACACTCAACTGTGCATAACTATGATCACACTGGCCTCTCTTCTTTTGTTTTTATTTCTTGCACACGTTTTACTTTTTGATGCTGCTTGATTTAGCATCCGGGGGTTTTTTAGTTTGGTTTCTTCCATCTTCCCCTCCCCCCAGTTTTGCACAATACCTCATCCTGGAGTCTCAGTTTCAGTATTTCTGCAAAACACCAGACCCATGGCACTGACTTCAGAGCCAGCTGGAAAGAAAGCACACCCTTGTATCAGCCTAACTATCCTGCAGAACATGCTAAAGAAGAAATTTGGAAGGAATGGAACCACCCAGCACACTAGAATCCTTGTCAGGGTTATTTTGGACATGGAAGATGCATGTCAGAAGCTGACCCAGAGCTCTGCTCTGCACCAGAGGGATTGTTTCTGTGGTCAGGCAGCTGAATTCCAGCACAGTAGGGCACAGTCTGCTGTAATAAATTTCTTCTGAAGCAGATGAGTGTTCTTACTCTACAACGAGACCAGTCTCTCAGAGAATGGTGACAAGTAGTAGCTCATTTTTATTTCAGCCTTAGGTGTGGAAGCCAATTAAACTGCTTAAGTGACACAAGACACAGGGTTAATTTTTCTTGGCAGTCACCTTTTTTTTTCTACAAAGTCATCAAACTGTGTACATGGGCCTTGCAGAGATGGCATGTGTTCAGACACATCAGAATTAGAAACAGATTTACACCTGTTAAAATTCATCCCTAAAGGTTTGCAGGTTCACAGATGCGCACAGTCATTCAAATATTTCTGAGACTACATAAGTATTTATATCTACTATAAACATAAGCATATGCTCCCAAAGCTGTGTGTGAACAAGTGCAAGATATACAGAAGCTTGGTTGAAAACTTCCAGGCGTTGGATGGAAGACAAACAACCCACCCTGGCTCCAGGAACAGTGCAGCAGCAGTGGCTTCACTGACAGACCTCCACCTATACCACTTTGATGGAAAATTCCATCAGTTTGCTCTGCAGCTTCCAAAGCTAGCAGCTCTAAAAGCACCACAGGAATTGTGTAGGTTATGCTCCTAACAGCTCAAAAATCACAGCAACATCTCTGATCAATTACTTCATCTTGAAATATTACCTCTGAACAACAGTCTATTTTATAAGCATTTCTTACAGGTTGTATTTGCAATGTATACATGATATCTTCTACTTCTCAATCTGGATAGATAGAATATTCATCTTGAAATTTTAACCTCTATGCTTCTTATCTGATACCTTAGCTGCCTTTTATCACATGCATTTAGGTATGTATTTCCTTCAGGGCATTTGAGATGTACCAGTTTTATGCCTTTGGCACAACTTGCTTACACAGAACATCCTTTCTTTAACAGGGTACTCAGTGAACTAATCCAAGTCCTCTGAAGACATTTAAAGCACTGATAGCATTAACTAAGGTCATTCCAGGCACTTCTTATGAATTTTGAAGCAATCTAATTTAATTAATCATAGATTGAAGTAATTTGGATTTGTTCAATTAGAATGGCATGTATTTTCATGGATTTTCTTGAGACAAATTTTTTGGACTTAAACAGATTCATAGCACTGCAGTCTGCCACCTTTTTGGCAAAATACCAACATACTGCAATGCATGACAGGATGCAGATTTATGCTCATAAAAACATAAATGAGTTTTTAATTGTCATATAGCTAAGCTTCACAACATTTTTTTTTAAACAGATATGCATATGCATTTTTCATTTTAAAATCTTATTCAAATTAGGTTTTTTTAATAGCATTCTTAACTAAATAAAAATAAGCGTGAAGCCATTTGACTAAGCTTTTCCTAATCTGATGATTATTCCTGAGTGTTATTTCACTATTATCTGTCACTCAACCCAGTTTCCCAAAGCAGCGAGCCTCTGAAACCACACAGAAGCCAAAAGAAACTGCAGATACCATGTCCTTGGGAAACTAGGGCAGCTGTCTTTCTGGGACTTGCAGTTCTTCAGCTTCACCTCAGTTTAAGTCTGAGGTCCCCTTAAAAGAAATCACAACCAAAGCTCTCTTTAAATCAATGGTACAGAACCACAATTGCAATCACACCTTATACAGGACTAATTTAGTCTGCCCTGTTAGGATGGGCTTCCTAAAAACAAATATAGCCAAGACCTCCTACAGTGAGTGAGGCTTACATCTGTCCTGCTTGCAAGACAGATTCTGTTCAGCAAGCCAGTTCACTAGGGAAGCTTTGTGCGTTGGTACACAATGAAACACGGATAACAAGCATTCAGGCACAGATGAACTAAAAACAGCAGAATGAGATAGACTCTGCAGCACAGCCAGTATTCCCTCAGCCACAAAGTATTTTGGTAACTAACAGCACTTAAACACGATTGAATGCAAATTAGAGACTACTTACTTTGTCTTTTAAACATATAAAAGTTTTTCTGACTCTCTCCTTGTAAAAGTAGTCTGGATAAATCAAAACTTTATCTCAAGTTTTGTCATCAGCTCTCTCTCTGCCAGTGTACCAAATTATTCCCAAGTCCTTCACTTTTCACAGTTATGTCTGGCCTCTTGGGGTCAGCAAAAAAAGTGGTGGATATCACTCAATAGTTTCCAGTTTAATAAAATCATAATAGTTGTGTTCTTAAATAGAAAGCTGAAAGTTTAGAAAAACAATTTTAAACTACTTAAGCAAAAGAACACTGTTCTGTAAATGAGTCAGTTTTTGAAGTTTGCTAATTTTGACAGCTGTAGATTCATACTAAACACCTGAGAAAGGTAATTTATATCATAATGACTATCAATATATTTAAAATTACAGTAAGATCACTTCTATGTCTCCTTTAGCAAAAACTGATATAATAAATTGATTATGTAAAGTATTAAATTATATTACTATGTAATTCCTTTCCCTTTTTTTTTTTTTTTTCTGTTTTGTTTGTTTTGATTTTTTTCTCATATGGACAAATTTCCATAATGTTCTTATGAACCATTCCAAAAATCCTCAGGCCAGCATTAATCATTTGATAGGATCACAGCAGAGAAAAATGCCTTTACACCCACTTCCAGTGCTTCAAATGGAAATAAATGACCACATCAAGATCATGATGTTAGTCAAAATGAGACTAAAGGACTTGTAAGAGCCCTACCAAGCAGCGCATGAAGCCAACACCTACCTACAAGCCTAACCGAGTGACATTAGGGCCCTTAGTTCACTTGTCTTTACATTTTTCTTCAAGTCAGGCTTGTAAAGAAGTTAGGCAAAGTTTAGTCAAGGAACTTGGGATAGAAGAGTCATCTGTTTCTTGTTTCTCCAAACCTTCTGACTGGTGTAGCAGGTACCTGCAACTCAGTGATCTGCACTACACCAGGTCACTGCTTTGGTGGGTTTTGGGGTACATGGGATGTTCGCCTCAGGTGCTCTGCAGACATGAATGAGATTCTAGAAATAAGGCCAGCAAGGCTGGATCACACTGCCTCATTTAAAGGCAGATCAATAATGGTGGACTGTATTTTTAATGTCATTTTGACTTTCTCATGCAATATACAGAAATATCTGTGTTGTCTGGTAGGTTAACTGGATAGCTTGGGTTTACTGTCTGCACTCCAGTATTGCTGGTAAAAACAGCCTTAGCAAGTGCCTTCTCTTAGCGAAGGGGCAGTGTGAGAAACAACCTTGCCCACTTCCAACATATCTGCAATTATTTAATCAAGGTATTATTTTACTGTTTTGTATTTCGCACATATTTCTAGGTCTCCACACCCATTGGTCTACCTTGCATGTCAGATATCTTCTTTCATTCACCAATTTCAGAAGAACATTTAATGGGCACACAGTGGTTAAGCAGACTTAGTAGACTAAGGAAAAGAAATGGCTGATCTTAGATGAACTTAATCTCAGGTTTCCTCTTCTCAATTTCCTATTCTTTAGATAAAAAATAATATATTTAAGAATTTTCTTCAAAAAATTTGCTCCTTAGAGGGAAACTTGAGAAAGAGTAAAACTCACTGGACTTCTACAAAAAATACCACACATACAGGCAAATGAGTGTTTCATTTGGCATCCCAAATCACTAAATATATGTTGTATAGGAAAAAATAACTGCCTTGGAAAGAAGCATAGGTTTCATATAAAAGGTAACTCACAGAAAGGAAAAGCCTGTGTAATTAACTTACTGTCAAGTACTACAGGCCAAGAATTTTACATAATTCAAAACCAGTGTGAAGAATAGAGGCCAATTTCACCTTGTCCCAGAGCATATCCTCTCTTTAGTGGGTTAACCTGCACAGGGCAGCCATTCTCAAATACATCATGAGAAAGATGTGAGTACCTCCTGAACCTAGAAAAGGACTCTTATAGAAAATTTCTGGTGTCTTTGGAAGTAAATTGAACCTTCAGCTAAGCAATTGTCTCCCATCAATGTAAGATTGTCAGCAACAGAACCCTGAAATAGTAATATTAAGAAATCTGCAAAAAGGTAACAATACTTTTTTCTTTCACATCTCTGAACAGTCACACAAGCACTGTTCTGTCTGTCCCTCCCAAAGAGTTCCTGTTCACTTGTTTCAGTCAGCATTGCTGGCTCCTGATAAGAGAAAAACTGACTAATGAGAGAAGTGTTCCTTACTAGAGCCAGATTTGGATCTAGACTGAAACGTGAGATGCAAAAGAGAGCCAGAGCAGCTTTGTTACAATCCTTCATATAACCACCTGCTTTCATGTATGAAGGCTGACCAGCGACATGAAGTACATCTGCTTGCAACCTCACACCTACTTGTGGAAGACAGATATCCTCACTTTTCCTTACAGAGAAATGGACATCTTCTGTCAATATACTCACTTGTAAAGAACAGAATAAAACAGAAACCATGTCTGACATTACTGGCAGTGAATCCAGAGACATTGCATAACAAACATGACACAGAACAGCATAACAAACACTGGTCATTTCAATCACTTCCAAATCTCAGCATGAAACAAAAATATGTTTAATCTTAATTAAGATTAATCTTTAATCCTTGATCCACAGGATCTTTATAAGCAGAGAAGCATGATCATCCCAATCTACTTAGTGCTTGTCAGGCTGCACCAGGATCACTGTGTACAGTTCTGGACCCCACAAATCAAGAAAGATGTGGACAGACTGGAGAGGTCCAAAGAAGGCCCTTGAAGGTGATCAAAGGCCTGGACAATCTGCCGTCTGCCGTATGAGGAAAAACTGAAGGACTCAGGCCTTTTCTCCCTGGAAAAGAGAAGGCTTAGCAGGGAACTCATCACAGAGTTTCAGTACTTAAAGTGCAGTCACAAAGAGGACAGAGGTTCTCTCTTCCTGAGGAACCACATGGAGAATACAAGGTGCAGGGAGTACAACCTACACTGGGAGAGGTGTCGTCTGGACAGGAGGAAAAATTACAGTGAGATGAATCATTCACTGGAACAATCTCCACAGGGACATAGTGAAGTCCTCATCCCTGGAGGTTTTCAAGATGTGGGCAAGGTGTTAGGTAATTTCATCTAGGCTCCCCTTCCCAGGAAAGCTTGGACCAGATGGTCTTTCAAGGTCCCTTCCAACCTGGGCTGTTCTCCAATCCTATGATTAACCAGTTTTGCAAGAACATGTTGTGATAAAAATTGTAAGCATGCACATAAAAGCTAATGATACCAAAAATTTATGTAAAAAAAATAAAAATTGATGTAGTGAAAAAAATGCATCACGAGTGTTAAATTAACATAACAATATCAGAGAACTTCCCTCTTGTTCACCCTTTTTCAAACTAGCCTTGAAATTCTGTGATGAGTTATGAGGTGTTTGTTGCTTAAGCAAGTTCCAGACCACAGACATTATATATAGCACAGTCCATCAAAGGTCAACAGTTTTATCGAGTAATAAATAGGAAATCTGTATATACAATTCTAGAGCACAAAAATAACATTAAGAAATCTCATTAAATCTATACTCATGAAATCAACCTATAAGGAAAAGTAGCCATCTATACTGCTAACAGTCAGCTACTCTGGAGAGGATGTGAAATGAGTTCATTCTTTGTGGAGAATTCTGAGAGATGGAAAAACTATTGTTCTTATTACTAAATGATCACAGCTCAAAATGCTGTGACTTAAAATTGTCAAGATATAAAAATTTCAAGAGCAATTCAGTTAAGAGGCTTTTTAAACAACTGCATTGCTCCATGTAGTCTCTGAAGCTGCTGTGCGAAAGTAACACAGGAAAGCCACTGCTATATTAAAATAAAATTATTACACATAATATCAGGGTTCGGAAAGGTGAATATGAAATGGCAATTTCATGTCTTCAGATGCTGAAATGTGAGGGGGAATACAAAGAAACTACCACTATAATTTGTCAGGTTTTGTTTTCTCACATATAATATTGGCAAGAAAGTGCTTTGGTATTATAACTTGTTGTGATAGCACTTCACATTGTATGTTCTGTGCTCGTCTTCCTCAGAGAAAGCATTTTTTGCAGCAGAAAAGAATAGACAGTAATACTCACCTAGGAATGGCCTTGCTACCATTTTGTGTAAGACTAGTGTCTTTTTATGAGACATATTCTCTAGTTTTACAAACAGAAGGTCAAAACCCAAATCATTTACTCATCTTGTACCTCCAATTTCTGTGTTGTCTATCCAGAAGAAATTTAACTCCCCAGAATAAAGCTATTATTAATTTTCAATATATTACATTACTCTGACACAAGTTCTTTCTGCTTTCCTACCTTACTTCATGTGAACCTTATTATGCAATATTAGTTACTGTTTTACTTAAATCATTTCCTCTCTGTTACAAGTTAAGATAAAGCAACATCATAAAAAGACAGACCAAAATAAAGTCACACCCACCTCTCCAAGACATCTACAACTGGGTTTAACTCTTTACTGTGCAGTTGAGAGCATTGGTACTTAAATGGAAAGAAAAAAAAAGGCATAAAAAACCAGTTGTGCTAAATGACACTGCTTCAGGAAATGAGAGACTAGCTCATTAACAGAAGAACCTACCTTAAAACACAGACGTAGCTTGCTGCTCAGACATCTTCAAGAAATAACCAGGTGGATGCTGCTAAGACACTTTCAAAGATCTCGACTCAGTAACTTGTAAGAGGTCATGTTTACTTGTCAATACCACTAAAATTGAGCTTTAATACTGCTCACAACAAATAGAATTTTTATAGAGAAGCTTGTCCATTTATCATTAAGCTTACTTGAACCGAAACAAAAATAACAAAAAATACAAGCCCTATTTCCCCTTTATACCTTCTCTAAGTCTGCTGGGTTATTTCTATTTTTGTTCCTTGACTGTGTGCAAGGCAGAGGACACGCTTAGGCACGCTTAACCACCTTGCTGAAGAGCATACTAATGTGTGATTTCCGAAGAGCAGACTTACTTGCATAATTTAAATCCATATCCAATAAAGAGCAATGCTCAAACCTAATTTTACTTTTTCATATATATTTTATATAATTATGTATTAGTAGTAGTAGTTTCTGGGGTTTTTTTTCTCTCTCTTACTTTTTAGTAAGAACAAAACACTTTATGCTTTAATGTAATTTCCCCTCATCTTGATTGACTTGAGAAGATTTCTACCAGGAAAGCTAAACAAAAAGGTAATTAAATATGGTAATTACAGCTCTGGTCCTCTTTGTCAGATACAAGTTTGGGAATCAGAACTGCTTCTGCTTAATAAAGTAGCTGCAGAATTAAATTCCTGCTCATCTAACATCAAATCTTTCAAAGGTTTAAGGGTAAAATATTTAAGACAGTTTTCCCATAACAGCCACTGGCAAAAATCTTAATTATGCTGAAACTGTGAGATATATTTTGTCTTCTTTTTTCTTATCATGAATCTTCATTTAAATCCAGTTGTTTGGAAAATTGCAATTACGCTATCCCTTGGTGCCTCCTGATCTTATGCAGACTACTCTCATAGTTAACATTTGAGAGCAACAAACTCCTCATCTATAAACCACTCAGCATCCAAGTTTTAACAACACTGTGTATGAAGGTGTCATTCACTATGCCATGTATGAACAAAAATCAGGATGTATCTTAGCATTAGCTACATGAAGTGCTGCATACTTGCTTTTTCATCTGGATTTACAGAAGCTGTGACAATTTTAAAATCAATTAATGATTTGGGACAAAAGACGATCCTCAAACTGCAGCTTCTTTGAGAATTTCTGTCAGACAAGCATAAGGATACCTACTGTAATTCCAAATTACTTCCAGTAAGAGAAATACCTATTTTAAAACAGATGACCTACATTTCACTCTTGTCTAGATCACACAAATGCAATGTTTTCATTTACTTTACACTCATGCAAATTAAAAGACATATTAAAGATTTGGAGAATGAACAAAATCTTAATGGTCTGTTTTTCTGCTCTACGATATTTTCCTTTCTGCTTGGAGACAAACAGGACTGTCCTGCAAACTCTTCAGCTGAGTTTAGAAACCATTAACTCAACCTACAAGGTCATCAAGATAAGAACAAAATCAATAGGATTGCCCTTCTGGGCTCTTTTCAGATATAGCTAATAAGTCTCTACAGCACAACCTTACATACTGGTTCATTTTTAGTCAAATATTTACCCTGGTTGCAATGTAACTTCTGGTTTGCTTTGTAAGGTGTCAAGTCTTCTGACTTTGATTACAGCATCACTTCTTGTATCTGGTGGGACTATACTGCTGTAAGGCTGTGCTCAGTATACATAACATTCCAATCAAGCCTGGATAATGCACAGCTTGATGCCGAGAATGGGAAAATAGCGCTCAAACAATGGAAGAAAGCATCTGGATATTATAGGTATGATCAACCATTATAAGCCAGAATGAAGATCTGCATTAGGCTTCATGTTAAGTCATTAAACACAAGTGCAGCAAGTGGACCCTCCTGAAATGTAGCCAGTGATGACCTCTCCTGAGAAGCCCTGCTGCACAGCCTGAAGGAAGGGATGCACTCTGAACACCCCTAAAACGGGCAGGCATCAACTAGTGGTGGGAGAGCTCTCATCAGATGATGACAAGCACTGGCATAGTTTATGTTTAGATGTTGAACAGCAACTCTTAAGGCTCTTTGCAAACCAAGCTCTCAACCCCCCTTGTCAATCCTTCTGCCACTAATGTGAGCATCAACTGATTAATTTCTCACAAGCAGACCACTCCTTATGCCACCCCTGACAGGGGAAATTTCTGTCTAATGGTCACCCTGTTTACCATCACAAAACTTTCAATGGATTATGAGGGAATTAATATTTAACCTATTAAAACTGCACAGTTTATGGAAAAGCAACAGCACTATGTATCTAGGCTATATGAACATCAGGTATTTTCTACATAATCTTTGTTTGGGCCTATGACCACGTTCCTCCCCTACACCTGCGATCCTGTACTTCCTGAGCCTGGATTTAAAGTATCCTGTAAATCAGTACTGTCTTGTGCCCTCGACCACAACACAACTCTGAGTGCCCCAACACAAAAATGACACAGTTTTAACAGGATATTAATGTTAGTGCCATGAACGTGAAATACCAAATGTAAGAATTTTTGGAAAAAAAATTAGGAAAATTTAACAGAAACAGTCATATGTATGAACTTTGCATCATTTAACTCATAGTTGTTTGTTTTTCTGCTTTGAGGATTCCGCTCATCCTTTCCCATCCCTAGCATATAACCTGTAATAAGAGTATACCTACTTAATTTAATCTCATTTACTTAAGTGTTTGTAAAAGAATTCAGAAAATGTGCTACACAATGTATACCAATAACTTTTGGAAATTCAAATTAAAGCCTAGAATAAAGCATATGAATAAATTCCCATTATATGCATTCCTATATAAACAAAATGTGATAAAAGAAACAGTGATGTTTTATGCAGGAAGAAACTGATTTTCAACAGCAACAACTGCAAGGGAAAACATCCCCCAAAACACATTTGGACACCACAGGAATTGTATAAAAAGGTTATGTTTTAAAAATTTGTTTCATAAGTAATTATGGAAGAAATTCAGCTATTTGTTCTGTTCAGAGAGATGTGCACATACTACATGTGCTGTCCGGGAAAAATGACAAACCTATGATTTCTGAAACTCTCAGTCTTAGAGTTATCAACATATTAAATGAACGGAAATATCCTATTGATATTTGTACCTTGAACACAGGTGATAATGAAGTAGATTAGTACTATACAGAACCTTTTAGCTCCCCAGTAGTAAACTACTAAAAACCACTGCAATGGATTACTATGAATTACTCATGTCTTTAAGGCAAGATGCCTGGATATGACCGTTAACTAAAAAAAACCCTGCAATTTGAAAAAATTATTCCATAACACATCAATAGGTGTAGTACACTGATTTTTATCTGGATTCATGTGTTCTTGTAGAGTCTTTTAGAAATAAGAGCCAAGAAAGTTTCTAAATGTTACATAATTCTCATCAGCCATGTATTAACTGACTATATTAATAGTATGGAAATAAAGAATTAAATTTCATATCAATCATAAAGCCAGCAAATTTTCACCAACTAAATGAAATCCCCCCCTAAAAAAGGTGCACCTAGTATTGTAAAGATTCAAGGCCTTACAAACGTTCTTGGTTCACAGGAGCAGACGGGGGTGGGGGGGGGGGGGGGGGGGAC
>JAWWEU010000163.1:24028550-24078266 GCA_035583155.1 Acropternis orthonyx
GCCCCGCCCCCCCCCCCCAAGTCATTACTCTAAGAAATGTGTAGTTTTACTAAACGTGCATGCTATTTATTGAGAAAAGAGGATGACTATGAAATATTGTAGAAAGTATGGAAATATGATTTCTCACCCTGTAGATTTTGGTGTATCTTTGTGGAGGTGCAATGATTAAAGCAGCATGCAGCAACGGTACATACTTCACTCACATCAATCAGAGCAAAAACACTTGTTATTTCAATATAAAATGCAAACCTCAGCACTGAAGTTCCATTCTTTCTTTTGAAAATTATTCAATGCAACAAGACTGGATACAGCTAGAATAAATCAACCTTTAGGTTGAGAAACCCATTAGGCGATAAAAGCTAAAAGTTTTGTCACCTCATTTCAAAACTGGAATGTAACTAAAGAAGGGAGAAAATATTGCCTGGAGTATAGTGCCAGTATGTTTAGACACTGGTACAAGTCAAGACTTATTAAATATTAAAACTGAAAAATCCTCTAAGTTACTGTAGAAATTCAGTCTACTACTTTAGTCTTTATTTATTTAAGCAACTGCGGTAAATAAAAGTAAATAGAACCTAGAAATATATTAAGTCCTTCTCCTTCAACTATGCAGATCTTAATCATATCAATATCTCTTCGTATGGTTATTGGGGGCAGCATGTTTCAATGATATTGCATGTCAGAGCATTACTAAAAAACACATAAGCAGTCTATCAAAGAAAGAAACACACACATCTCACAAATCAAGAGAATTAGCTAACTGATGTGGGTGCTACCAAGCATGACATATTGAACACACCAGTTTTTCCACATCTTACTGAGAATTTGCTGCCAAAAGCTGGAGTACCACACTTCGCTCAGAGTTTGTTTCAGTGTTTGACCTTGCTCTGATGTAGAATCCCAGAGCACAAGACATTGCACCGGTTTTATTGCCATTGACTCACTGAGGAGAAACCCACCCATATTTAATCACAAATCTTCAGGGCAGTTACTTAAAAACTTAAAATTAAGTTCTCAAGTGTTCTGTTGGATTGCAAACTCAACACCTTGCCAGACTAAGTCCTTACTGAAACCCAAATGCATATCATTGGCTTTAACCATTAAGCTGTTAAGCATAAGATGACTATCACACAAGTTTACTTTAAGTTTTCCTGGTTTAGTTATTTTAATATCCATATTGTAGATATGAATCTTCAAAAGGTTTTTGGTGAACCCATTTCTTACCCCAACTGTAACTTGAAACACAGCTTTCAGAACAAAATTGCAAATACACATATTGCATGTTAACAGATGAAACCCAAGAGATACAGGAGTTTTTAAACACATATTGTAAGCCAACATGTCTTGTGGTATCACATTTATTGGATAGGATTATCATATTTGTAGCTACTGTAGCTTATCACAAATGACTAAATTCAGGGCCCAATTCAACCATAATGCCGACTTTCACATTATACAGGTTTCAGCCAATCTAATCTTCATTCACTAAGATAGCTTAATGTTTTCCACAGATGTTTGAAGACAGTCCTGTCTGGCTAAAAGTAGCAGTTACAAGCTCTTCAACTCAATTCTTTGCAGACTGCCATTCTGAACAGGGAAATCAGGAATACATTTCTGGAGCAGAAACTGTTTCAAGACTCTATGGGATCATAGAAGAGAGGCACAGGAATCTTCCCAGAGGTATGCTCAGTAGAAAGCAAATTGGCAACAGACAGCTTTGCAAACCTCTCAGAAATCTCTGAGGTTGCAATGCATGATTCTATATGTGGGGCATGAGGATTTGCAAGTCCGCTTTGGAGAGGCAGAATTTAGAAACTAATTAACAGTGGCAGTTTGCTCTTGTGTAAACACTTAGCCATGCACTTCTGTACTTTTGTATGATGAATGGAGTGATTGGGTGTGGGTTTCGTGAAGAGGGAACTTGATCACAGCTACACTGAAACATTTAATCACAGATCTAATTTTTCAAGTGGTAATTCTTTGATCAGTCACTAAGTTGAGAAGACAATTGAGGGACAGTGAATATCTGAAGGCAACTATATGGGACACCTTCAAAATACAAACAAGCTATGTAAACAAGAGCAGCTTATCTTTAATAGACTCAGAACAGTGGTACTCCCTATAAAGGGACTAAGTACCAGCAATGCCAGCACAGTATGCATGCCTATCGTGTGCACACCCTTAAACAGTGGCTGCTGGGCTGAGCTTGATAACACACCAGAAAAAACATTTGAGGGACAGACAGCAACACCTGCCATGGATGCAAATTGGCCTACTTAGCTTCTATTTTCAGCAATATGGTGGTTAACTGCGGCATTTGGAAAAGACAAAATCAAAAAACCCAATTTGTTTGTGAACAGTGCAGATTGTAAAAATACCTATTCAAAACAAAACAATCTAGACAGAAAATTCAACTCACAGAACTGGACATACAGGTTGTATTTGGCAGCATGGGAAAACCAGGGTTATCATCTAGGCACAGGCCATTTCACGTAAGGAGAGAAGTTTTGCAGTCCACTGCACTTGAACAGATGTGGGAAAGCCTTTAACCAACATACTAAACAAGGAAGGCAGTCACTGCCTTTACAAATGCAGCTGAGGACCATCCTAGTCTTTCAGCATATAAAGGCACCACAAAAATGATCAGAAATATCTATTCCCACAGCTGAAACCATCTTCGCTCACAAGGAATACTATCTGGAAGGAGTTCTTCTAATGGCATATGAATCTGAACCTCCGCCAAGATGCTGACACACAACCACAGCCAAGTCATCAATCTCAGCTGACAGAAATGGAAGTGATTTCAATGGCTGACAAGGGCCATAAAGGGTAAAAGGTTGAAAAAACCCTAAACAACCCAACACCACCACGCCACAAGCACAAGATACAGACACACTCAAATTTGTTACACCTAAAACCCCCCACCACACTAAAATACATCCTATACTTCTGCTTTTACTTCTTGAAACCTTCTTTGCAATTTCTTCCTGTACATAGGAGGGGAAAACTGCAAATAAAAAATTCTCAAAATATCTCCAAGTAATTCAAAGGTGATTTGCTATGACAGTGATAAGGAGTATATGATGTCACAAATATATGGTAATTTTATTCACACTTGTTTAGCTTACATATGAACAACTGAAAAGTACCTATCAAACAATTCTTCTTGGTTGCCAGACAAATAAAATTAAAGTTTTATTTATGGCTACAATATGCAATTGGGAAATAAAACTGCTTATTTTGAGGTTATCCTAGAAAAGCATCATTATTTGTGGGAGTCAAAAGTTTGGGGCTTTGACTTTCAAAACACTTCCAGATGTTCCTCCAGAATTTTTTAATTTTTTAGTAGTTTATGCTAATGTTTACAAAAAATTTGCCATATTTTTAAACAGTTGTAATTACGATGTCAAAATATTTTATGGAAAACATCCAGGTATTGTATATATCTCAGTAACTTCAACTAGCCTGTCTTTTTCCACTCTTGCTAGATGCTGTGGTCCTGACTTTCGCATATCCTGGAGCACATTTCCCCTGCTTAGGCATAACAGGAAATAAACGGAAATAAGAACCAAACAATTTATGCAGTAGTTATGAATATACACAACTCTAAATTAATTGCAATTCACTGAAATAATTTATCACGGCTCGGATGACTAGTATAGCACTTCTCCTCCCACCTCAGGTTTGTCCTCTGGACTTATCTTTAGTTATTTTTTAATTCAACATGTGTGCATATTACATAGAAGCATATCCCTAATAGAGATTATAAAATGAAACACAGCTGATTTAACTCATTAGACAAAAGACTAATAACTAAATCATTTGGGGGAAAATAAAAATCAAATCATGCTTTGAATAAAAGTTTTAATAACAGATAAGGTCATTTCTTTAGCCTTAAAAGGCTAGTTATGAAGAAATGGGCCTTGAATCAGTTCCATATGCCCATAAAACTGCATGCCGAACTTGATCTTTTTTTTTTACATTTCTGTCCTGTAATGCTGTACTCTGCTTATTTTGAATACCTACTTGTGATATGTTCTTGTAGCCAGTTATTTTGTTGAGTTACATTCATGTATTTTAGGTGTTTTCACTCTCAGATGTTGCTTAGAATCTACTTCCCTTTTCTGTTTTTTTCATTATTGAAATGTTTAAAAGCATTTCAGAAGTTTCCTGAGATACAATCTTTACCTCCTCCTATAAAAATAGCAGGGGTTTTTCTTATCCTTGTCCTTTCTATATGATCTCAATCTCCTAACATTTGGAATGACTGTGTCCTTAGAACTGTTTAGATTTTATTTGCTTTTGGGTTATGAAATTTATTAGGTGTGAAATATTTAATTGCCTTATTTACTGGCTTCAGTGTCCCATTCTGGGAAAGTAGGCAGATCAGCTACAGGCACCCCTAAAGACAACAGTATTAATGACTCCTGCTGATGTTCCTACTTTTCCAGCCAATGGAAATGTGAGCTCTGTTCCTGCAGCAGCATGTTTCCTGAAGCACTGCCCCAGCTCACTCCCAAAGTGCTCACTACCTGGAGCAAAGCCAGACATATCCCCTGGCCTGTTCCAGAAAACTGTAGAAGACTGCGCTCCATCATCCATCAAAGACAAATAAGTCATCTTTTTCATAAGCAGAACTACTTGACATAAAACCTAAGTTTTCTTCACCCAGCAATATGAAATTGGTTATTCAATTATCAAATAAAGAACTGAAAAGAAGATTTTTGCAACAAATAACTGCAACAAAGAAATTCAATTTCCCCCTTAAGCAGAGAAAAATAAGTGCCAAATTTGAAGAAAAACATCCTGCTACTACCTCCTTCTAATTACTGTGCCATCCCAGACATGCCATGTAGCCCTATCAGTGGTTGCTCCAATTTCCTTGACAGTCTATCATAGACACTTACATTCTATTTATCTATGATATTGACCAAATATTTACCACCATCCCAACATATCCAGATCAACACATAATTTAACAGCATTTGACAGATGAAAAGAACAAACAGGCAGTGTACAAGGACACTGATCATGGTGAGCAGCTTACAAATCTGTGTTAAAAACTACAAATTTATGCAACTGCATATTTATATTTCTACTGAAGTATAACAGAAGGTTCAGATTTAGCAGGCACAACATCTGTACTCCCTGTACTTAATATTGAGGACCTGGAATTGAATTGCTGAAAACCTGGGCTTGTGCACCACATCCTGAGTTAGGGATTTAGATGCTTTCTGATCTCTTCCCATCTCCTTCTTCGTAGCCTGTCAGATTGTGTACTCAGTTTCTGAGGGTGGTTCATTGATTCATTCTTCCTTTTCAAAAGCAAAGGCCTCCATGTCTGAACTTTACTTGCAAGGCATGGAAAGAAATTAGCAACTTGTGTATGGAAAAACACCAAACTTTTATAGCTGCCTCATTGACATATTGGCTATACCACGTTTAGCCCAATTAAAGCAAAGGACAGTCCTGCTCAAGCTAAAGACTGTCCTACAGGAACACACAAATTTAATATACAGCAAAATAGACTCATCTTCGGGAAGCCATTCTGTTTGCTCTTGTTCATACAGTAGCTATTTTTCTATGACATAATCAAGTGTTGCCAAAACAAGCATTCACATTCATGAGAAACATCAAGAAAATCACTTGAGTTTAGCAGAGTGATATTTTCTAGATCATTCGATCCTTCCAATTTGCTCTACTGTCTTCATTCCCTGTGTTTCAAAGTAGACTTAAAAATTTGGGGGATAAGTGTTTTCCCTAATTCTGTACAAGCCTAGCATAATAGAACTGTGGTTCTTAAGACATATCTGCACTATAACTAATCATTCATTTAACTACTTTAACATAAAAGACAACAAGCTACAAGGAAAACGCTTCTCATTTGTAAATATGATCATGATTAATCCTATGCCAAGACCAGGCTAAAGATTTTTTTAAAAAAAACAGCTTAAAACCAGAGCATAATCTAAAACCTTGTTTAAAATTTCTTTTTACTACAAGGCTATATTGAACAATTACGTCATCTTTTTCATCATGAAATCAAGGCTTAGAGTACCTATGAATGTAAAATTCCTTCATTGGGCATTCATTCCAGGCAGGTATTTTTCATTATAATTCAGTATATCAATTCTTTTTTAAAAAAAAGTAATTTTATTAAACCTTCATGCTCCACATCCCCTCCAATTCTTATTACCATTTTCATACCCTATGGTGTGGCTGACAAGAAGCAGTGTAGATTTGACAACCAGAAGCACAGGAATCTAGCAAGAAATTACTGTGCAAATGTGTCTGGGAGAAGATAAAATTAATAAATATTTGCTGATGGGTCTTTTGCTCCAGTAGGTGGCACATTTATAATGAAAACTTAACAGTAGTTTAAGCTAAAGATCAGAAACCTCAGATGTACATGTCTCTGATGGATGATAAACGAGGAAAAACACTTCCAAGTGTTCTAATTTTAGGGAAACCAATCCAAGCTCAACAGATTAGATGAAAATATTTTCCTTCCAACTTCTCACATTCTATAAACGTTTCAGTTCCAAAAAAGAGTCATTTTGTTCAGCAGTTAGTAGCAACTTCCATAATAAAAAGTTCATGAAAAATAACAGTTCTTCATTAAAAAAAAACCTTCAAACCTTTATACACATTAGACTTAAGTTAACTTTGCAGCTAAAGGAACATAAGTCACAGGAAAACACACTGCATTTTTACTTCACTATAGAGAAAAATCAATTATAAACTCTAACACTAAAAGGAAAATCTAAGAGAAAGGGAGAAAATACTTCCATGTGATTACATAAAATTTCAACGAAAAGAATGTAAGATGATGTTTCAGAAAAAATAAGAAACTGGCCTGAAGTAACTACTTAACTTCAGTAGGGGGAAGTAGAGGGAAGGCTTACACAGCGGGGGAAAAAAGCAGGGAAGTCAGAAGTGACCAACTTTCCCAGTTAGTCACTGATGTGCTGAATGGAAGAACTCTACTTCTGTTTTAGTTTGAGCATTTTCAGTTTAGATTCTGCTACAGAATAATGCCCTTCTTTAATTCAAACCATGCTATGACTTTCAGTTCTTAAAAAAAAGGAAAAAAAACCCACAAATTGAAACACGTTTTTGGATTTATTCACAGACAGCGCTCTCAAAATCCTGAATACAGGCACACATATGGATCAGGAGTTATCCTAATGCAGAAGTGAGAAGAGCTCAGATAAAGGTCAAGTTTCAAGCAAACTGCAGAAATAAAATCCAAACAATACTTAAATTCATAGAGTTTTTTCACCCCCCACTTCCATAGGAGAAAGCCAGTATCAAGAGGAAAAAAAAAAAAAAATAAAAGCCATACTCTGGCAGCACAGTCTTTGGAGTCAGAAATACTGAACACCAACTTGCAAGTTATTGGAAAGACTAGTATTATTTATTACAGTCACAGACTTAGGAGCAAGCCTGTTAGCAGTACCTCTTGTCAAGACAGTTTTGTGCAACTGAACTGTAAGCATTTACCTTAACCAAAATGCTAATAACAGGAAGGAATTAGTTGTCCAAATAAATTAGTATGCTATGCTTACCACTCTTACCACAAACTACACAAAGAAGTCTTTGTGGATAGATGGATGTAGGTGCTGAGGACATGCTCCAAAGGAGTTAAAGACATCCCAAGGATAATAGTCTGAATATAACACTGTATGATATCGTCTCTAAACAATATCGATGAAGTGGAAAAAAGACAATGGCTAATGAGCATGCCTGTCAGATGCTAGTACAAGTGTACTGAAAAAGACAGAGACTCAACAGAATTAACATGGTTAGATTACAGATATTCTTGTCCCAAAACTTCCGTAAAACTGTAAGGAAGTATCTTGTCATGTAAATCATATATGCAGTGTCTTTACAAGCTGATTAGGAAATAGGCAGAAGATTCTGTATTCCCCATTTTCTGTCTTCACTGAAGGTATGCTATAGATAAATCAAAGTCTTTGAAACTAATACCAAGAAAATTAGGTGATGTGATAAGCACGCATCATGTAAAGGAAATCAGACTAAAACTATGCCAATCCAATCCCTGCAGAGGTATTAAGCTAATTTAAGATATTACATTTTTAAAAATTTGGTAAAATATGAGTGGTGAAGTTCACTGCACATCCCAGATGGTACCAAGAAGTGGATACAGAGCTGAGACACAGCTGCCTTTAAAATACAGCTTTAGAAATGGAGACCAACCTCCACAGAGGAGCTAAACAAGCAGTGCATACCATAAGCAAGGAATTTGACCTGGAAAATTACTCTCCTTTCACAAATGCTCAGAGAAAATCTTGATTCTGCCAGCTGAAAATAACTGCAGGAGAGGAAAAGACAGCAGAAGTCTAGGGAAACCTTGACAAGTATTGGTATCATGCTTCTAACTTGATGCAAAGAAAGAGAGCTTTATGAACTTGGTCCTGTCTGAAAGAGTATTTGTTACAGTTAAGAGTATTTGTGCAGAATTTAAAAACCAGGACACAACAGTCCACTACTGTGGAGGCGAAGTTGTCATTCTGATTCATCCGAGAGTCACTGAGGCCAGTGATGCAAATCACGCTACTAAAAATGTAATACATAACCTTTCCAAATGTTACACAGTCTCTGTTTGTAATTGCACACTTAATACAAACAGTGCTGGACTTCAAATCAAGATTCCTTGCCATTTTAAAATGAGAACACATCTAATCACAGGCCTTCTTTAACAGCAGAGAAGAAAAGGCAACTCCTGGCCCATAATTAGAAAATTCAAATCGGCAGTAAGATGCCATTCTTAACTGCAAAGGTAAAGGCTTATTTAAACAATTCAACTGTGTAACAAGTAAATTCATTACATCCTGAAGTCCTTAAATTAAACTTGCATGTGTCTCTAAATAATGTGTTCTAGTTCAGTTGCAGATTTATTGGATTGAAAAGCAAACACTGGCATATTTAGGAAAGCAATTTTTTCTACTAAAGGAATTAATGCTTGAGATTATTTTGTCCAGTATTGTAGAAGAGATAAGGCTTCATGATTCCTTCAGTCCTCAGAGTCTCTAAACCCCAGTGGATGCACTGATTCTGCCTTTGTTTATTCCAGAAGTGTCAGACTAGACCGTACATGGCTTACAAATTTGTTGACTTCCAAATTTCTTGGTAACAAGTTCGCTTTGATTAGTGTAACAGCAATATTTTTCTCATTATTTTCAGTTAATTGGCAGATGTCCCTTCAGACTTCACTTTTCTCTGGCAGCTTATTGCTCCACACCACAACAGTACAGTCATGTTCCACTAGCATTCAGCTACAAGATCAAAGGGAAAAGAACTAAGAAAGGGAAAAAAAGTTTCTACAATATTATGGTTCCTCAGACTATTCCACTGTGTGTCTGCACTGTTACTGGTTGTTCTAACAACTATGTAACTCCTGAAAACTTGAGATTACATAACAATTTCTACTGACCCTAGAACTCTATCAGAGGTAGGTAATAAACAACATGTTCATGCAATAGACGGCCTAGAAAATAATATAGTGAGTAAAGGCATTTCAATCTCAGGATAAGTGGCATATTTACAGTAGCACATCAGTTTTTGCAGTTTATCATCACTCAGCTGCCTACTGAAAGCTGCTATTTCAACACATTTTAGGGTATGTAATTTCTGGCTACATGTTTTTGACCACTCAAAACCCAATAAAAATTGCCATTTTTCATCCAGATTCCATGCTTCCTATCTTTTACATGGGCACCTCATCCAGTCTTTCTCAACTCCTAATGTTCTTCCAGCAGTATGGTTTTGCTACAGGGGGGTCACTGCTGAACAAACAAGACACACGCTCTGTCAGAGGGGCTGGACCAGCTGCTTCTGTGCAGCTGTGGGTTCTGGGAGTGATAACCCTGTGTTCGGGATAGATGAGAGTGAGCAGTCTCGACTGCTAATGTACAACCAGCAGAAACAAGGCACTCGTGCTCTCCACTCTGTAGACACTAAATTAATGAATGACAATTTCTGTGATTAGGTATCTTATCTTACTTACTTAGAGCAGTTAAAATTATTTTGATGCATTGCAAAGGGATGACTTGAAGCAGTCAGGGTAGTGTGCTCACAGTCTATCAAAACAACACTAGGCTTTCAAATGAGGAAAACAGCATAAAGTAGAAAAGCTTTAAAAGTATAGATAGCTTTATTTGCCCAATTCATCCAGTGATTTCAAGTTGGGATAATCATAACAAGTATTTATGAAGCAAAACTTTAAAAAGATGGAAAAAACAACTGCATTTAGTCCAAGTATGTGTCTGTCATTCCATCACCTCCCAAGAATTTAAGCAAAAAATAAGCACATTATGATTGCAAATATATCCTGTCTTTGCTAGGGTAGATGCCCAGTGCAATAGTGTTCAGACAGGATCACTGTCAACTAAAACCTCCTCTTTCCTTCTGGTATTGGAGAGTTGACATAAAATGCTATTGACATCTATAATTTCACTTTCAAACACGTCTTTAAATTTCAGTGATACTAGGTATTCAATAAATTAACATCCTTTAATATGTATTTCTTGTATAAACAAGACCACCACACAAAGAAACCTACATCAATAATAAAAGAATTAACAAAGCTTTTCTTCAAAGTGGTTTCAATAAAGGTGTCTGAAACTTGTACTTGAAACAGTCAGGAAAATCAAATCATCTGACAAAAAATTATTTATAGAGCTATTTTTAACCTTTTGGGTTTTTTAATTTAATAGCATGCCTATTATGCATAAAAATGGACTTCTGATGATAAAAATCTCTTTGGTATATTATCTGTGTTCCTAAACATGGATAAAAAGACAAAATACCCCATATTTTTCAAATAGTCTCTTGCTATAAAAATATAAAGCAATGCAAAATACTTAAAAAAAAATACACATGCCTGTACACTTCCTCAAATCAAATTTTCTCCACAAGGTTTCTCAGATTTCAAAAAAATGTTATAGATTAAAAACCAGAATGGAACCCCCAAAATAGACTGCAGAATTCATGCCGGCTAACCATTTGTCTCTTCAGCTGTGATCAACTTCAATTCCAAATTACAAGCACAGCTGATGGGGGGCAAAACCCTATGATGCTTCAGCATCCCCCACCTTCTGGGGTGGAGCACCACACCACTGCACACCTCACGTTAGCCTTTCAGCAGACAAGAAAACAAGGGAATTAGTCAAACTAGCAGCCAGAAAGTGAAAGTCAGAACAAAAAAATACCAAAATCCAGTGCACATCTCCTCAATAGTATTTATTTAGGCCTGTCCCCAAAAATACATGTTACTTTTAATCTCAATTTAATGTGACCTTTTTTAGGATGGAATTTTCAATGGGCAGGAATTGCATTTTCTTCTGCTCCAATTCAAACTGCTGTTCATGAAAAATACCTAATTTGTGAACACTTACACAAATGTTTAACCTCAGGTGCACAATTAATCATCGCTAAAGCCTCAGATAAAGCACTCATAAGGGTAGCTGGCCCTTGTGAAGTCTGGAACGCTCTGACTCCAGCCATGCCGCTGTTTCGTTTCATGTGTTGGAATGCAACAATGCCTTCTGCTCTCACAAATTCTTTCCTCTTACTTTAATTTACTTCTTGAGTTAATTGGTACATCATATTTAAGCACTAATCCAACTCCTCCCTCTTCACCACCATAATCATCTTTCCAACAAGTGAGCATGTGCAAGAAAGAGCAGGGGGAACAACTGTATATTTTAGTTGCAGAACACCTTCAGAGCATGGAAATCCCCATGAGCTTTTATCTGTTATTGCACTGCTTCAGTTTGGCCCATTTCTCAGAAGATTCCATTAAACCTGGGCTGGATCAATGAGTAAATATTGTGTTGTGATCATTATAGTTTTCGGTAAAAGCTGGTAAAACTATCAGACAGATGTTTACAAATCAAGTATCTGTTTTATAAATTTACAATTATAATTACATAGCTTTGCTTAGCAAGTCACATATGAGATCACATCAATTCAAAGATTTATTTGTTCATCAAAGCTGAATAGTTTGGATAGACATTTCAGACTAATCTTTCCATAAATTATACTTCTCATGTTTACTACTTCTTTGCTAGTGGTTATTCAGGTATGCTTATAAACAACAAACTGTTCCTCTCTCTTAAAATAATTAACAGAATAATATGAAACTCTTTAAATACCAAACAATGACTATTTGCAACAAAAATCTCCTGAAATTTGACAATTTTTGAAGTATTTAAGTAAATAGTTTTGTCACCCAAATAATCAAGGGTATGATCTTACAAGGCATGTATAGGTTAGAAATTTAATGAATTAGTTGCTGATAAATTATTACTTTATTGATTTGGATTTTACGCTTCATTGCTTTTCCAGTTGAGAACCATTACCTACAGAAGTATATCAACAGTGTAGATACCATGCCAACAACATCCAGAGTAGGAGTCTAGTATAAAATTAACAAAACAATGTCAACTTAAATATTTTTTCCACAAGGGTAATCTGAAGTAATCTCTAAAACAAAGCTGACTTGTTTGTTTTGAGAAAGGATGAAAGAAAAAAAAAAAAGAAAATTTCCCATTGAAGGAGAAATACCTGTTAAGATGAAGTATTAAAATGAACAAGTTTTTGCAACTGACAAACAAAATAAAAGGACAATACTTTTTACTTGTTTATGCCAGATTTGTCCCTATTTCTGTCAATAGTTATCAAGAACAAATCTGGTACTACACCGCTTTCATATGAGCCTTCTTTATAATCATGTTTTCAAAAAGACCTGTGGATGTTTTCAGAGTATTTAATCCCCAGCAAATAAAACTCAGGTGTTCCAGCTTTGGCTCTTCTGAAAGTCTCTGCCCTGCTCAGCAGCACAAGTGACTGAAAAGCTTAAGTCTTATTTTCAGAAGTAACCTGAGCTCACAGGTGACAAGTGCTGTTTATATTTGCTTAAAAAGACGTTGCTACAATGATTACTTAATAGATCAATTTTTACTAGTCAACCTTACCAGAGACGCATCAGGCTTAAATGGTACTGCTAACAATGCTGGCCACAACACACTAATTGGAATTCCTAACAATAACCTTCAGTTCTTTCCAACTAGTCTGCTTTTTCTTGGTGATTTCTGTGACTCCTTATCCAGATGTGCCACTCTAAAGCCTTAAATCTTCCTCACCTTTTTATTTTCTGCATGTCTCATGTAAGCTTGCTTGACTGATAGAAAAATAACCTCCCTTTCTGCTCACATTTAAACGTTCAGCCACAAAACATTCCTGGATGTTATCATTGCAAAAACCCCAGGCAAATATGTGAAAATTTTGAATCCAAATTGAGAAGAAAGACAATTTTAGGAACTTTCTACATGGATTTCTTACCTCCCCTTCCTCTCTCCAAACCCCTACAGTGAAATATTCTAAAGAAAGAAAGTAGAGGCCCCTGGGTGGAAGTTACCCACTTCCAGTAGCTGTGTTCCTACTTCTGCCTTTACAGAACACTTGAAGCAAGCAAAAGTGAAACATGCTCACCAGAGACCTGCTCTGTCTCTTCCTCTAGCTCAGCAGAAGTATCAACAGCACCAATGTGAACAACTAACAAAACCAAAGAAAAAAATCCCAAACTGAACACACCACAACAACCTCAGAAGTCCCGTGACCTGGAAACATCCTTTAATCACCTGCACACAGATCTCACACACCATCCACAGCAACTACAATACATAACAAGTAGTGACACCAAATCCATCATACCACAAATTCTTGCCCAAAGTCTGACAGTTTCACGAGTTCACTACTGGGAAAAGTTTTGTTCACTGAGCTTTCAGAGTCATATCCTTTCCCTCAGGTAGTTCCTATAACACACTATATGAATTTTAAAATCTCAGTCCGTAAAGAAGCTGTATTTCTCTGCTCACAAAGCATTAAAAAGACTTCCTCATCTCATCCTGAGATCTGCATTGTTCAATCAAAGCAAAAAAAAATTGTAGTGTAGATCTTGAACCTACCCAAGGCTGAGGAATTTAGCCTTTCATCTGCCTGGGCTGCTGGTGTCAATACCAAAGCACTCTTCTTATACCTGTAGTGATCAAAAAGTACCCAGGTTTCCTCATCTCCAAATAAAAATAATTTAAAAAAATCCTTACAGGAACATAAAGCATACATAAAAGAGGGAAGTTACTCAGTTCATTTTCCCTTCAAAGTCATGTTATGAGCACTGCTCAGAATTCAACAGAACAGAAAGCATATGAAAAAAAAAAAGACATAATTTCTTGGCTGAACATTGCAGTGAGACCCCCAAAACATCTCTGGGCTCTTTAAAACAGAGACAGGGGAAAGCTTCAGCAATAGGACTTCCACAGTGAACTACAGTTCTCAGTGTGCTCAGTTCCTCTGGCAGGATTCATCACTGACCTTCACTAAAAAAAAAAAAAGAAGCAAATTCAAGATTTCCACAAAGAGCTTGGTTAGACTTGGATCTGAAAGTCAAGTGATCAACATGGAATTGCTCACAACATACCACTTCCCCAAGATGTTTTTTTTTTCCTTTTAGCTTACAATATCCTCTTCTCCTTCAGAATCTCCTTGTAGAGTAACCTTGGCAGTAGGGAGGCCGCTACCCCCTGAACGCTCTCAAACTGTTCAAAAGGTGATATATGGTGATCAAAAGATCACCATATATTAACACTGATGTCTTCTAAAGGAAAAGAAATTCAAGTTATGGTGCCACGTGATAACTGACAGTCTGATATAGAAATGGCTATAGAATGGGTACAAAAACAGCAGAGCTCCATACCAGGAAGTGAAGTCGTTCTGTCCAGCATAACAAGTGCACCAGATCTTGCTTCTCACTTTAACTGCCAATATGAAATGGCAGGAGGGAAAATTTGCAGCAATAAAGACTTGGAAGAGGATTCAAGATCTTTGAAGCTGAAAGCACCTCGCAAACATCATCATCTTGGAACAAAGAACTAACCAGACTGAAATGTGACAACCATAATTCATAGTAATAAAAGGCTGGATAATGGATAAAAAGAATACCCCAAAGAATAAAAGGACTAAGAAAGGCATTCTAGCTCAAGCACTTAGAGTAATAAAATAAGTTTTACAAGTCATGGTAGTGACATGTCACACATTGTTTTCTAAATGTTCACAACAGTATTTTCTGCCTGGTAGCCTTTAAATACACCCTGAAGGACCAAGTAAATTTATTCAAAGGTCCTAAAATGACAGCAATATATTTTTTTTTAAGCTGTCAGTGTGCATCTATTATGTGACTACAGGAGGACCAAACAACAAGGCTTCAAAAAAGGGGCTTTGTTGAAGTGATACTCTGCTGCACCTTCTGAGCACCTGTGACAAAGGGCAGTAGTCTCCCTAGTTTCTACTTCTCTTTCTACACCACAGTGACAGAATAATGAAAGATTAGTACACCAGCTTACATTTGCTTAGGTAAACATCTGGAAGCCATGACTCCAGCTTCTTCTTTTCTCAGGAAGGCATATCAGTGGCTGATCAGGACCTCTCCTCAACACTTAACAGAAGAAACATCACCAGCATTGCACACAAAATGCAATGTCAAATTTTGCCCCTTGTAGACAGAACTGAACAAGGAAGCAGATACTGTATCATTAAAAAGTGCTTATTACAGGATCAAGTCAGAATTGTGAAGACCAAGAATAAAAGCAAAGCAATTTTAAATTACCTACTATACAAGAAAGATTAATGTAGGCTGGACAAAGTAACCCAAGTGAAGCCTAACGTTAACCACCTTAATCTTTCATTAAGCAAAGCTACTAATGAGGGAGCAGTCAGAAATCTGACAGAGTTAAAAAAAATAATGAAACTCTTCCAAGAAGCACAGGTAAAAAATTTGGCTCATCAGTTTATGGATTATATGTATTAAAAGAAGGTTCTACAAAGGTACTTACTAACAACTTTACTTCCATAGATTTCTGAAGAAAGAGCAAAGTTTGCAATATATTCTAAAGTTGCTATCTAAAAATCATCTCCTGAATGTTTAGAGTGCTTCATGCACATTTTTCAAGTGTATTTTATCCTTGATCATTAAATAAGCACATAGAGTGAAGTAGCATCAAGAGAGAGCAATTTTCCATGCCATAAACCACCTCCCCCAAAATTTATGAAGTGTAAAAAAGTGACAATGAATTTAATAATTTTATGTCATGAATGGCAAACATTATCTGAAAGACCACAACAAAATAACTCCAGAAGGCTATCAGAAATGTGAGTAGTGAGGTCACTGGGGAGAACTTTTCTTTATTAGCATCTCCCTAGGATCTCTATGACAAACTGCATTTCTGTTGGTGTTTTTTTGTTTTGGTTTGGTTTTTAGGGGGGGTGGGGTGGGGGGGAATGTTGTTTTGGATTTTGTTTGTTTGTCTTTATCTCTAAAGAACACCTTAGCAGAAGCTATCAGCTTTGACAGAACACCAGAATTCTGGCACTGAACCATAAATTGACCATTACCATAAAAAGAACTGCTAAATGAGAAACTATGTGCTCAGTATAAAACTAATTTCATGCTTTCAAAAGCACACAGTGGCTTCTAGTGAGATAGTGGCCCTGGGACTTGCAAAGACAGATTGGCTAATACAAATGGTGTGTGCTCCTGATGCAGTCTGCTTAGCCAAGCTTTACATGTACTGGCAGTAAATGGAAATTCTCGAATCTTCTGTCAAACAAATACACACTTATCTATAACTTTGGAGCTGAAAGCTATAAAACAGCTGCCTTATAAATATATTTAGCAGGAAAAAGCATGAGCTGTCCTAGTTCCTCATAAAAAACCCCAAAAAACAAAACCTACAGCAGTCTTTACATAGTAAGCACAGACATTTCTATAGCAAGCAAGAAAAAATATGTTAATATTATTTTTCAACATTTTCCCCTGTTATATTTTTTAAAAAATACTATCAGCATACGCAAATATAACCATAGCAGGTCTCACCTCACAAACTAAACATATTAGCAGAACAGCAATGCTTAATAAGTAACTCAGCTGAACTAATTTTTTATGTTCTGCTATAGGTGAAATTCTCAATAAAAAAAACCTTTTTTTAAACACATAGGTACAAAGTCTGTTTAGTTTACGATAATGCTTCTTTCAAGCTTAAAGATTTACTACTAGAACTTCACGGAATACCTTCAGCACACTATCTGTTCCCTTAAATAAAACTTGGTGCACTAAATCTCAAATTTAACTGGTTAGGGAGAAGTGACACTAATTTTATACCCTTCTCAAAGCAAGCTGCCAGTGCAAGTGAATTACTGGAAGCTATCCTGGGCATGACAGGTCATAACTTTTAATATTAACAATGACAGACATATCTAAGATGCCAAATCCAGCATACAATTTATTTCATTCCTAGTTTATCTGGAGAATTCAACAGCTCTTATGTTTCACACATCATTGTAACTATACTTTGAGATTTAACAAGCTGGAAAGCAAGCCCTGGTAAGAGGTATTTGTTCATACTGATAATAAGCTTCTTTCTATAACAATAACACAGCATCACTGACATTCAAAAAACATTTAAAATGCATAGGAAGTCACCTACTGGAAAGATGCCCTCTGCAAACAGCAAGCAAGGAAAGGGAGCTTGCCACATATTTAGTTACTTTTAATACTGAAATAAGAAGAGAAGAAAAAGATGCATTACATGCATTGCCATTTTTGTTACCCTTTCCACTGGAATAACTAAAACAGAAATGACATGCACACAGAAATAATGCCAAACATGTAACACTTAATGTCGCAGCACAAAGCAATTCAGTGAAGTTTAATAATAAAAAAAGAGACTCACCTCTACTGGGAAGTCCACCCCACATTATGGCAATACTATTTATGCAGGTTAAACAGCAACCAAGTTACATAAACAAAACTTCCAGTATGTGACCAATATGATCTACAGTGCTACAGAGTCCTGGCTCCAGCCCTGCTCATCTGTGTGACAGTACACTGCTGTACCAGTGCAGCCTCAAACCTTCCCAGATGCCGGCTTATAGCACTGCTCATTGAAAATCCTTCACACGCTGGCAACATTTTAGGGAAGGACAAGCACACTCTGAGTCATTTGTAAAGAAAGCAAAGCAATTTCAGTTCTGTATCTTCCTGCGCACCGAAACACAGAGCACTGTCAAAGTAGAAGTCTGCGTGAATTTATGCTGAGAATCAGGCAACCCAAGCCTTCATTATCAATGCATGGAATCAGCTACAGTGATCAAATTCAAACAAACCATAAAAAAAAAAAAAAAGGATATGATTATGAAAGGCTCTACAGATTCAGCTCCAAACCACACAGAACGAGGAATCATCTATCTAGACTGTGTAAATGTTAAAAATAGCTCTGTCTTTTCTACAGCGAACACAAGACAGAGGAGAATCAGCAGCCTGTATTGTGATGAGGTTCGTTATTGGGGAAAAAAAAATCCAGCAATAAAAATTAATGATTCCTCACAGCTTTTACAAATAAGATTAATTCACAATTATGCAAATTAACAAATAAGTACTTTTTAACCACCTAACACACAAAGTCTGTTAGACACTAAAAAATAGTATATCTATTAAAAAGAATAAATACTTAGATGAAAAAATTTAGAATACTGATCCAGCTAAAGACCTGTACAGTCTACCAGATTAAGTATCTGTATAAAAAACCCCAACCAACCAAACAAACAAAATCACTAAAAGCATGATATGGCATGACCAATGCCTCTGTCATTCAAAAAACCCAGTCATTTTTAATTACTTACTATGAAAAATGACCATGCTTTTCCTACTCCCATATAGACTTCTCACTATTTAAGTCTTTTTGTCTTTTCAGGTACTTCATAGGCTTTCTTTCCCAAAAAAAGGTAAGAGGGCATGTGTCACTGTGCATACTCACACAGAAATACACAGTACAATAAGAGACAGATGTAATCATAAGTGGGTTAAGTTTTTTAAAGAAATGGAAAGACGTGGGAGTTTTTTATTATAATACCTGTGCAGTTATCCAAATATACTGCTGTGTCATGAGACAACTATGAGAGAAATTTTGTCAGGATCTGATCCCAGTTGGGGAAACTTATACAGAGAGAGTGTCAGTTTTCCTTTTGAAAGACAAAAAGAACAAACAAATCTGACTTTATTATTTTTTTCAGTAATTTTAATATAGAAATCACAGTTACAAATGCACATGAATAAAGTGTCTGCAATTATAGATCCATTTTCATCTCAGCTATCTACACCTGCAAACTGTGGATCACATCCTTCAATGTAATAGTGAAGAAAGCCTTGCAGCAACATGAACTCAACTCATTTAAGAAGTCTCCAGGCCATTGCCCAAACTCTTTAAGTGACAAGGGAGATGCTCCAGCTGGAGCTGAAGTTGTGTCATTACCACTCCAGCAGCCATTCTCAGCCTGAAACCATGGCTAGTAAGCAGCTGTATTCTTGGTCCTAGACTCTAGAACATCTGATTATCTGATGTCTTAAATGCTGTTCTTTATCACAGCATGACTGCTCTCAAAGTGATGTTAAACTCTCCAGGAAGGGATTTTACTACAAGAATATATTTATGCAAAGTAGTGGCAAAGAGTGCCAAATGTATTAGCCAGTTCTATTTTTAAATCCTTACATATTTCACTCAAAGTACCACCCTCCATAAACCACCTTTTTTCATACCAGTTATATACTCTGTTTGCTTACAAATGTCATTCATGTGCTCCCCACCTCCAAGAGAATGAAGTGGAGGCTGCAGATGAATAATTGGTGCAATAGCATTTAGCAACTTAAAAAAAGTTTGGGTTTGCTATTTGCCATTAGGGAATTTTGAATGTTTTGCTCTAATGCAACTTAGCAATGACTTAAAAACAACAAACCTCAACAAAACAGTAATTTTCCAATTTTTTTTCCCCCTGAAGACTACTACTGAGTGCACATATCATCTACTTACTACTTCTATTAATTTTAACATTCCTTTCACAGGGCAGCTACTCAAATGCAGAACAAAGTATTATGCATAAAATGTGTAGTTACTGCAAAATAAGAAACCAGCTCTGGCCCTTGATATTAACCCTCATCATCAACATTTTGTAAGGAATATCAAGTGTATCAAAGGAATATAATAATTCCCTTAATTTCAGAGCAAGTAATCATGGTCCTGATGGGTGCCTTTCAATTCAGCATACTCTATGATTCTATCATGACTTCTGCGACAGAAAAACACCAAACACTTACCATAAATACATTTCATGTTGTAAAAAAATAAAGTTAACTTACATAGCATTATCTATTTCTTAAGTAAATTGTGGGAAAGATTCCAGCGATGCAAAGAACATGGTACCATCTACCAAATGCAATCCCGTTCAAGAGACCACTAAATAAAAAAATCAACATACCCTATAGCAAGAAGTGAAATACTAACAGTTTCTCAACAACGTACTAAGCCAAGTTGCATTGCTGTCACCTAAATCTAATAGTTATCTTTACTATTATATTGGAGACAGTAAGTTTTGCTTTTTAGCAAAAGAGCCTAATCTTTTAAAAAAAAAAAAAAAAAAAAAAAAAAAGGATTTTACATAAAGTGGGATACCAAAGTGTGGAGCAACCTTCCTCTCAGAGGTACAGTGTGGGGAAGCCCTGAGGCCTTGTTCTACTCTGTGCCCCCACAACAGTACCTTTCTTGAAACTGCTTTCCAAAAGGTTGGGCTGTAGGCAGCAGACATGGAAGGCGGAACAAGTGCTGACCCTCTGCAAGCCTCAGGTTTTGGTGTAACATGAAAAAAGAGTAAGACCACATTGCTTTCTACTATCCTCCTCCTCTCCACTCCAGACTTATGCACTAATTCTATAGCTATGCATGCATGCATTTAATAGGACTCGGCTCACAAACTTTTTCAAGATACTTTTGATCCCTCTGAGTACTTGGTAGAACAGTTCATAAAGATCTGTAATAAAAATCAGATTATCCTTGGTTGTTTTTTTTTTTTATTTTTAGATTAATGAAAGAAACATTGAGAAGGAATTCAAGACCTAGGTCAAAGTAAGCAAAAATTCTGTTCTCCATCACATTGGCACAAAAGCAGTCTTAGATGGCAACTAAGCTACCTGTCAGAAAGCTAGTCTTGGACCAGCTAAGGATTCAAACCTATATACAAAGACATACATTTAGGATTAGGTTCTTCTGAGGAAACCAAGGAAAAGCTCCACTGAAATCAGAGCAACGCACTGCAGTTTCATTTTGTTATAACCAACCAACATTTAATCCTGCACTGACTGAGTCATCTGGCAAGATAATTTCTTTTACATTTAAAAAAAAAAAAAAAAAGTCTTCCTCATATGCACAAGGCCAAAAGGGAGGATGTAGATTTAAGGCTATCTGGAATATTTTCAGTATAATTTCTCAACATCTACCAATAGTTAGTTTTACCTTTTGGCCGAAGACACTATTCACATTTTATATACTTAATTTGGAAAACTAATAAGCAACCTAGTTACACAGTCCCTGAATCCTATGAAGGATAATTCTGAGCTATTAATTGTAAGCCTCCCTGCCCCTATTAGCTTGATAGAATGCCTACACTTCCAAATTTATATGGCATTGCACAAAGAGGCAAAGAACATCTAATCTATATTGCCAAAAGTGAAAGAAATCCTTCCTTCTCTGTACTCCCTCATTCTCCTCCTGTACCCAAGACTGCTGGTTTACCTTCTCCCTTCCACTACCAGGCCCTTCTTGTGACCGGATTTAAGTCACAAACACAACAGAAGTCTAGTGATTTATGTATTTATTTTGCTATATTAACAAATCCCTGGCTGTCATTGCTGTGAACCAGATCACACAGCTGCGTGTTTATCATCTTTCAGGAAATCTCCCTGCAATTGCTTCCTCAGTACTTCAGGGCTAACACATTAACTTGTAGGACTGTTCCCTGCAAAGAATGGTATAGGGTACAGCATTTCCAAAACTGTCCTGGAAGGTCAGAAGTCTCAAGAGCAAAAAGACACAGCTGCTGTCCCAGTGCACCGCAGCTGACATCCCAATAGCACCTCCAGCAAGACCTTCACATGGACATTAAGGAGCACCACCTGGGCCCTAAAGCACTTACTTCTGCTCTTTGAAACAGCCTAGGACACGGGGGAAAGAGATTCTGCTGTGCCTACTTGTAAATTTGGACACCCTAAGTAACAAAAAAAAAAAAAAAAAGTGGAGATACCAGGGAACAAGCTAAGAAAATTGGTGGGGCAGACGCGGTGTCAGCTGCAAACGAGAACTGGGAGGAATACAACGAAGTCATCCACAAGACTGCCCCCACATATTTGCATATATTAGCAAACCCCTCTCAGTGTTCCCTACCGATAGTTTGGGTATAAACGACGCTCAGGCGATCCGCTCCATGGCTCGGGCTGCAGCACCATCTCCTGGAAGCCTCGCAATCCCGCACTCCCGCTGCCTTCCCTCCCGTCCTCATTTCCCGAACAATCAACTCATTAGCTATCTCCCAGCAGAAAGGAAGCAAGCAGTCTTGAATTAGCAACTAGCCAAGTTCCTACCATCCTCTCCCAAGCGGCTCCCGCCCCTCTGAGGAGCGGATATTTCAGCCCTTGTTGTGGGCTGTGCCAGGTGGGATTTCAGGTACCCCACACAGCTGTGGCCCGTTCCATGGATTGCCACCGCAGGCTCCGGCAAGACCTGCTGATGAAAAGCTTTAAACAAACTCCCTCCAGAATACATTTCCCCAAGGCTGCAGGAAACCACCTTTACTTTCCTTTTTTCTTTATAGGAAGCAACAGAGATAAATTCCAATTTAAGCTGCAAAGGCAAACTACACACTTTCTTACTTTCCTGAGACCTCATTTGTTTCCAGGCAGCAGCCTGTCCATACATCATGTATACCTCGCACAAGAGTAGGGATGGCCCCAGGAATGGCCTTGCTGACCAACTTCAGCCTGAGCTGCAGTGAGATGTGATGGGTACAACTGGTAATGAGCAATCACTAATATGAGCAATGGTGAAGCCTTTAACATCCTGTGCAATATACTTTCTAAGTAGAATACTTTTTTCCAAACACAGAAATTTCGACACCAATGTCGAGAAAAGGAGGAGTTAAATGAATGGATCAAATAACCAAAGTTGACTAATGTAGTCAATTAATTTCTTGATTTTGGCAGTATAAAGAAAAGCAGCTATGAAGTAGGTAGAGGTGCAATAGCAAAAGAGCTTCTATATTTCAGTAATCATGTGGTGAGGCAAAATAAACTACAACTACAGTGAGTTTTTTTAGAAAAATACATTGCAAAATACCTTTTTAAATCCTGTGACAATTGTACTTTTACTCTGAATATAGGGAAGTAACTTTAAAACTATCTCCAAAAAGATATTTAGACTTTAAATATATAAAAGCCTCTCATCTATACACTGTAGAGTGTTATTGTCAGGACCTGGAATTCCACAGTTATCGAGTCTTAATAAACACTCCAGGTGGTACAACAAGAACAGTTACCAATTACTGAAAGTTATGGCCAACAAATTGAGGTTAGAGATGTAAAACATAGTGGAAGTCAAAAATTAATAAGATGCTTTATAACAGCCTGGGGCCACCTGTCACAGGGAGGACCTCAGAAGAGAATGAATATAAAAATATGTCTCATTACTCCTTTGTGTTCATCTCCATTTAGAAAAAAGTCCACCAAGAGTCAAGGAGTCTGGTGTCAGTGATGATGCACAGATCAATTCTGTCACACAGGATCAAGACAGCTCTGGCAGGTCTGTAATCCTGGTTTCTGTACTGTCAACAAAAATTTACAGTCATGTATTTTACAGTCATTTTTCAGTGGGAATGTTTTTAATTTCACATTCATCTTAACACAGAGGAAAACTCCAACCTTACATTAGCAGGAACCTTTGCAGAAAGTTTCCTGAGGTCTACTGAGCTGTTCACTAGTTGGTTTGCTAGAAGAGTATGTAGTTACAACAGTGAAATATGAGAGGGGCTATTTACTTCCTTTGCATGTAGAATAAAGTCTGTCCACCATGAGGTGAGATTAATATAATAACTCTCTTACCATCTGCAGAATTAGCTCTGTTTACAGTGTTAGCTGAAGAAACAGGGAAGGAAGACTTCCATTACAACAGGTAATTATGTTCCAAAGGAGATGGATTAAAACTGAGCCTGGATAATGTCAGTTTACAAGAAAATTAATTTCTACATATTTTTGGAAAGTGTTCTTTGAGAACTATGTTTCGGTAAATCTTGTTCTCCTATTAGTTATTAAGCAGTATATTAAATTGTCTATGTAAACATAATAATAATAAAATGTCTATGGAAGTCATTTCTTTCTTTTAAATGCTATCAACACAACATCCCTCAGCTATGAAGAGAGCAGAATGCCTATTTCAACATGCTCTGGCTAGACCAGCGTAACTACTGCATAACTGGGATATACTCTGCTATAGAGGTCAGTGAACAAAACAGAAAGGAATATGAACTGTAACTCCTAAACTATACGGTAACTCCAAAGCACGTGCACCAGCAAACATAAACATATTCTGAGCATCACAGCATTCTTTGAGCAATTGTGTCAGAGCATCAGCTGTGATGCCCAGGAATGACAGCAAACACATCAGATGAAGAGGTTCATCTAACAAAATGCAACAAAAGCATGCAATGCAAACATTTGAAATGTTTTCTATCAGCACACACAGAGGAATATCAATTAAATTATAATGTCTCAGAGATATTAAACTATTTTAAGAATGCACACAATTAAGAGATCTAGATGCTATTCAATAAGAATGCAATCTTATGAACCACAGGACTTACACAAGTGATACCTTTACACTATTTAGTTCTAAATCAAACAAAACAATACTACAGACTTCAAAATAAGTCAAATTCAGTTAACGAGAATCAAAATCAGAAAAAAAAAGAAAAAGCTAAGTCCTTTAATGCAATTTGACTGTTTCTATACAAAACAAAATAAAATAAACCAAAGGAAATGCTCTCATTTGGCTAATAATAATAAAAAAATCTTTAATACAATTCAGAAAACTGTCTTAATGAAGATTTGAGATCTGTTAGATTTTTCTCAGAATAGCTATGAACAGAGTCTAACAGTGAAATAAAATAAACAAATAAAACAAAAAAGCACATTCCCTGCTTTTTCTCTTTACATTATGCATGCTAAGTGCATTTTGCTCAAGCATTTGGGACCTTTGTTTTGCCCAGTAAGTAGAAAGTCTTATTTTAAATTGCTTCTCACTTAGAGGTCTTTTCCAATCTAAATGGTTCTAGGAATAAGAGTAATTAAAACCCAGACAACTGAAATCAGAAATAATGCAGCCTGTAAATTCCACCTCTCCTACTCCATCTTCCTGCTTCTAGATTTCTTTTAAACGTTTCTCTACACACAGCATCCCTCCAGAACTTTATTTCAGGAACAAAAGCAGATGACAAAATTTGTAACTATTTGGATCCACAACAATTACTTTTAAATGGACCATATCTCAAGGTCCAACACAGTAATTAATCATGCATTACTGTAATATTGCCTCAATACAAGCTGCCTTCACAGGAAGAGAAATACACTAACAATTCTGAACATAGCAAAATATTATTAACTACTAGTATTAATCTATATTAAGTTTAATGGTTATGTTGGGGAGCAGGGGTCAAGGTAGAGAATTCCTCAGAATTCTTGACAGTAATCAAACATCTCAAACTTACGTACCTGTGCTTGTACTTGCAAACAAAGTGCCAGGAGCTGTACTTGTAGGGAGCTTTCCATTATTTAGCTGCTTCACTCTTTTCAGGTGAGACTTCCCATTGTAATGAACTTGAGCTTGAGCTTCAGAGTTCAGCTGTATATTGCACACTTCGCAGAAGGAAAACAGTATCTTCTTTTTTTCTTTGCTTAATTGATAATCCTGTGTGTCATTCCTCAGTCCTTTCTCTTCAAAGACCCGTAGAACAGCTGGTTGATTCATAATCCCATTTTCAAAGGCGTGGTCAGGACTTAATGGACACTTCATACCTACAAAGCAAAGAGACAAAATTGTTACTAGAAAGCAACTAATGCTTACTATTAAAACTGCATTTTCTTTTTTAAAATGCTATACAGCATGAGCCAAAGACCAGTTCTAACAAATAAGGTTCCAAATTCCAGAGGCACTGCTTAATACAGAAATACATACATTTGTGACACACCACAGAGCTCAGAAAGAGTAAGCTGGCCATATATCACAGTCTGTGCACAGCAACTTGCAACAACTCATTATTTTGTTCTGCAAGCTCTCTATTTTAAAGCAGATTTATTATTGCATGTCTAGCAGAGGTTAAGATTACTTTCAAATACATTTCCTCTGCCTCACTAAACTCTGGTTCCAGAACTTTTTACTTTTCAATGCCCATAGCAGTACCCACAACCTCAAATACAATTATTCAACAAAAAGGATGCTGACAAGAGATGTTACAGAAACACTGGAAGACAGCAGACTGTTCGAATGAGACTAATGAATGCTTTCCACTTTTAATACACTCAAATCTTCAGCCTTCATACAAGCACTCTATTTTATCTATAGCAGTCCATCAATACCTTCACAATTCACACTATTGTACAGAGAAACACCAGCTAGAAGTTAATCTTGTGGGAGCTACACAAATACATGGTAAATGACAGGCCCTGAACAACAATCCAAGAGCCTGAAATATTAACTTACCCTAGAGAATGAAAACCTCATCATGATAGATGAATCAAGCTGCACAAAGAACAGTTTTATAATATATATATGGACGGAAGGTGTGTATTTCATTTAAGGTATGCTGCTAAAAAAAGCAGAGAAGAAAGGAGAGGAGGGAAGAGGTGGGGGAAAGCAGCTCTTTATAAAGGGGTCCAGGGTAACTCATATAGAAAATATTTCTGTTTTCCCAGCTACACACTTGCTGTCTACACTTGCTTCTTCTCCCCTGCCACTCAAATGCTCTGGATGACCAAAGGCTGGCACAGGCAGCTTGCCAAAGAGCAGCTCTTTCCAGGCAAGGGTGCACATATATTCAGCTTTCAAAAGCAAAACACTTCAAACACAAGGTCCCTGTTTCAGCCTGGGAACCAGAGCAGCACAGAACTTTGTGTACACCTACCACTCTGATAGGCAGGAGCAGTGAGAAAGACAAACAATGAAATCAAAAGCACTGCTAGCAGTCCTGCCCAAAACACTATATTATTCACAAGCAACACTAGGATATTCCTCTCATTATCGAAGTAAGTGTATTATCAAGAGAAAGTCTTTTTGGTTCTCTGGCACACGTGTAAATGGAAAAAAAACTTTAGAAATAGGTTAAAGTCATTTATACGGTGCGATAGAGTATTTCATCACATTCCTAACTCTAGTCCATGCTTAGCATTTTAGCATTTGTACAGGTTCCTCCTCACATAAAATTCACTGATCAAGTATTAGGAGTCCATAGTCATGTATTCGTTTCCATATACCTGACAGCTCTGTCATCAAACAAACAACAAATATAAACAATACATTAAGATATACATCACATCAAATAAAAATAATTATTACAAATAATTGTGGAGTACAGGTAGCTAATTGCTTTTAAAAACAAAATACTGGTGATCCTGAAAACCTAGGCTAGAGACTGTCACACTAAATCATTTAAGTGTAAGTATCATATTTCAAGGCCAGCAACCAAGATCCTTGACTCAACTGAGCTAAGATGACATTTTCATCTGAAAATTTAATCTGCTTAGAGCTTTGGTATTTGTTACTTTTTAATGTATTTTTAAACCATAAACAACCTCTCCTGGGCCCTTTGTTTTCTGTAAATTTTTATTTCAACAGCACTGCTGTACCTTTTATTTTCTACACATAAAAGATTTTGAAATGGAAGTATTTTTATATTAAATTATTTTACAAGTTTTGCATACAAATATAATTATATAATAATAAAATAAATATCAGTTTAAAAATCCTGGCTTGTCAGAAGTCTCATAAGTTTGATTGCAGAAAGGATATAATTCAAAATATAATTCAGAAATTATTTCAATTACCTACAAGATCTTAAGGAAACTCAGTTGGTTTGGATACATTTAAATTTGGCAGAGGCAAACATCTGCACTGGGGAGCTGCATGTACCAGAAGGCAGACTGGTGGAGCAGACAGCTGCTGTTGAGTGCCTGTAGCAGCACCAAAACCTTTCCAGCACCAGCCTGGCCTGGCATTAGCACATTATCACTGCAGCACTGGATACTGACACTGCCGGACTGCACCTTTTGCTTCACTTCCTTCCAAAGGAACAAAAACTTTGTAAAGTCTGACTGCTCAAATATGAACTGAAGCAGGGTAAGCAGGAAAATCAGAACATTTGCCTCAGAAGTGTACTCCTGATGTCACCAAAATTATTTATAGTATGGGCACACCCAGAAAACACAACTGAGCACAGACAGAACTCAGACACTGTGCCTGCACCCTTAGGCATCCCAGCTACCAGTCTAGAAAGAAAATTAACCCTCAAACAAATAAAAATAAATCACTGGCCAAGTTTCACTTCTGTTTTAACAAACAAAATAATTATAAACTCACTTTTACTACAAAGTGCTGTCTTAGGTGCATACAGAGGACAAATGAGTTCTTGAGGCAATCTCTTGCTACTAACTTAAGAATTAAAATACCTGAGTTGAAATTTTAAAATAACCCTCATTGCCTAAAGCTCTGCATCTAGGTGACCAGATTATAAGCAGCAATGACCTCCCAACAACTGATGGGAGCAGCAGATGCAAAGCACTTCTAAGAAAACACCTACACTCGGCATAGGAGGGCAAACTGTGACTGGTTGAGCCCTGGGGAGAATCTGTACATGCAGCCAGAAACCAAACCATGCCCTCAGACATGTCTACCTGCTCCTACACAGAAATCCCAGGCCTCATCTTCCTGGAATTTGGAGACCTGAACATTTGGTAAAGCAAATTATTTGTGTTTGAAAAGTTGTGTTCAGTCCCTCGTAAAGGTTTTAAAAAAGATAATGTTGGTAGCAAACATGCACTGAGATTTTAAAGCATGCCCATCTTCCACACAGCAATACAGCTTTTACCATAACTCATCACTTCTTGTGGTGCTCATATTTGTTCAAAAAATTAAAAGGTTATTACATGAAAGGAAAGTTTCCATTATTTTCAAACTTTTGTCTCCTTCCTTTTTTTCTTTAAAGTTCAGATTGGAAAAACACACCTTTGAAAGTCTCCACTGAAATGCCCTCGTTCTAGAATATATGGAACAAGTACAATTCTGCATTGTGTCAGTGTTAAGATTCTCACCATGACTGTGGTTTATCTTGTACAAGGTAACCTTTCTTTAGAAGGCTATCTGAATGCTTTAAACTTTTATGAAAAAAACTTGTACATACAATTAAACTGTAATGGGAAAAAAAAACAAAACCAAAAAAGCCACAACAAAAAACAACCAAACAAAAAAACCCCATACCAGACCCACAAACCAAAATGCTTGACATTTTTTCTTATTATCTACCTTTCCTAGTCACTCAAATTCATGCAAGTAAACATCTGTTAAGTGTCTTTTTCTTTCAAAAAGAGCTCTTCAATGCAGACAGATTTTGAGGAGTTCTGGATGATACTTGTTCTCACTCACCAGGAGACAGATATGAAACGGGGCCATTTCATCCCTCAGGTTTACCCGTAGCTCAATCACATTATCATGTAACAGAAGCAGCTACTTGAGACTACAGTCAGTGAACTGAGAATAAAGAGAAGTTACATGATCATTATATTTTGCAAAACCAAAAAATAATTGAGAGTAATAGTTATAGATGGGAGTCTGAAGTATTCAGAAGTATTTCAAAGTAGATTTAAGACTGAAAACAAGAATATGAGTTCATTAAAACGGAGAAAGGATAGAAATTATCATATGAAGAACATACAGTTGATCCACCCTCCAAGCTCTCACTTCTGTATAACCTGAGTGCAGTACAGCGTAAGCCAAGTCTCAGCTGCAGCTGATACCTAACAAAATCCACAAATTAAAATGTCCCATACAAAAAGGACATGATTCTTTCTGTGAATCACACTGGAGTGACATACACTTTACACTCTAGCTGTATTTACTTGACTAGACACAATTAAATTGGACTAAACCCAATTTAATTGGACTAGACCCAATTAAACATTGAGAGGTAAGAATGTGAAAACAAGGGGGAAAAGCAGGAAACTGAGAAGAGCATCCATATATCCAGCTGAAATGATCCAGAAAAATGTAAGTCTGTAGAGGGATTTTATGCCATACCAATCTTTCTCTTGCAACACCTTAAGAGGAAGCAATGCAAGTATAAGACCTTTTCAGGTATTTGATCTAAGCTCTTACAAGACTAAACAGGTTGTTCCCCCAACACATTTCCTCCCCAGTACACAGAACTGATCTATCTGAATAGATTCTGCAAGCAATACCAGAACAAGAATAAGTTAGTGATTTATGACACCACATTAAAATTCTTAGGTGTCATCAGATACCCAGGATTTTGGAAACCACATCTTCTCAGCCTCTTGCAGTTGGCAAAGAAATCTAAGCGTGGATATCCTTTGTACTTGAAGCTCAAGGCAATTAGCCTTTCAATTTAGCTAATTTGCTTTTAAACAGAGTTGTGCTTTCAGAGGAGCTACAAAGAAGTATTATATATGGTACACTGCTGTAGGTGAGAACGTGCAAATCTTTACTCAAAGGAACTAAGCTTTGGTTATCTGAATGAATTAGTGACGGTTAGACGATGCATTCTTTCCCTGAGTTCTGGTCTAAACTTTTGCTATGCCCATTCCTAATTAGTTGATACTTCAAAGAACCACTATGCTGGAAATGCAATTAGACTGCCTTTCCTCTGTGGAGCTGTGCCAGGTAAGCAAAATAGAAAACATACTTTAACAACTTACATATGGGCAAGGAGAATTTTCTCCTTTAGCCTTTGGAAATAGTCAAATGAGTTACAGAAGACACAGGAACAAATATCAAAATTAACTGGCTTTCTATATTGTTACATTTCCAAAAAGGTTAATTTAGACAGCTGGAGGGGAAGGAGAGAAAAAGAGACTCAGGACAGAGCCTTGTGCTGTACTCCGCTTAGGCACCTCCTATGGAGAAAAACTATCTATGCAGATGGACTAGTGAAGTCTGCATGCATGCCTTAAGAACTGTAGTCTTGCACTGGAACAAGTATGATTCCCTAGTTCCTCATCTCTACCATAAAACATTCACACACGTTCTCCTCCCCACAAGAAAGAAAAAAGGAAAAAAAAAAAAAAAAAGGGAAACAGCCAGCTTGGAAACCTCCAGAACATTATTTAAAAGGAACTTGCTAGAGCTGTTTTGAGAAGTCTTATGACCTTTCTTATATTTTTAGACAGTATTTCCCAAACATAGATAAACTATCAAGAGGCATATGGTTTGCACCATCTGGGCAACAAGTTCTATTGGGATACTGTGGCGAACAGCATATGCATAGTGCCTTGTGTGCAGTATCCTACAGCATTAAAAAAGCACTAGAGACTATTTTGAAGCCAACCTTGAAAAATCCCCCATATGTTTAAGGGGCCTGTTTTCTTTCAGAAGATGTGTTCCTCTTTCTTTCAGTACAAACGAAAACAGAGAACTGCCATGTTTAATCTTCATCTTGTTCTGAAATTCCTCAAAGAGGCATCATATTCTGCAACATCTCCAACTGTCAAACTATTTATTACCCATTCATACACATGCAATGAACCCTTAGTTATGTCCTTCATCTCTCCTTACAAAATACATGGAATGTTTTAGTTCAAAGTTACAGTTAAAAAAGAAAGGGATGGCTCAGAAAACTAAACACATTTTTATTCCTTAGAAAAGGTAAAGAATAATCAGTTAGTCATGGTACACTGATCCAACTGGGCTAAGTAATTTTTTAGCTTTTATTTTGATGCCAGTTTATTAACATGAGGAGGAATAGAAAGTTGGCTTGCTATTACTCTGCATGAAAAGTTTTGAATGGTGTAGTATAACAAATGGCTGACAGCCTCTTCACTAACACATTTTAGAGTATTTAACATTTGAAGGAGATTCTCTTTAAAGTATAAAAACAGATGGTGGTTTCACAAGACAAACATTAGCTGTTCACTACAAGGTAATTCAGAGAACTGAAAACATTCAAGTAGCTAGTATTTTGCTTTGCTTTACAAGCCTTGAAATTTTCCATGTTAAGGAAACCTAAAATTAGACCTGCTGTACTAGACTGTGAGCTCAGTTAAACTGGAGTAAATAAAATCACTCTCATCTTAGGCTATCACTGGCTGCGGCTGCATGTGCCAATGTTTGTAGCTAGCTCTAATTAGAAGGTCGTTCCTTTCCTGTGTAGCCCCCATACTTACAGATTTCTGGCATTCTTAACATTAACAAGAATACAAGAATGCTTTTACACATAAATGTATTTGCCAAAGATATATAACTTCACCTGACATAACATACCAGACTGCTGCCAAGCAGGTCAATCAAGTTTGGAGTCCAGACAGCTATCTTGGATTATGCTTCAAGAGGAACAGATAGCTTTCCAGAATTATCATAATACAATTTTGCTTGATGAGCCATTTGACAAGTTGGTGCCTTCTGCTCAGCAGTCTCTCATTGAGCCACTACTTACCTTCAGTGAACTTCCACTCTAAGTACTCTTAGCTAATTGTAGAAGAATATCCAGATGCCTGAAGTGTCCAACACATGGCTTGATATGTCTTTTTAGACATTTGTCCTCCTCTACCATGTACATATGTCTATCAGAGAGAATAGACCTTCCAGAAAAATGGCTGCTCAGCTCCCATAGCTTTCTCTATCAACAAGTCTGTTGAATAAATCCAAACATTCCCAATATCCATATTTGCTACTCCCAGTATGCTACCTGCAATATATTCAATCCACATGCTCCAGCCTGTGTTTTAGTGTCCTCTTTAAAAAGTCCATTTCATACCAATCATCACTGATTGTCATTGTTGGTCATATTTATGTCCTATTTCATCCAGAAACTCTAATTTTCTATTAAAGATCTAAATTCCAAACATGCTGTATTTTAAAAGCAACACCCAGGAAGAAGAAAAAAAAAAGCCAAACCACAAAAATAGACATACTTCAATGAGTTTTGTTGGACAAGGGCAGGATTAAAACACCACACATGCCAAAATGCCAAGCAGCCAACAAAAGAAGAGTTAAAAAAATAGATGGGATACTTTTAATAGGTTGAACATGTGAAAATTACAAGTTAGTTTGACAGCAAATCCCCAAAATTTTAAAAAGCTATATTTTTCTAAACAGAAATGAGCAAAGTGAGTTTTCTTATGTGTATTCCCAATTTTGCCCATTTTCACAATCTACCTCCTTGAGACCAGGGAACTCTCTGTAAATAAACTGAATGATAGCACCTCTAAGATAATTTTCTAAGACTTTTTTCTAAACCTCTAGAGTTCAACAAAGTTGCCAGATTGGGATTTTTACTTGTATCTTTTAAAGTATTGTATCCAAGTAATCTTTTGTATTTCTCAATGGAAAACATTAACTAACACAAAACATTAATTAGATGTATCTTCACCAGATTTTACAACTTAGAAGAGCTGAAAATAAACCTATAAAGGGAAAATACTGTAGATAATATAGTTTGAAGCTGCCTTCAACAATAAAAGAACCACAAAAATGTGGGTTTTTTAAAGAACAAATTATTTTTCTACATTTAAGAATCATCTCTTAAAACCTAACTTAAGACCAACTGCAAAGCGAATGGGTTTTAACTAATTGGAGAACTGGTTCAAGATATAATATACTTCTAGTGAAGCATCTATTTCAATTGAAAAAAAAAACCCAAGAAACTGTTCAAGACATAAACTTACACAAATAAAGATCAAAATCCACTGACATAATGTGAGGTTCCTGTAGGGTATTTGTACTTGGCTATTGCTTTGTCTTGCTTGCGCACAGTCACATCAGAAGATGGTCTTTGGTCTCAGGAAGCAAAAATAATTTCCTACCTCTCTTAAAAATACCAAGAATTCACATGAACATAAAAGGAAATTACAACAGAAAGTCAGGCCTAGCAGACAGCTGTCTTGTTCATAAGTCTGACAATACTAGGAGATGAATATAAGTTGTACTGGAAACCATTAATTCAGGGTAAGACCTGGTAATGCTGTGAAAGTGCCCTTGGATACAAGAACAAGAACTTTGAGGATTGTGCGAAAATAATAGCTGGGCATGAACAAAGAACAAGCTACATTCAGAAATAGTGTGAGATCCAGATATATCAGCTTGATTGGCAGCACTAAGAATATAAAGAATAGAAAACTAAAAGCATGATCAGTGACAGTGAATGTCAATCCTAAAGGGCTCCTGAAAAGATGGTCCCCAATTAGTCATTCATAAGAGGCCATCAGTGTCCATGTAAACTGCTGATTCTCTTTTGGAACCAAAAAGATATTGAAACCAATGTTCCCTTAGAGTACAAATGTAAAGGGACAACACACCTTGCTTTGTCTTAACTACTTACGATTTATGATTAAGTTATAAGAGAATCATCCAACTGGTAGTGACAGACCATAAGAACAGGCAAGTGGATCACCTAGTTTGAAGCCACCTGCAGGAACAGACCAGGTTAAAGTTAGCATTGACCTGAATTTAACCTTTCACTTCCCCTTTTCCTTGTTTAAAGGAACAATGACTAAGCATACTTTGTGCTGATGACAAATTCAGAGAGACCTCTGGTGAAGTTGAAGATACAGTCACTCCCTGATTCCTCCTGCCTTTACAGAGACCTACACAGACCTCTCCTAAGCTCGAGCTACCACTCACCTCAGGTTTGAAGTGACTGCTGCCTGCCAAATCCATTCTGAATACTTGTCTTATTCCATATTAAAAAATACACCCTTCCATTCATAAAAAAAGAGCCAGCCTTTTGCTAGTTTTGCTGACATTTTACACCCTGATCCAGAAATAGCACATGCATTTGCTTTCATGCTGTAACTAACCCACACTGCTCTCCCCTCAATTGTGAGCCAGTCAGAGTGATTGTATTCGCTCATACAAATTTGGCAGACAAACGCTCCTCTTTTCTGTGCATTCCAGTCAGTGCAACCATATTATTACATTAATAGTATTTGGCTTTTATAAACTTTTGGACATTCAAATGTAAAGGTTCCTGTTAAGCTGAATGGTAGGACCCGAATTAAGAATTCACGTGAGAGGTCGTTTGGGTTTCTTGCCTTTGATTATTCATTTGTACAAAATCAGTATACTATTTGCATATCATACCTACTAAGAAAAAAACCCTTGAAGATACTCAGTATCCCCAAACAGTCCATTGGCAATTCTAACAGCACTAAACTGCAGAAACATTTTGAGCTGTGCACTCTCATAGATACTCTACATGAAGTATCCTGGTAGCACTGAAAAAAGAATAGTCAAGTCAGCTTGTACATGGCACTTCATTAAACTATTGTTTCATACAGCTGTGAGACCCTCAGTGTAAAAAGGACATGGATGATTGGAAGACTGGAGCACCTTTCCTATGAAGACAGGCTGAGAAAGTTAGGGTTATTCATCCTGGAGAAGAAAAGCCTCTGCAGAGACCTTACAGCACCTTCCAGCATATTAAGGGGCTATGAGAGAGCTGGAAAGGGGCTTTTCACAAGGGCATGGAGTGATAGGACAAGGGGCAACAGCTTCAAACTGAAAGAGGGTAGGTCTATATTAGATAATAGGAAGAAAGTCTTCACTGTGAGGGTGGTGAGACAGTGGAACAGGTTGCCCAAAGAAGTGGTGGATTCCCCCTTCCTGGAAGTGTTCAAGGTCAAGATTGGATGGGACTCTGAGCAATCCTGTCCAGTGGAAAGTTCCCCTGTCTATGGTAGCAGAGTTGGAACTAGATGACCTTTAAGGTCCCTTCCAACCCAAACCACTTTATGGTTCTATAATACCTGTTCAGCAGGTACACAGACACAGCTAAGTGTGAACGCTTTAACACAAACCAAAATGGATGTTCTAACTGCAGCAGGAACCAAATTGCATGATTGATGCACAGATTTCTTCCTTTCTAAGATATTTGTACGTGATACAACTTAGAGTTTCCTACAAGACCAGCTTTACTGTCTAAAATACTCTACATAAAGAACCTGCCACATGAATGACAAGCAAGCCTTCCAAACAAAACTAGTCTAAATAGTGTTTCTCAAAGCACTTACATTTGGAACAGAGGTTTAGTGCATAGAGCCAGGAACCAAGACGAGCAAAGTGGCCTGTGGATATTGTCATAGTTCAGACTTCTGTCTGTGCATCCCCACTCTGAGACAAGGGAAAATGGCAGTAGAGGAGGGTCAGATGATATGCATTTCCATTCCTGCATCTGGAACAAAACTATGGGGTGTTCTTTTGCAAGCAATTTTACACCTGTGTCTCAAAATTGTCCCCTCCTTTTGCTCATCCACTCAGACTACACTGTCAAAGCAATGGCACATTTCATAGCATGCATTTGTGCTCACTCTCAGCATCAGGTATAATCCAGTAGGAGGCATCTAAATACCACTGCTGACACAGTACCTAAGAGAAGTAATTTTTTTAGCACAAAAGCATCAACAAAGACTAACGGTCTGCCAAAACAAGAACCATTCAAGTTCACAAGAACAAACTACAGAGGAATCACCTTACACCCACCCATATTAAAGAGATGGACCCAAGGCACACAATTCAGCTTTTGCTGATTACTGCATAAAATGAGTTTATCATGGTGGTGAGTGCATACCAACTGCCATATTAACAACTAGGATCTTCCTTCAGACATTTACAAACATCAGAATGCTTATTCATGACAATCCCACATATCATCTGCCATCCCAGATGGTGACTAGTGGGATGCTGATTTTGTCCTAAGGCAGTTACCACCCACCAAGATAGTATATTCAGGGCTAAACAAAAAGCATGTGCCATCTGCTGTCAAGTATATAAGATTTATTGAGACCTACTAGGTTAGTTTAAGTTTATTTTAGATCAGACAAGTCAGGAGGCTATAGCTCTCTAAATGCCCAATAAAAGAAGGGTAAGTTGCACTGTAAAAGACAAGCAGTAAATCAAGAACAAATTCTACTATTCTGCTGGGCCCACCCAACACCCTGAGGGCAGCTAAGGATTCTCACTGTGATCAGTGGCAAAAGACATGTACAGCCCACGAGCTCAAAGGGAATCTGAGACCAAGAAGCAATATAAAATTCTGCAGAACATACAATTTTCCTTGGCCTGGAAAAAAATGTTTGGAATTTCCTTTCTTGCTGACAGGATGTTTCTTTCTGCCTGCTTATCTCACAATCTATCTACTGCTGTTGTTTTGATAGCTTGTCTCCATCTTAATTCTTGCCCATCCCAATTCTTTTCCTACTTCTGTATCTCTGTAGAGTCTTCTTATCCTCCTGCTCATGTGCTGTCATACTATCTATACACAGATGAAAGAAAAGTCAATTAAAAAGCAGAACTAGTGGGATTTCTTCTGCCTGCCTCAAAAACAGCATCAACTCCCTCTTGCTCACTTCACCTGTAATATCCATTTATAGATGGTTAATAGAAAATACAGCTATTTTTCCAATCTGGACTATTAATCACTCAAACTACATAAAATAATTCTACATGATCCTTTTAAATAATCTAATGAAATTTCTTTTTGCATACTGATAAATATCTAAAACAAGTAGAGAAAACAGAAAAATACATCCACAGGAGCCTTTTCCCAAACCTTTTTAAATCACCAAGTACCTGAATACTTTTCAATGAGGCAGGGAATTAACCTTGCCAAGTTTGAAGGTTATATCAGTGTTTCTGCATGGACAAAAGAAAAAAAAAGTATTGCTGAAGATCAGCTCTTAAGAAATAAAATTTCAAAATATGGCCAAAGGAGAGAGATCATGAAGGTCTGTACTGCACAGTAATGAGAGATAGGGGTTGCAAGGGTCTCTGCAGGGGCCCTACACTGTAAGAGTCCCCAGAGCTGCAGCCCACACCAACACGGCTGCATCAGCAGAGATCCTCCTGGAAGCTCGGGAGCAAATGCTGAAGATGTCTCCAGCCAGCACGAGTGCCTCACCTCCTCTAGCATTCATACCATGAAGGGCAGAGACAGGGCAGAGGACCAGAATACACCAGTCACCTGCAAATGACACCTTAGCTCCTAAGAAAAAGCAGGGACTACCTAAAGAAAGAAAATCTGGGAAAGTACATGCAAAGAGAAGGATTTCTTCTCTCCCCTCACAAGCAGCCAGAAGCAATGTGGGGCACAAGGTAGAGCTTCCCCATGCTCCTTAAGCATGTTGCCTTACTCTTCTTTAAATGACTGTGTGCTAGTTTTGGCTGGGGTAAAGTTAACTTTCTTCTCAGTGGCCAGTATGGGGCTGTGTTTTGGATTTGTGCTGATCACAAGGTTGATAATACAGTGATGTTTTGGATTTTTTTATTGCTGGAATTAATTCACTGCTTCCCACGGGCAGGCAGGACTTCAGCCACTTTCAGGTGAGCAGGGTCCCATCACATGTAACAATGCATTGGGAAGACAAACACCATCACTCCAAACATCCCTCTCTTCCTCTTTCTTTCCTCCGGCTTTATATACTGAGCATGATGCCATATGGTCTGGAATATCCCTTTGGTCAGTTGGGGTCACCTGTCCCTGCTGTGTCTCCTCCCAGCCTCCCATGCATCCCCAACTTCCTCACGAGCGCAGCAGTACAGAAAGCAAAAAGGCTTGGCTCTGTGTGACCGCTGCTCAGCAATAACAAAAATATCTTATATTTATCAACCCTGTGTTTAGCACAAATCCAAAATACAGCTCCATACAGGCCATGGGGAAGAAAGTTAAATCTACACCAGCCAAAACCAGAACAAACTGCCAGTTGTTTTTAAGTCATCCCAGACTGCTTCCTTGACTGCAGAGACCACAAAAGCTAACCTATGCTATCTGCAGAACACGTTTATTACATGGCCATGTAATCATAAATGTATTTAAAAATCAATACCACAATTTAAGACAAAAAGACCTGACAAACAAAATTATACAAGTCACAGTTAGTCTTGTACTGCCATTCTGCACAGAAGACTGGCATCTCCTTAGGAATATAAGCATTACTCCACCTTTCATTTTACAACTATGAATCTGAAGTCTTCACAGACATTCTTGCATACTGCTCCTGTAAAAAGTAAAAAACCCCATCATCTTGCAAAGGGATAAACTTCTGATGAAGGCAGTCACACTGAAAATTGGCTGTTAATCTCCTCTGAATAAATACAACCCCCAGAAAGATGAAAGTGTGAGCAGAATATATATTTTTTTGCACTTGAAAATGCTGAGATGCACAACAAGAAGCTTTTACTTTTGCATTTTCAGCTGAAGTTATCCCTCAGAAGCCCACTTTATTCTCATGAGATATTTCTCTCCTGTCATTCAGTTTCAAAGCCCCTTGCAACTTAGAGATTGCAGTAAAGCTGACTTTTATGCCTTATTTCAGTAGAGTTTTCTCCCTTGTCCAAGCTGCCATCTTCCTTGGAGCTATTTGATGGTTTTCAAATTCTTCTACACTTCTTATTAATAAGAAACTAAACTTAAAAAAAACCCCAAAACCATTCTTTTTGCAATGTGCAAACAGTTGATTTTATAATGCAAAACCTCCTTGTGATAAACAATTCCTCCAAAACAAATTCTGCAATTAATGAAGATCTTGCTCCCTCACACTGGCTTACCCAGCTGACCTCTGCCCAAGTTATACTCTGCTGAGTAACTGGCAACTGAACACAATTTCTGCTAAAAGACAGTTTTAAACACACTTACTACCTTAATGGACCCAGCAGGTTGAATATGCCTCCTGTGTTGGCATCTCAAACATGAGATTTTCAAACATGAAACATTTAGAAAGGTTCACTTAGGAAAAACCAATTTAGCAATCTGATGTGGCTTTTGCTTATGACACTCCTCTCACCCGTTCAGGGCAGCTATCTCTCAGAATTGTATCTTGGAGTATCAGGCATTTTTCTTAAGCCTGGGTCATGCAGTCATAAAAATCCCCAGGATCCCTGGCTTTTTAAATATCCTTCTAATCCTTGCAGAGCTGACTGGAAACATGAACCCTAAAGGGAATTAAAGAGAAATCAATTTCAATTTCTTCTAGATCTGATAAGATTTTTGAATGTTCAGAGCTGACAGCGTTTAGGCAGGAGCATTGATGTTCTCTCAGCCATGCACTTGAACAAGTCCTGCACTGCTGCTATGCTGTCAGAAACATAAGACTTAAAAAAAAAAACAAAAACAAAAACAAAAAAAACCTATAAGTCCAGTCCCCATGTACTTCAGCCAGGACAAACCCTGAACAATCAGATGCGTATTTGGTCATGCAAAGTTTTTCAGGGTGATGTCCAGTCCAGACACTGGTTGTGGGTCAGCTCTGGCTGCTGGTTTAGTTTATCTTTCCCTGCTGTGTGCAGTCCATAAATGCATTAGAAGGCAGGTGTTTTGTCTTCCCCCACGTTCCCACAACCTCTCCCTTTTCACAAGGGCATGTAGTGATAGAACATGGGGTAATGGCTTCAAACTGAAAGAGGGTAGTTTAGATTAGTCATAAAGAAGAAGACATAGTAAGACTGTGAAGGCGGTAAGGCACTGGAATGGGTCGCCCATACAAGTTTTGGATGCCCTGTTCCTGTCAGTGTTGAAGGCCAAGCTGGATGGGGCTTTGAGCAACCTTGTCTAGGGAAAGGTGTCCCTGCCCATGGCAGAGGGTTGGAACTAGATGACCTTTAAGGTCCCTTCCAACCCAAACCATTTTACGATTATATGGTTCCCTTAGCCTTTATTTTCCAAGACTGAGGCAGTCTCCTCATAACAAAAAAGGATCTCCTTTTCCTGGACCAGAACCCTTCTCTACACCCATCTCAGCTGGAACTCATGACAAGAAGCAATCAAATCAGTTTTCCAAACTCCAGATGGAGACTCATCAGTTTTGTAATTGCAGCATTAATGCTTCCTTATCCCTGAAAAGCAGAAAGGTTAGGAATCACTAGTTCATTTAAAAAAATACTTCTAAACAATATACCAGTCAGTTTTTTTATTTGCTTAATCATGCTTAATGAGGCATAGCAATTAAGTGAGAGTTCTCAGTTATTGTAATTCATTCTGCTTATGCTAAATGGCCAATTCAATCAGTAACCCAAACTGTCAATTAAATCCACTTTTTTGTTTTTAAATATTTATCAGTCCTTAGCTAACAAATGAATCAAGAAAGCCCAGTTCAATTCTCAGCAGAAACAGACTGTCATCTGCCACAGCAGACCACACAGGAAAGCAACTAGAGTTAAGATACCACAAAATATGCTTACAAAGGAACGGATATTAAAAACTCAGTTACCAAAAGAAATTTCCAAATATATACAGCCACAAATTTTCCAATTCCCTGTGTAAAATTCTGGTTTGCAGCCAAAGTTTTCTCTAGAAAATAATCCATTTTGTCTAAATGTTATTTTCAGAAATTGCATAGTCATTAACAACATCAAGAGTATCTGTTTCAGCACTGTCAAACAAGCATCACAAGTGGAAAAATTAAAAACCTAAGAAACTCAAAATGTTACAGAAGCAATTTTCAAAGGGTTTTTTTGTTCATTTGTGTTTAATATTTAATGACTTTTCCTCAAATTCAGGACAGGAATCAAACTGAGAAGTGAGATAGCAGCTTTGGTTTGCAAATACTTTTAACCAATAAAGTCTTTTAATTCAGAGACCCTTGGTGAACCAGGCTGATACCTGTGACAACCTCCACTGTCCTGCTCACCTTTTGAACTGGGGCAGGGCTCAGGTGGCAGCTCTAGTTCTCCTAGAGATGATCAACAAATATTCTTCAGCAAAGGGGGCTGTATCCTAAACCCCACTCTCCTCCTTTGAGATACAGAAAGTCTCCTAAAAATAAGCAAAAATGCCAAAACACAACAAAAAGTAGGCAATAGGAAGAAAGAAGCATCCTTAGGGATAAATCTCTAGCTCAGTGAAACCACAGATGCTACAGCAGAACCTTCAGCCACAGTACAACTATATCCTAGTATCAATCCACCTTGATCTTGTTCCCTAAAAATATTCAAGGTTCACACTGGATCATGACAGATTCTCAGGATAAATTCATGTGACAGTCACCATTTGTATTTTATTGAGTTTCTCATGGCATTCTTGTGGCTTAGCCTTACATTCCTCACACTGCAAAATTCCCCAAAAATAACTGGTACTCATGCCCACTACCTTTGGATTTGCCCAGCTTCATAAACTCCAATAACCAAAAAATTCACACAGGTAATCATCTAAGGATTAACCACATTCAACATTTCAAAAGCTGTTTCGTCTATCAATATGAGAAACAAAGCTTCACAGGTTACCTTGTCCTGTCTCCTATCTTAATTTTGGGCAAAGCAAAATTCTTGCACAACTGCTTGAGCAAGTATGACACATGACATTATTGTATTCCATTGCTACTGCTGGGCCAAGCATATACACACAAGACAGGTACAGACATAAAACATATTATAGGCACCTTGTCAGATTCTTTCACTTTACCCTTTCCATTAAGTAGTAGTAGTTACCCAAATGCACAAGCCAATACTCAAATAGTTTTAACTGTTGAGATACCACCTGCAGTATAATTCCCATTTACTGAAAGTTTGTTTTAACCAGCTTTTCAGGGAGAAACTTACTGTGTTATAAAAACTAAATAGTATCTATTACGTTTATAAGGAAGCAAATTAAAATAAGAGACTTCATAGGCTCCAAAACCAATTAGAAGTAGGTCACACGCTTTTTATCATGATTTTCTAACAACATTTCGGACTGCTGCAACCTAACTGCATTCAAGGTCTCCTTTCAACATGCAGTGAAAAATATCTTCCCATTTTTCAAAGGTCTTTACCAGTAACTTCTTACCAGGCAAAGGTTTTTCCAACTGCATTTCGAATTATACTGTAAATCCAAAGACGTTCCATACCTACTTACATTTGTTATAGCATTAGGTGTGTCCACATCAAAAGGACAAAACATGACCTAGGCACTAATGACTCCATTTTTGCTATTAAAACAATCTGTAGGTACTGTGCACAGGCTGATCTAATGTCTGCTCCTAGCATGAAGAGTATCTCTTACCTAGATTATCTGAATAAATCCTGAATAACAATAGAGGTATGGCTTTATCATGCTTTTAGATACAAAGACAAGATGAAATATTGTAATTTTCAAAAACTTTATTTTTCCTGTGTCTGACTACTTGGACTGTAAACAAGGACCACTTCACCTGGTCTCTTGTTGACCTTTTAAAATCAAGTAGACAGATGGACCAGGGAACCACAAAGTTAAATTACTTTCCCTTTGCAGATACTCATCTGATTCCTTTAATGGACATGCGTATTTCAGGATAAGTAGAAATTTGGGGAGAAAACTTAGGAGAGAAGCTGAAATTTTCCAACAAAAAGTCTTATTGCAACAGCAACCCAAAAAAAGGTAGTATTGTCCAACACTTGTAATTAATAAATACTGTCTGCCTACATCTTTCATTTCACATCCTAAACAATGTTACATTGCAGTCCTATAGAGCTGCCCCTTCGCACTCTCAGGATATCATGAATTTATTGTTACTCAATGCAATTTCCATTTTTTAACTATGTGTAGGCTCTCTGAGATAAAACACACTACACATATTCACATCATTTATTATCAGTGATAAGCATTTACTTGCCATTCCTAGGCATTAACATCAGTAAGCATTGTGGAAACAAGTTCATATGAAATACCAGTTATCCAGTTTGCCTTTTTTTTTTTAAATACTTAACTAGATTTCATACTATGTTCATAAGAGATGTGAACAAGGAAGAACATCAGCTGAATTTCCTAAACCAAGTCACCCTAACAATTTACCCTAACACATTGCAGAACACAAATAAAAACACTGCAATTTCTCCAATGCACACAAAAATCATAGTGAATTCGCTCAATGAAAGTGTATTAGAAATCTAATCAATAAAGTTGCGTGGACTAGCTATATTTATATAGGAATAATGAATTTATTTCAAATTAATTCTTGTGCAAGAGAAATAGGAACAAACAAATTGGTGCACTAAAACTCTGTCAATGAGTGAACTCATTTGGGAACTACAGCTGTTGCGCTTTAGAGATTTGGATTAAAATCCATCATTATCTTTCAGTTAATACTCTTTCATCGACCAATCAGCAGTCATATGGTGTTTACCAACCCTGGTCACTTAACCTACTTCAATGGCCTTTGTGCTATAATTTGTACTTCAATACAATCAGATTACTTCTAATCTAAATGATTTGTGTCCTTTATGGGACAGATAAACACTAATCCAAAGGTTCCTAAAACATAGCAAGCCTAAACAATGTCAGTCCTGGCATTCACTGTTTGCCATTTTAATACAATATTTCATTCAAGTTAGGAAATACTTGATTTGACCATACTGACCCTGCCTCTTAGATACTCATTTCAAATTTCTTATACAAAGAAGAAAGATTTGTTAGCAAACACCACCACTGAGCAAAATCAGCAGCAAATAGTCAATTTAATAATACGCAGATACTACATTTTGATCAAATTATTTCACAGGAAAAAATATTTATTCTTTAAAAGAAGACTGAGAAAAGATGAACATTTTAAAATTCGTTGTTCAGTAAGAAGTTACACACTGTAATGGCTCACAGTCCCTAGTTATCTATTTTGTAAGTCTGCCTCTCCAGAATGGTTTTCCAAGTATTCAGCACTTAAAGTCTTCTCAATCATTCCTGTTCTTCAGCTAATCTTGGCTGACACTTGGAAGAAACTGCACTACAGCCTGGGTCTGCATCCAATTACACTTAACAGTAATGTGCTTAGGCTCTTATCTCACAAATGCTTCTGCACAGGTGGATCAGTGAGCATGCGACCATCTCCCTAGAAAAGGAGGGACCCAAGTAGATATGAGCACAGTTGCATGATTGGAGCCAAGTACATCAATGTATCTGTACCTCAAAAAAATGCCAGAGTTGGGAACAGGAACAATTGAATTCTTCAGCAATAACCTCATGGTGATGCCATGCAAACATTTTTGTATGTAAAGGTATTATAGGTGTTACTCTGTTATATTCACCAATATATATATTTCTCTAGAAAAATGCCAACTCCCTAAAAAACATAGCACTTTGTAAAATATAATTCATCATATCCCAAGTTAAGCCAGGACGAGCTTACTCAGAATTGGATAAAACATTCCCACATGAAAATTAAGATGCTGGATGATCTTAATAGCATCTGTAACTATTAACATACACAAATATAAATATGTTTACTTAAAATGCCTCAACACAGGTGCTTATATTTCATATCAAGTAAAGCTCGTTCTAGTTTAGGTTGCCAGGGAAAAGTCCACTTTCTCATGGTACCCTCATTCAAACGCAGTGCTGCTCTCAGTTGGTGACCTCAGCCTACCTCATAGTGACGAGTGAGCTCACACACACACACAGAATCAAGAACCACCACCATCGCTCTGTTTTATAACAGACACACATGCCTGACACATAAACCTTTAAAAAGTCTCCATCCAGGTTTGAGAGGAGTGAGGCATATTATATGATATAGCACCACATAGGGCATTAGCAGGATTGCACTATGATATTTGCCATTCTGGCAGCGAGTACTTCCAGGATTAATCAGTGAATGCCATGTGTACTCTTTAATCTGAAAATGGCCCTTTTGATGTTCTTTGTACTTTGAGCAAGATCCCTATTTATTTCAAAACAGCCCCCTTGAAAGGTCTAGCAGAAACTACAGCGCTGTTTGAGAGTTCCCAGAAGTTGCAGCCATTTCAGAAATGCTGGGAAAGCTTCTATAGTTCACTTCTGGAGTTATAACTTAACATATCACCAAATACAGAGGAGTGATCTACCTTTCCAAGAGCAGTAATAATTGTTTTTCACTAATTTCTCAAGTTCTGCCACAACTTCATGAGGTTGCATATGCCCTTGACTACTGTACTTTTGTTTAACTGCAAACATGAAGCACAAACTGCAATTGTAAAATGGCAAAGCAGAGTTTCTCTTCTACAGACATTTAAAAGAATGATGAGAGTCCAAAAGCCAGAGATTCAAGGGCAACAATGACTCACACAGCCCACTTGCACAATTAGACCCACTGACAGAGCTTGGAGGACACTTGGAAGAGGAGTGTTGTTATTTTTTTATGAGATACCTAAAAATTCCTGGACCAGCTGTCCCAAAGACTGTTGGTTACAGAAGAGACTGTAAAGTCCAAAAACATTGAAAAAAAATTTATGAATGTGAGGAAGTAATCAGATATTTAAAGGAAGAACTTTAAATTTTACAAGTTCTTAATTAATCAATAAACACCTGCATAGCAAAACTTTACCATCTATGAACCCCAGAATTCATGTCAGAAACTGTATCTCCCATCAAGGGAGTAGGTAACAGTCTTCACTTATAAACTCAGTGTTCATGTACCAACTAAAAAGATACACACAGTTCTTTGCAGATTAATAGCAGTAAGTCCAAACTTCACAGGGGGGGGGGGCGGGGAGTAAAAAAAAAAAAAAAAGGTGTACTTAGAAATCTCTCAGGGCAAACGACAACCCTCAGATGAGACCCAAGAAAGACTCTAGCCTTTGTGGCTCCATAGAGACAGGATCACAGACTAAATAAGGAATGACCACTTCCTGGAATATGTAGGAAATGGCTGTAGATCACAACAGATTCAGAAATAAATGTATGTGTTTCTGTCCCACGTAGGTGCCAGAAACATACCTGTAATGTTGCTGCACTCTTGGCAGAAAGTGGTAATTCTTTAACTTCAGCTGTGCAGCTGCACAGTAAAATAAAAAGAACCTCTCATTCCACTCCTTTATTTCAGATGAGTCCCCACAGTAACTCCTGAAAACTGCTGCCCCAAATAGAAACCAAATTATTTTTGGAGATCCAAAAAGGCTGATATCCCTGATTTTTTCCAGAAGGCATGGCTTAGATTGCTTAAACTATTAAGAATCCAGAATTAACTATTTTGAGTTTACAGTATTGTAATTAAGGATATCAGAACCACCATATCAAAGATGACATAAAGACAACCATCCTGAAACTAACAGAAATATAACTAGAGAAACTTCAAGAGTAATGCAGCAAACAATTACCTCTTTCTTCAAGAAAGTTACTTAAATGGTCAAGGTAGCCATTTGGAAAAAACCCCCCCGAAGTCCCTTAACTAAGAAGAACAGTTGCCTCAGGATTTTATGGCCTGTTATTGAAATTAAATCATTCTGGAATGCTATTTCTCTAGTATCAAGAAAAACTTAGATTCTAAATGTGTCAAACAGCTGCATTAAACTAAGTTTAGCAAAAAAGATTACATCTGCATTTCTTTTCTTACCTGCTATTTTTATGCTTTAGGAAAGAGCCACATTCTCTACTCACTCCAATGAATTGTATATGTGACAAGGAAGCAAATAACCCTAAGTCCCAGCAACATGGACTTTTACGTCCTTACCATAACAAATGAGAAGATGCTTACAGCTGCTTCTCCTCCAGCACACCACTCACCTAGCTAAAGGAAACCATTACACAACTAGAGGTGTGAACCCACTCTAGTTCCACTTCATTAAGTCATATATCATTTTTACATAGGAGTCACACAGCTATAAATCATGTGAGACAGAATGAGAGCTAATTAAAGAGTCAGCTAAGCATAAAATTTTGCATTGTTGCATATGAGACAACTCTAAAGTTGGTCATTTTTTGTACAATATTTTGTAAAATATTAAAAGACATTTCAAGTAGATAGGTATTTTCCCTAAGAGCTGAGCATTATTATCTGAAAAACATCAATATTTAATTTCCTAGCAGGGAAGCCCAATGAAACTCAGACTCACCCTTTTTTTTCTTAATAACAGACCATTGTGCCTTGCACACACGTGCTGTAGTGCAGTCTGGTATACAGTCTTTGAATTTAGTCAGTTTTTTTTCTAATTAGAACAAACTCCTATGCTTCTGAAGGCAGAAATTCACAACCCAAGAAATCTCTACATGCACTACAAGTGTACCTAAACTTAGCAGTTAAGTGCAAGTGCTTCAGGCTATTTACAGAATTCCTTTGCCAGTAAGATAATCCTCGCTTGAGAAGAAACATTCTATTTCCTGATATCACAGTTCTCAGTCAATGCAATTATGCCTTAAGATATCTTCTTTGAAGGGTTAGAGGTAAATTTGATGCAGACATGTTAAATTAAATATATATGTCTACCTCACAACCCCAGAGGGCTTTTAAGTATGCATAATATTATTGTGACACCTAGAGCATCTGTTAGTAGGTGATAAACTTTTTATACCAAGGCCATATGAAAATAGAGCACAAAGATGATCCTCAAAGAGATTTTTTCCTTAAAAGATTTTTAGTTATGGATACATATTCAATTTTTATTCCTTCTTTACTTTCTTCTAAGTGATCTAATAACTAGAGCTACTAAAACAACTCATCAAACAAGGGAGTGAATCTCAAAGTAATTATTACCTATATGCATTTTTTAAAAATATATATATTCATCAGTCTCAATGTGCACGGAATAGTCAAGTTCTTATATGGTAGTCTTTTACTCCATTTCCCAAACTATTATTTGGCACTAAATACCCTAAAAGAAGGAAGAACAAATGTTTTTCCATACTAAATGTATACATAAGTTTGACAACTAAGTTTTTTTTTTTTTTTAAAGGCATTATTTTTTCTACTGAAGAAGAAAAAAGGGTGAAATTTTTAAAAATATGCTTTTATTTCAGGCTTCACTGACTGGAAAAGGGGCTCAAAAACTGTTTTATTAAAAATGGGACAGCATCCATAAGAAGATTCATATTTTACTGGGGTATTTCAAGAAACCCTGTGAGTTGCTGACCACTCTTACAATTTATTGAGCTAGGCAACAATCAGGAAGGGGGGGGGGGTATGGATCAAGTACTAAGCCCACCAAGCCAACACAGGGGTCAAGAAATTAGAATAGCCAAGAAATACAGCTTCTGAAGGAAAGGCCAAAGACCAAGGCATTAAAGCTGCCTGAGGGGACAACAGAGGCAGGTGTAGAGGATGCTCAGAAGCGGCAAGGACCAGGCAGGGCTGCCTGCAGTCAGCCCACAAAAGCCACAGCTCACTACTCCCATGCAACCTGAAAAAACCAAAGCAATCTTGAGGAAGTTTTTAATCTTCACACTATCCTACTAATTCTGAGAAGCATTTGGCAGTACTTTGATAAGTGAATTAAGTTCTGCCTATGGCTTTATGGAAAAACATGAAGTACAAATCCTAGTAACAAACATTTTAGAGAGATTCTGACAATTCTTAAAAAAACCCAGCAATGCTCAGTTCTGGAAACTAGCCCATTCAGAAATGCAAGCTGAAATGATCATTTTAAAACAACATAAAATACTTCTATGGCCCAAAGCCAGCTACTTCAACCTTATAAGAAATTTTATAATAAACCAGCTTTTTGCAACAAATTGACATAAAAGGAATTTGAGGGTTCTCATAAGATGGAAGAAGCCACACAATAAAAAATGACAGGAAAAGATTCAAGAATATATATATATATATATATATATATATATATTAAAAAATAAATAATCAGA
>JAWWEU010000163.1:24078366-24106852 GCA_035583155.1 Acropternis orthonyx
AAAAAATCACAGTAAAAGATTAAATAATATATATATATATATATATATATATATATATTAAAAAATACATACTCAGAAACAGTTAAAACTTTGATGCAGTGTCACAAAATATGGTCTCCAGCTCTGTAAAAACAAGAACCACTCCATCACATTAATATTACAAACACATTTTTATGGTAGTAGCATACAACAGCAAATCTGCCAAGCCCCCCATGCTCAGCATGAAACATGAAGTTGACTCCTAACTCCCTATGATAGTTTCCACATTTATCACAACCTCATGGTAAAACAACCCCCTGATCAACTGCATACAGCATGACGCAGGAAGTGGCCACGGTGCTGCACACAGAGATTACAAACCCCACAGGCTCCTGCCAGCCACGGACTCCTTGCAGCCCTTCTGTGTCATGTCATCTGGGGCTTAATGCCAGCATGTGCTTCCCTTTTTGTTTTGGGGTTGGTTTTTTAAAAAAAAAAAAAACAAAAAGATTTGCCAAGTCAGGTTAGTATAAATCTTTTCCTCTGAACAAGAAGGAAGTTTTCCTATTCTTGCTCATGATCTACATATCCTCTGTATAGAGGTAGGAAAAAAAAATAAATCAGATCCTGTTTTACTAAACTACGCTACAGAAACTTGACCAATATTCTTATTTACAGTTAAGAAAAAGAGGTGAAAAACTTCTGAGAACTACAAATAACACATAAGAGAGGTCCTTCAAGGGCATGGTTTTTCTAGACCTTTTACACTGCAAGAACAAACCACCACCAAGTTACGTGCAGGAATACTGGTTGATGCAAATTCATTGAAAGAGTTAAAAATGAGCAATACACCATTCCTGTTTTGTCTACCTCTCATTACCCTATCCTATTTGAGTTACATGGTACATGGTAATTATGAAGGGGGCAATTGAGACTCAAAAAATTTAGAGCTAACATATGGCATTGCAACATAGTTGACAATACAGCCAAACTATGAAGTTGACAACATAATCAGATTTTGACATTACTTGTGTCAACATTTCTTGTTAGTGATCATGCTTGCTGAAATTTGTAAGGCTCCATTGCCTGGTTTCTTAAGCTATTTTTGTAACATTCATGAGTTGGTGAGACTAACCCACATGCTGAGGAGAGACACCAGAATTTGCTTGAAATGTTTTCTCAAACCTGTTTGAAAAAGTGCAGTGTAGGTGGCTCTTGTCTAGTCTTTCAGGAATTTCATGCTACAGAGCATGTCACCCGCAGTAGAGAAGGGGTCCCTGAGTAAAGTGGATTAGTCTTATTCAAACCTAGATCAGTAAAAATCATAGAAACACAGTATCACTGAAGTTGGAAAAGACCTTCAAGATCATCAAGTACAACCTTTGACCAACCTTGTCAACTAGACCATAGGGCTAAGTGCCATGTCCAGTTGTGTGTTGAACACCTCCAGGAATGGTGACTCCATTGCTTCCCCAGGCAGCCCATTCCTGTGCTTAATCAACATTTCAGTGAAGAAATTCTCCCTGATGTCCAATCAGAACTTCCCCTGGCATAGCTTGAGGCTAATTCCAGTTGTTTGAGAGAAGAGGATGATCCCTGCCTGGTTACAACCTCCTTTTGTTGTAGAGTGATAAGGTCACCCCTGAGCCTCCTTTGCTCCAGGCTAAACAACCCCAGCTCCCTCAGTCGCTCTTCATAGAACTGACTCTCTAAAGCTTCAGTAGTGTCAGATACTTCTAAAAAAAGACTGATTTCCATTTTCAAAATTTTTTTTATACATTTACAGACAATATATATTCATTTTCAGCAGTTTAATCCTGTATAGAATAAGACAATAGCAGCAAACATCCCTACCCATATGTTGGAGTACTTAATATTTTTCATATTACTTATGGGACTAGGAGTGTCATTACTCAGTTGTGACTGACAATAAGGTTCTGCTGCTTCTGATGTCACCCATCTAAAAGAACATGCTGAAGTTCTCCAGAGTGGGATCTGACAATACCTAAGCAAGTACCAATGAAACACAAAGCACTTCAACCCTCTAACACTACTCCACATAGTAGCACAAAATTTATTTCTTCAGTTGTTCCATAAACTTGAGAAGCCAGGCTCCAGTTTTAACAATTTAAAAAACACTCACTGATGAAAAATTCAAGATTTACTACAATTTTTTAGGGCAGAATAGCTTGCTTTTTAAAAAATTCCAACTAATAGACTCTTTAAATTATAAGATCATATTTTCCCTCTTCTCACAGACTGGAGATTAGTCAAGACAAACAATGTAAGTCATAAGAACTGCTGCCTCCTGAAAAATATCTGTGTCATTTGCTATAGAAGTTGAAAGAAAAGCAGGAAACTGCAAGAGAAAAAGATTCTCTCAAGGTTAAGGAATGTGAATGCTGCAGTGCAGAACCTATCCACAGCCTGGGCTCCACCACAGAGCTGCTGGTAGTGCTGGGCAAGTTGCTTAAATCAATCCTTCCACAGTCACTGATTGCACACACCTTTCCTGGAAGCCTAACTTGGTAACTGCAAGCTCTAGTTAATAGAAGCACTGAACGCTTATGCTGCTACTCAAGGCAACTGAAGCTCTGCTGTGCGCATGCCCTGCATTGTTCCATGCGCTGACATACCCGTCCCCACAATTCAAACTGGGCAGCTAACATTGCTGAAGACCCCTCTCTGTGCTGCAGTTTAGCCCTGTGTCAGAAGAATGCCATTTATTTGTGTCATGGAAGTGTTGCAAAGATCTGTTTTTCACTGTTGCTGAAGCACACATTACCCATCTTGTGCACAAAGCCTGAGGAGAGTCTTACAAGAAAAAAACAAAACAAAACAAAAATTAGTCTTCATTATATACACCAACAGCTTCAGCCATGGTTGTAGAGACAACGATTTCTGGCATTTCCTAATTTTCAAATTCTTAACTTTGCAACTTTTAAGTTGCAAACGTTTAATGCTGTTTGAGGTCTATAATATGGGTATTCTTGTTTCTCTGATTAACAATGAACCCAGACGAGCATCAAATGTGGCAGTGACTATGTACAGGCCCTACAATCTACCAAATATGCATCTGTGTGACATAGAGTGCACCTGCATTGCAGATAACAGACTGCACAGACAAAGGCAGAATCTTTTTCCATAAGTTTTGATGCAGATTTATAAGGGATTTTTCTTAATTGTAACATGTATTAAATAATTTCATTTTAAAAGAAAGATGAAGTGCACCTAGGCACTAATGTGCATTCACAACTTTAAGTCAAAGATTCATCATCCAAATATTATCAGGTGGCCAAAGGAAGAAAGACTGTGCAATTTTATTTTTTTTTTGGTCATATGCAGTCATGCAAAGAAAGCTCTGCTAGCTTTTATGAGCATTTTCATTATGAAATCCCATTAGGAGGTACCTATATCTTCTTTGAAAGTCTTGCTGCACAGGGCAGAGTAAGAACTTTTACAGTATTTACTTAATATCTTACCCAAACTCATCTTCTCTGGAATATACCTTGATAATGAGTCTCTGCTCAATTTTTTTTCCTGGCTTAGGAAAATAAGCTTCTCTTTAAAGCTCAAAATTATGATAGACACAAAAAAACACTGTAAAGTGTAAACTAAATGACACAAAAATCACATTAAACTTTTTTCCCCTCTTCTCCCACCTTAAAGCATACTGTACTAACAGGGCCTGTCACATCACTGGTCCTTAAACTAATTAATCTTTGAAATTGTATCAAATTATAATAGGTCTAAGGAGACCTGACAGTCTACTTGCAGCCCACTGTATGTAAATGGGATGTTCTGAGAAATGTCAAATTAAAACACAACAGCATGTGTTATTAAACACATTATCCTACCAACTTTCTGGTACCTGCACAAGTATTTCTAGAGAGAGCAACAGACCCTACAGCCATAACCACTTAAGCTATAAATTCATTCGATCTCACCAGTCTAGTAATGCTGAGAAGTGTTAAAAATTCAGTAGGGGACATCCTCTGCTGGGAATCAGCACTACACCAGCCACCTTAGGAACCACTTGGTATGAGAACACACTGATTGTGATGCATCAAAAGCCTCATAAAGCACAAAAATACCATGGAACAGAAGGGGGGGGGAGGGGGCGGAAAGGTTGTTTTTAAAGTCACAATATAATTCAAGTTTCACTTCAAGTTAATTTTACTTTGCTCTCCTGATATTAATGCTGTCATTTCAGTCACTGTTTTTCAGTGCCCGTAGTAAGTAGTTACATACGTTACAGTCTTCCTTTATACACAAGACTTACTTTAGCCTTAGGGATCACCTTCCCTGCACACAGGTGCAAGTAATGGATAGTGTAACAGAGCAGACTGGCTTTAAGCTTTGTGGTTTGCTTGCAAGGGGAGACTTTGTGAGACATCTCTGTGTGAATCAGTGTGCTGTAGGAGACACGATTACCCTACCTCACATGCAGGTGTGCCCCAAGTACTCCATACTTTCTACATGATTGCACCATAGTTTATACCAGTAGAAAGCCAAGAGTAATGAAATAACGTCCAGGATATTTCAAAATCATAGCATTTTACCAATACCGCAACCCATCATCCTGTCACACAGCAAAACTACCAGGAAAAAGTCTAGAAAACAGTGAACTGAGTTGCATAGTTATGCAGAGCCTGCATTCTTGCTGCAGAAGAAAATGCCTTTCACCTGTTTGTAAACTGAAACCTATTTAATGCTGTCTCTGTGCTCAAGGCAAACCTTCAACATCTTAAAACCTCTGAAACACTTAAACAGAAGGCTATGTAATCAAAAATAATTTAGCTATATAAAATGAGATTAAAAGGACTTCAGCTGTCTAAAGCTTCTGCTTGTACTCGTGTTTAGCTAGTGCCCTCTCTTAAATTCCTTATTATAAATGTTTGATAGCAAAAAAAGTTATCAATAAATGAAATTTTATGGAATAATTTCACTGAAGCATGAAACATTAACAGAGTTTTCCTAACAGCTTAACTTGCTCATATTCAAATAATCATCACTAATGTAAACAGCACAATTCTAACATACCTAGATGTGTATTGGCACAACCTGTCGTTAAAAGATTTGTCTTGGCAGTTCAGCAGCAGCAAACTGTTAAAGTACCAATATTGATAAACAAAGGACTGGGACTGCACTGATATAGTTAGATTGGTTTACAAGGCTTCTATTTTTACAAGCCTTGGAAGCTCAGGTTGTCTAATGAATTTTTAACATGTCAATTAATATGTTTATAGAAAGCAATGTCAACTTTAGTAAATACATAAGAAAAATCACAGTTGCATGCAAAATGTACAGTGTGTTAAGACTAAGCGTCACATTTGAGAAAATCAAAAGAATTATTGCAGATGATGAAGAACAATCACTTAGAAAGGAAACAAAAATGTGAAAGTTAATGGATGTGATTCATCTCTCTTGGAAATATTAGCTCAACTTCATGAAATGTGATGTATTGCAGGGCATAAAAAAAGGGCTTTATTCATGGCTTAGTAAGACCCTCACCTTCTATTGCTAAAAAACACATAATAAAAAAAAAATAAAAAAACCCCAAATATTCCAACATAATATTGATGCCGTAAATTAAGCAATGCTTACTTAATAATATATGCTTTAACTGAATGTAACTGTACTAGAACACTAGCTACAATTTTGCAGCACTTTGTCCAACAACATAGAATGATGTCAAATAACTGCATGGTGCAGATACAATTTTTGTCACAATTACCCTGCTCGCTCTGTGCATTACATAAAATCAGAAAAATACATTAATTTTATTAAAAAAAAAAAAAGTAAAAACTCCTTACAATACAAATTTTCAACATGCCTTCGATGTTTTGTTTATAAAATTGTGGCTTTTGTTAAATAATGAAAACCATAAACTTCCTATTGTAAGATTATGCATGCTCTGTGAAAATGCAGTAAGAAGAGAAATTTTACATTTGGAAAGAACCTGTACATTTTGCACGTGTGGGCAAAATAATAATAGAAAATAGACCTTCAACCAACGTTTGAGCTGCATCTGTAGTTAGGCAAGCAGAGCATGTGGTGAAAAATCTAGCAACCTATGCAGCTAGAACAATATTACAGTCACACATGAGAGTGAAGTTCCTGTAATTCCTTCAACTCTCTGTGCATTCATCAGCCCAAGGATAAAAGATGCAAGTGCATTCTATGGATTTGGGTAAATTTTTCCCTTTGTTAGCTAGACTATTATGTCATTTAACACCTGCCTCTACCTTCACTGCATCAGAGATAATTCAGGATCACATATGATACAATATTCATGCTTGTATCTTAATAGGTGACATGTATCAAGTACAATTTTCTGAAAGTAATGCAAAAAGTAAGAGAAACAAAATATTTATCTGCTACAAGTTTTCATTTGAGGAATTTCAAGGGGTTTAAAGCATATAACAAAGTGATAGCAGAATTTCAGAAAGCTATTCAGACTGCATAGTCATCTTTTCTTCCCATTAACTGCACATGACCTAAGCTTTGCAGCATATTTCAGTACACTAGAGAGACCCTTGCACTCCAGTTCTGTACTCTGTTACATCCCAACACAGCCTGATGAATGCTTCAAGACTGGAGACTACCACAGCTGTACATATTCTCATTTCCAAAATAATACAAATGCCCCATTTCATAAATTCTCAAACTCTTTGAGCAAATATTCTCAAACCACAATCCCTTGTGATAACCTGAAGAGAAAAAAATTGCAACGACTGTAAAGCATCTGTTATGTTTTATGCAGTAATCCTCATTGCTGTTCAGAATCTTAGGACTTGCAGAGCTAATTAACTAACAAGCCTACACTCCCTCAAAAGATTATCTTACACAAGGATTTTTCCTGCTTTTATACTGCCTTATCCCTGAGCAACTGTACTCAAGCAGGAAGATATCCTCTCAATTAAAACTCAGCTGAGGAAATCCAAAAAATTAAAAAAAAAAAAAATCAAGGAAGAACAGTTGGTTAAGAAAAACTGGTCCTGGTGTACGTTGATTCCTTGTGAGAGAGCGCGCAGTGCAGAGGGAGCACAGAGTGATGGACAGCTCCCACTACTGCGGGAAGAGGCAAGACAGCACAGTGCCTTGACACCTGCTAGTTTTTGTTAACACTGCTAAATTTAAGCAAGTATCCACTACATAATTCATTGGGGAAAAAAAATACAAGAATTTGGTAATTCAGTGAAAATATCATGTAAGATGACTGTTTCCTTTCTAATTTCTTACGACCTTAGGGATTATTAAACCGAACACAAAAGGTGTTAGTAATGTGACCAGTTTCACAACTTCCAGTTTACCTTCTGCCTTCAGGTTCACACAACCATATCAATTCACATTCACTGGAAAAGGTGCAAGGTACAGAAAACCCCCATCTGGCAAGACTGAACACCAGGAAAAAGTTTGCAACTATGGAGGAACGCTTTAGAAACAAAACAGAAGAAAAACCTCATCCCTCCCTCTAAGCGGTCTACTCACTTAGTGAGTTGTAAGTAGTAGCAAAACTGCTTCTGTGGAAAAGGAGAAGCAGCATAACCCATTCAAACCAGCCTAGTGTCAGCTCTGGACTACACAAAGAGATACCTTTTCCTCCTTTTCAGAACCGTAGTAATAAGGCAGGGGGTGGCTGCATCCACTAGCAAACACAATGCTGCTGTGAGAGGCAAATGCTTCAAAGAGCACTTTCTCCCTGCATCCACCAGGCTGGGCATCTCACAGATATCCTGCCATTGCCTCTTATCCTGGACCTGCAGCAGCAATGCTTCATCTACATCTGCAGCTATCACACAAACACATCCCCAGTGACTGTGGGATTTTACCCTACTGTTTCATATTACATTCAATTCAGATTTAAAACAAACAAACAAACAAACAAAAAACAAAACAAAAAAACCCCCAACAAACATACAGGTTCTTCACAGCAATAGAGTTGTTTTGCATCTCATTTTTATACTTTGTCAAAGACATCCCTAAAGAAACAGCAGAGTATGGGAAATAAAATTACCACCTCTCTTCTCCTATAAGTAGTAGTTAGCTACAGTTAAATGTTTGCTTTGAAGATTTATTTAAACTTCTGAGTGTTCACACTGCCACACTTCTCTAACTTCTCTATTTACAGACTTTTCCACTCAAGCTTAACAATAAAGATCAAGTGCCAAGCCCACAAGATTTAAAACCCATGAAGAGAGTTGCCAAGTTTGTTCAGGATTCAAAAATAAGATAAAATAAGCACGAGCCTTCACACAGGCATGAATGTTCTCACAATTCCTCTGAAACAAAGAAAATTCGTGTCTGTAGCCACAGAAATCACAATCTAGCACCCACGTCTCCTTCACATGTTTTGAAACACTGTTATCAGGACATAAACTTTAACATTTTCAGCAGCCACCACCGTCCACAGGCTTGTGATGCCAAGCACTTACACTCACCACTGGTAATTAGCTCATCAAGGATAACTCCTCCATGTAGGTTAATTCCTCCTTTGTCGAAGAAATTTAAGTTTCCCGAAGTCGTAGGGATTTATAAAACAATAAAGCCGAGCTATGCTCGTGCCACTATTTTTCTTAAAAGTCACTCGGTATGCCAGGAAAGCGGCGCTCCATCCAGCCCCGGAGACCGGGGAAGGAGCCCCGCACCTTTCCCACGTAACAAAAATCGTTACGCAAATCCCCCGCGCTGCCGAAGCCCCTGACCTATTTAGAGCCGCGCTTTATCCCTTCTGGAACCAGACGAGGCTGCGGATAAACCCCACCCACCCCCCGCCCATCCCAGCACGGCGGGGACCCCGCTACCTGCGGCTCAGCCACGCCGAAGTTCGCTCGGCGGCGGCGGGCGCGGGGCGGGCGCGCTGGGCCGGGGGCCGCGGCTCTGGCCGCACATCCCCAGGGGTCGCCCCGCGCCCTGACATTGAGCAAGGTCCCCACCGGCACTTGCCGAGCCCCGGGGCGCCTCCCGCCCCTTACCTCGGCTGCCGCCCACAGAGCAGGAGGCAGGGATGCGGCTCCGGCCGGCCCGAGGCGGGCGCTCCGCGGCTCCCGCTCCCGGCCCGGGTCAGCCCCGCACGGCACGGCACAGGTGGGGCCCTGCGCGCTCGGGGCGGGGCGGGGGTACCTGCGGGCCAAGGTACCACAGCCGCCCGGAGAGCGGGGCGGCAGCGGATGCTGCGAGGAGGCTCCGCCGGCGGAGCGTGTTTGTTCTCCCTGGGCAAACCCATTGGCGGCCGAGCGCGGTTACCTCAGAGTTCCCCGGTCCCTCCGGGCTTTCGCCTGCCAAAAGCAGCACAGCTACGTCCCAGAGGCAGCAGCTGTCAAAAAAAAAAAAAAAAAAAAAAAAAAAAAAAAAAAAAAAAAAAAAAAAAACCAAACACACAAAACCCCCCAAAACAAGCCGGGACACCACTGTGCCTCCTGCTTTCCTTGCCCGCTCCCCTTCAGTTTCTGGTCGTCAGGGGTTTCTCTTGGTTTCCTAAATTTAAACAAATCGCTAGTGAGGCTTCCAGCCCTTTTGGCTTTGCCAGCCCACCTGTGAGGGCTTCAAAACAATAACCATATAAATAATTACCAGTTCTGCCTTGTAAACTGTACAAGCCTGTATCCCAAATATAATCACTACACTAGAAAACATCATGTTTTGTAAGTGTATCTGAAAAAAACAGTAATAGAAATGGCAGAAACATTACAATCAATACAAACTCAAGTATAAGCATTGTTATAGCATCAACTTTTATAATTTGAATATTCCTCCTGTACAATGTGATGCACATGGGAAATCTGCAGTACCTATTTTGCTATTCCTCTGCAGAAAGGAAAACAAGAACACTTAAAATAGGAGAAAAACTTCTTGCTTTACTTCAACTTTTGGAGAAGAGCAGTGATACTTAATACTATTAAGAATTTCATCATACCTTGTTTACAGTTTTATGTTCAATAAGTTCTTTTAAAATTCAGGACAGGACATTTTGAGAGTTTGAATTAATCATCCCATGAAAACATGAGTATAACCCTTCTTCTGGTGCTTTATCTACTACAGACTTCTTGCTCAGAAAAAATCTGAACTCTAAACTATCACTAAGTGTTTTTCTGAAAGATTTGCTGGTCTCCTACAGAGAGAAAGAGAAGCTGAAAACAGGACACTTTCCCCCCCCCCCGCATATCCTGAGTTTTTCTGAATCTGTAGCAGCAGAATAGATGGCATGGTAGGAGAAATCCACTACTGAAACTGGGAACACTGGGCCAATAGTAGAGGATTTGGAGTGTACACAACTCCTTCAGTTACTCACCAAAAAAACGAAACAAAAACAAGCAACAACAAAAAAATGAAACAAACAAAAAAACCCCACAAAAACAAAGGGGGAAAAAAAACCCAGGCTGGTAGGACTTGGGATCAGTCAGACACCAAACTAGTTATCTTGAAAAGTAGCATCTATGTGTGATTGCATATTAGCACTATCCAACATTTTCATATTTGATTATCTTTTGGTCCTTTTCAAGACAAACTTGTGGTAAACTGGAACGATGGTATCCAAAATACGTTCAGAAATATCAAAATACCTTTAAGGACTGGGAAGAGTAGTCAGCTATTTTTCCTCTTTACATCCAACTGTTAAAATCTTATTATAAAGAACTAAGAATTTATATTCAGGCAATATTACTTTCCTATGTAAGCAGCTGTTGTAGTTGCCATAGAGATGTTATTCAATCTCAAATTGAATGATGGTCTACAAATGACCATGCATCATATTTGCCATTACGATGAAAATGTTTAAGAACCCCTGTAAATACTATAACATTCTTCAGAACAAATATACATTCTGTTCTGAATAGGCTCATTAATTACTTTTTACAAAAAAATTAAAAAAAATGCAGTGAATGCTAACCATCATCTTCCAACAGAGAGATGCAATGGCAGATAGATAACTGTACATGGTTTTGAACACTTGATGCCAAAGTAGGTCTTTGATCTGTCTTTCAAAAGCCTGTTCTCATCAGAAACACTAACATTTAACCCATAATTGTAAACACCTTATGCATTTCAGTTAAGTCTTCCACAGTGCAGCTCACCATTCTTGACTTCAGCTCTTTATCAAATCCTGTGGTTTAGAAGATGGTATAGGTGTGAAAGGTGGAAAATTTTAAATGCCCTTTGATCTGCATTATCAAAGTGTCATGTTTCATCTCTATCAAGTGCTCCAAACACACTAGAGGTTATGAAATTACAAAATTGTTGTAGAATATCAAAATGACTGTAGAAGTGATGTGACAAACAGGAAGACAATTTAACTCAGAAGACGTTATAAGGCAACAGGTCTGTAAATTCAGAGGAACCTCATGCAAAAGAGAGGCTGCTACTTGCTGCATTTTCATTGAAAATCTGCATAAACCAGTGTGTAAAGACAGACAGAGGTGGGATCCTACCCTGAGTAAAGGAAGAATATGTGGAGTAGGAAGAAGACATGCTGAGTGTGAATTAGATTTGCAGTTTATCATTTCAGTTTTTTCAGAACTTTAAATTTGGCTCTACCTAAACAAACTTAGATGGCTTTAGTTTTCTAAAACATCTGTCACTGAGCATAGGTTTAGTGTGACACGAGTTTGTCACTTTAAGGAATAGATCCAAGCAAAATGGTGCATGCAAACAAGACTCTTAGTAATGCCTGCAATCCAAAATCAGTTTGGGATGTCCCAAGAGCCAAGAAGGACTTTTTTTTGTTTTGCCAAAAGGAACTATAATATGACAGCTGGGTGACATTTTGTATCACATTATGAGCAGAGATCACCCCTTGCCTCAAGCAACCCTCACAGACATGATTCATCCTGTAAGAGACATACTGCATGATATTTAAGTAACTCTGTCCCTAGAAAACAAGTAAACTGCTGAGTTCTCCACACTAAGATGTTCTGTTACGTATATGAAAGGCCTACCACTTATTTTACCACTTCCTTTATGTGATTGTTGTACTTTTTTGAGAATTAAGGCTAAATAATATTTTATTATCATCCATTTCGAAAACAAACTGCCTCTAAGCACCACAGGGCATTTGCGATATGGCTATAGGCTTTTTATTTTTTTGTTTGTGGTCTGTAAAAAATATTAAATTAGTGTACTAATGCTCCAAATGTTGATTTGTCTTTTTGGTGATTCCATATGGCCAATAATGCAAGAAATAACAACAAGAATACTTTCAAGGCACGTTACACAAGTTTCCCTGTGTGGAAATAAACCCAAGTGTTTCCAGTACTGCTCTCAACTGGCTTGTCTGGTAGTAACCTGTTAAATGTTTGCCTTGTTGAGAAATGTTTCAGTAAAAGACATTTCAGAAATTGGGAGACCAGAGGTAGACACAGAAACTCCAGGTAGAGTGATGCCAATATTTCCCCTCCATTAAGTACCCATACTTCTTATAATGGGGGATGATTCTAAATGGTTACCTCAACACATCTTTCCCAGGGTAGTTGGTCCAGATTAAACTCATATTTGCTTGATTTTAATATAGGCAGCCTTCTGTGTTTGCTTTGCATTCTACCCATTCTAAGACAGAAACAGCCTTGTCCCAATGTAGATGAGAAGAAACTTGAAAGGTATTTTGTTTTGTTTTCCTGAAAATATCCACTCATTTCTGTGGTATTCAGTATTAAGGCCTGATAAAGAGAGTTTTAATAAAATACAGCTTAAAATCTAACCGATTACTTTCACGCATGGAAAAGATATGGTGAAGAAAGTCCCTCTGATGACTGAAGTATGATCTCCATGCCTGAATCCATGTCTCTGTCCCTAATCAAACTGAGATTCTCACAACATTGCTTCAAAAGACTTTATAAGAGTTTTTCCCACTGGCATGCAGTTCCTTGTTTGTCACCTGCTAGTTGGTGGTTTGTGGGTTTTTTTGGTTTTTTTTTTTTTTTTGTGGGGGGGGGGGGGTGTTTGGGTGGTTTTTTTTTTTGCAATAAAGAAGCTCTTTAGAATTGTTTCTGGATCAAGGTTTTTTTTAAGATTTTTGAAACTTCATTGATTTCTTTACTCAATTTAAAATTCACAGATGTATGCATGTCTTGAGCCTTGGTTCTTCTAAGGGAATTTGACATTTTATAACCAGATATCTTATATGCCTGTACATTTTCTAGCTTCCCTGTTACTGCCTCTGGGGAAACAATCCCAGATTTAGCAGATCTCCATCTGCCTCCCCTGTAGAAACAGACAAAGCAACTACTTAGCCACCCTGCTACTTGCTAACCAATCTATCTTTATTTTTTAAGTAGGGCAATGATTTGTTTTTGTTCCTTTTTTACCTTGCATCTATATTTGATGGAGTTCTTGTTACTTGAGATGCTTTTTGCCATTGCTATTAACTCTTTACTGCTCTTTGTTTTTCTTCACAGATTTCCAGTTTCATGGGGTTTTTACAGTGTGTTTAAGTGTCCCATTTGTCTTATTAATGGTTCAAAGTTATCCCTTTTTTAAAGTTGTCTCTACTAGCTACAGCTAGAATGCTCAGTATTGGATGGGGAGGGTGCCAGCACATTATCTACATTATTCCAAGTTATTTGATAAGTGGGTTTTTTTATTAATATACCTTATGAGTTATCTGCCAACCATTTGCTCTTACATAACTATGCTATTTGTACTGTGTGACAGGTCAGTTAATTTCCATGATAGTGTTTCTATTTCCTGATTGCATGTTGAGGAAAATTACATGGATTTAGATTTTAGGCTGTTTGGCACAACAAATTCTCTTTATTATCTGTCTACATCATGCTCAAAAAACCCACATCATTAAGTTATGATTAGAGTTGTATGTGCATCTTCAAAATAAATAATAGATTAATCAGATACATATATGAATTCTTCTTCACAAATTTGTTGTCATTTATATACTCACAGGTATTTTCAAAAATATTTGTGAACATGTTTGTTTTATACTAAGTAAAAACAATAAAAGTTGCAGTAGCAATACATACTTTGGTTTTATGAAATTACTGGTGTCTGCTTCATTACTTTGCCAGCTATGCTAAATGTGTTTATTTTTTGCAGGATGTTCTTGCTTCGAGAAACTGAAGCAGAAAAAAAGTGATCTAAAGAAAAACATATGACATCTTTCCAAGCACTTGAAAAGCTGCTAAACCCTTCCTTTCAGTCACAATCTGTTCTAAGAATGAGAGCTCACTGGTACATATTAAGACTGTTCAATGTTATCCTGTCCCCTGAGAATATCAGCTTCACAGATAACACGGAGGACTACTTCTCTGTATAACTGATTTACTGTGAATGCTGGAAACACCAGAGATTTTGTAATTTAGAAGATAAATAATTCAAGCAACAGACAGGGAAAATCTTTGCAAAAGAGTGTAGGATTTTTGAAATTCTAGTTCAATTCAAGGAATAATATAATTCCTAGATAGGAAAGAACAATTGGACAAAGAAAGTATATTAGTAAAATAGAACTCAAGAAGTTGAAAACTGGCAGAGAGAACATCTGAGAACCTTCTGGTAAAGTACCCAGGTAGAATATCCAGATGGCATGCTATTTGTTTTCACTACTTCATTTAACATAGAAACAAACTGTTCTTCAGCTGAAAAACAAAACCAATTAGAATATTTTCTTCCCTCAGTGTTCCTAAACTAGAGTCCATTAAAAATCACCAGGGGTTTCCAGATAAGAACTATGCAGTATTGCTTCTAAAGTACAGGTGAAAGATCACAGTCACCTCCTGAGTTCCCATCTGTTTTTAAAAACAATACTACCTGCACAGCACAGGAGATGAGGGACTGTGAGAAGGCTAGTATAAGGCATTTGAACTAATGCATTTGTTATTTGGTGTCGCTGAGGAAAAAGTAAGGAGGATGTATCACATATTCTTATATACTGAAAAATTTTCTATTAATAGAAAAACAGTTCAACAAACTACAATTCCAAGAAAATCTGATTTGAAAACATCATTCTTTGGCTGAGGATGGTTTCTTCTCCAAGAGATTTGCCACTTCATGGACAGATAGGAAGCCAAACATATGCAACATAATTTTGCCACTCTTCCCCTAATGGAAAAATATGAAATACAAAATGTAATGTAAGTGTTAGTGGTTTAGATCACATTGGAAACTAGTCATCTTCTGTCCTGGGCTGTGGATTGAAAGAGGTACCAAGGATAAGCATTATCTTTTATTCTTTACATAACCAGACCTTAGCTTGTAAAAGTCGATGTGAATTAAAATAACAAGGGTGGTGGTGGAGGATAGAGTTTTCCTTAGAATAGCTTCAGGACTTTCTATGAAAAGTAGGAATAACAGAAAGCATTTTGAAAATACATTGTGTCCTTGATTGCAAGTACTTGAATTAATGCTATTCGGAGTGAAATCTCAATGCCTCATCCAGAATTATAAAATAAATTATAGTCCTTCTAATTAATCCCCAAGGGGAATTACTCTAGTGACAGTAAGAACAGGATTTGGTTCCAACTGCAGGTCTCTCTTAAACAAGACTACGAGTGCAAATTTGGCCCCACAAGTGACACTACTTGGCTACTTCACTGAGCTGGTATAGCATGCCATAAGACTCTGTGTATGAAAGCGGACACATCCATTAGATGCTGAATGCTGGTATTGCAGCATATTCCAGTATAGGAAGGCAGTACAGGAGCATTTCTACACTAGGAAATATGTATACACATCAGCTGTACTGGTACAAAGATCCTCACTAAAAGCTTGTACTGGTATTACCTGTGTTATTGGACACTGCGTGTTGTACTGTCTTTTTGGAAAATTTGTAAGTATTTGACTTGGTTTGTCCCCCCACCAGCAAACAGACAGTATATCAGGACTTCTCTCTCATGTGGAAACTTTTCTTTTTCCATACTAAAACTTTTTTTTTTTTCCTCTCTTTTTCTTCTTCTGTCAAAAGATATCTTTCAGAAAAACACAGGACAAAATGCAAACCAACTTAAATAGATACATCCATACAAAATCTGAATGGAGACCAGTTCTAAGAATATTTAAAGGACAAGCTGCAGCTGTGCTTGTTTAATTTCAGCAGAAATGTGAGAAACTGCATCAATAGGGTGGATGCCTCTTGACACACTGGATGAGTCATATGAATCAGTCTACAGGGCACAGTAATTGGACACCGCAAAGAGCAGGCTTATGCTATAGGAACAGCACAGAAAGAGAAACAAATATGAACAAGATTTAGATTACTCTGATTTCCTACTTCCATAGGGGTTTTATACCTGCACACATATATTCATTTGAGTTGCAGAAAGTTACTTCTGCTTAACTAGTAGGAGGGATGGATATATTATATGGAGATACCATTTTTAAAATACATAGGGATTTCAAGGACAATGTTGCAACCAAGTTATTCTGTTCGTTAAAGAGTAATATTGTGATTACTGGATTTTAGTTGGCAGATAATGCAGTAAAGTAACTTGCCACTAAGGTCCACAACAATTCTTAAATATTTATTATTTCCTTAGATTGTATGGGTGGATCTTGTTTAAGATTATAGTAGGAGAATAATAGAAATTACATCAGTACGTAATTCTACACCTGATCTTCTCAGGCTTTATAACTCAACTGAAAAAATATTTGTTTTTTTTTCCCTTAGGACATTTTCATTCATTCATTTACTCGCTCATTCTGTAGAAAACATACAGCAATAGATGTAGCTTAATTACATACTAAACAGACCAAAAGCTGCCTGCATATGATTACACAGTCCCAGAAAAAGAACAGTCACCAAAATAGTATCCACCAAACTAAATTGCATCTGGTGTAGCCACAGAGAAGCAAATCAAAGCTCATGTGCAATGTAAAATGTGCACTACCATGAGATCTGCCTTCTCTCTCAGAGGAGGCTTAACATCAACAACAGAAAAAGCACTGTCAAAAGAAAAAGCAGAATTGGAACCACTCAGAAGATAATTGCTTAGGTTACAGTTGCAAAACCAAGCTGCACCTAGTCCTGTACTGGTGGGTTTCTTACCATACCAAGCCCCTCATAGAGCAATAGTCTCTTCAGAGCAGAGGGAAGGGGTCTCTGCGAGACCCTTCCCATCACTGGACCAGACACAGGGCTGAGCCTGGATCTCTGCAGAGCAGGCAGGCCTGCGGCACTGCTTTGTAGCATGTGCCAGGCATTGTGCTTCCTCAGACCTAGTGAAAAATACATCAGGAGATTTTTACTTCATGAAGCCTCTGTTGGCTGTACAAAAGTTTCTCTCCTGGGTGTTGTGAGTACCAGCAACAGGCTGTAGGGAAATACAACAGCAATCCCAGGGATAACAGTAAGGCAGAGGGATCTCTGGGGGCTTTTCAAGGTCTAGTATAGGTTTTGGATGATGTGCAGATTTTGGTATCTGATTTACTGCCTGTGCCAGAAAGGGGAAAGAAATTCCCCCTGGGCTCCTACCATGTCCCTTTGACAGAAGCTCCAAAGGGAACACTAACGAATATTCTGCACTCCACAGAGATAATAAAATGCTTCAGTGTGCAGATGCACATTTATCTACAAAACAAATGCAGTTTTTATATTAGGGAGGTTTTATCAAAGTTGGTCCACTCTGTAATTATGCTGAGAAATGAATTGGATGGAATTTGAATGACTTAAGGTAAATGAGCTATTAATCTACAGGATCTTTCACCAAATGATTCATGTGCATTCAGTCTTTCCCTCTTCCCTCTCACTTCATTATAAAGGTGAAATGAATGACTGAGTTGATCAGGACATCAGCAATCGTGGCTGCAGCAGTATTCAGCAGAAACAAAACAAACCTTCCTTACACTAAACTATGCGAGTATATCAAAACAGTAGGAATTTTTATTTTTTTTTTACATTTGCACAGCATGGGCAAACAGGAAAGAATCAAGACACTGGGTAGTCTAACTTTTTATAACAAGAAATCCCTATTGCAAGAACCATAGATACAAATTAATTAATTCCGGGCTCAGACTGAGAGGAAGACTAAGTGATGCACTGCTCAGATCTACACCTACACAAAGTCTCTATCTTTCACATTTTTTAGCTCATTAGGGACAAATTTTCCTATTTTTTCCCAGTAGGCACAGGAAATCACCTCTTTTGAAAATATGTGGCAGTCTGGCAACTGCATGGCAGAGACAGGTTGTTTTGTCTCAGCAAAGGAAATGATAGATGACATGACTGTCTCCACTGCCAGCCATCATCCCACAAAACCATATAGCATCCACCCATTTACTTTGGAGCTTAAAATCTTCAGGCAGCTGTAGTGGGAAGGTGGACTCCCCCTAGGAACCTGCATTCATTGTTTCTTCACAGTACAAAGAGGAACACTAAATGGGCAAGAAAAAGAAATCATTTTCTCAAAACTCTCTGCAGCTTTGTTACTCACCACTTACAGCTCCGCAGACAAGAAAGCAAGCAATCTGCAGGACAGATGGGGAAGATAGAATCAATCCTGGCTGTCCAACTCTAAGCTCCTCTAGCATACATTGGGTGCTTGAAAAATCATGTGTATAACCCAAAGAGAGCACGTTGGATGCAGTGTTGTTGTCAGTAAGGGAGTTTACAGGCCAGGAGATTGTTTCCTCTGCCTGTATGAGCTTGTGTCAGTCTTCTGGGGGGCTCTCCTACTGCTCTCCCTCCCAGCAATCCTCTTCCCTCAGCTGCCAGCAGTCCCCTCATCCTGCCATCAGTTTTCTCTGGCTGGAGGGCACAGAGAAGGGCCCATTCAAGTGCTTAAGACAGAAAGGTGGAGAACAGGCAAAGGAAACATGGAGGTGCTGTCCTCAGCCTTGGTCTCAAGCCTTTTTGCCTGTGATATTCTCCCTGTGCTGTGTGCCAGGCTGCTGCATGTATGGTAACACAGGGCCTGACAATGGATTAATAAATCCAGAAGGAGTAATGTTGTCTTCACACTTCCTCCTGCTTTTGTCTCCTGCTGTAGCAAGTCAGGGACACAGCAGCACTGTCATGTCTACTTGCGATTGAACTAAGCAGTTCAATTATTAAGATAGTTTTCACTAAATAAAATATTTTGTTTCACAGCTTTTTCCTCGGTCCTTGGCATGAAACAAATTAAACTCAAGCTATTCTTGATGTAGTTTCAAACGAAACTGCTCAACCAACCAGACTCACAACTCTTTGTTACTCATTTAAATACCTTTCCTTTTAAATACTTTTTAAAATGAATTTGAACTAAAGTCCTTGAATTATCCCCTTGGAAAGATTTTCATCTTTTCTTTGACAATTTAATCCTTTAATTCAAGTAGTCAGTTGTATATAAAAGGTCTTTAGGGAAATTATTGACCTAATTCTTAGTTACATGATAGATACTCAGTAAAAAGTAAAAGTATTAAGTTAAAGGCAATTAGAATTACAGGAACCACCAAAAGATATAGGAGGGAACCTACTTGTGATAATCTGATTCTTCTGGACTCTCAAAAGGCCTTTAATAAGCTCTGCACAAGAGGCTATTAAAGAATCCAGTCAGTTGTGAAGTAAGCGATCAGTGATTTCAGACATGGTGCTAGAATATAAAGCTTACAAAGACATGGTTGCTATTCTGTATGGCGATAGGTTAACAGTGAAACAGTCCCAAACCCATGTTCTGACAGATCATCAACAAGAGATGAATACCTTCAGGCTTTCTGTGAATGTTCCAGGGAGTCATCTGTGTAAGGAAAAAGAAACACTACCCCACATCACAGGGTCTGCCTCTTTCCTTACCCTGTTTAACACCCACCTTGTAGCCTGAGGTGTAGGATGTACACATCTTCAGCTCCTGTCCTGGGTGGCCACTCTACACATTGCCAGCAAAACACACTGCTGACTGAGTCATCAGCACCAACAGTCCGGTCCCTCGGGGCACCTGGGCAGTCACTGCAGGTGGTCAAAATCTGGGTCATTAATCACCAGAAGTATGATCTCTTTACAGAAGGCAAAACACAAAAAATGCCAAAAAGGCATATTTGGAGAAAAGAAAAGCTGGATACCAGAATTTCTGCGTAACTCAGGACAATTTTCTTCACAGAAAAAGGAGAGACTGGACTTATTAAGAACAAGGAAAATGAGAAAGTTATAGCCAACACCAGGGTTCAAGTGCAAGTGAAAGCTGTCATTCCAAATAAGACTTTCACAGACTGATGACAACCACCATGCAACTAACCTTGAAGCTCATTCTCCCTCAACTAATGCATGATTGTGAAAACAACAGGTCTTCATGCTATATTTTGTTTATAAACTACAGTGAAACTGCAATTAAGGAAATAAAGCCTTCCTATAAATACTGTAAAACAAAGAAAGTTTTTGATTATATATGTAACCAAAATGAGGTAGACCTCAAGTCTTGGGTAGAAATCCTGTGTGCTAAATCCAGTCATTGCTCCTTACCACACTGGTAATCACAAGCACACTGACCACAGGATGCTCCACCCATCTTCCTGGCATCCCAAGGCAGAGCCTCATCTCTGACATGCATACAGTTCTAGTGAAGCTTCACCTTCAATTACTCCTAGAAAGGAAAGTAGAATTGCATGTGTATAAAACCTCAGAACGTGACACCACAATGTACACTAGCAATGCTGGTATTTGTAATCCCACCTTTTGAAGTGCCTGTCACGAGATATTATCAGTAGACAGGAATTTTTCCACTTTGGTGGCATTATATTACACCTTATATTAGCACAGAACCTTGGTTATTTTACCAGTTTTTTCTCCCAGCCAGATTTCACGTCATCAAGACTTTGAATATTTTGTACTGTTAAGAGTGTATAGAGCTAAAAATAATGTTTGGAAGCTATTCAGATAGCATGTTGATATAGCTCACTACAGAGTAAAAATAGCTGAAATTTATTCCAATGAACTATATTAATTCACAAATACAACTAATCTTGAACTCTTACATAACAAGAGAATGAAAATGGAAGACTGCATGCAAATGTAAGTGTTTGTTTATACATATGTGGAAAATTGAAATACACTTCTCCAGCACATCTGCACCTCTGAAAAAGGAGAGCTAAAAATGAAATGAAAGAATTACTTTCCAAAATGAAACAAACAAACTGACTCTGCATGCATGGGGATGAAACTTATCCTGAGGCTCCTTCCGCAAAGAGCATGTCCTTCCCTGCCATGGACATAGCAAGGAGCTCCTCCTCACAGTCTCTCCTCACAGCCATAATCACAAAATGCACATAATCTGCACAAAATCTGCAAAGCACTTGTGGATGACATCTCAAAGAATTCCTGGTTCAAACAGGTACAGTGATCAAAACAGCCTGATGCACCATCTCTCTTCTACAAAGAGATATAACAAGGGTTTTTTTTCTGTGCAGAGAAGAGAGGACAGGAAGGAACAGAGTTGCAAAGGGACCTTTTTTTCCCCCCAAATGAGTATTTTCAGTTTCTCATTTCAATCACTGATCAAGTAAGTCACTTGGCTTCAATTTTTTCTTAAGTACTTTTGTGTCCCATCTCTGGTGAGTCATAACAAAGTGTAGAGCAGAAGTAGGGGACCTCATGAAACTAATCAAAGAACCAGAGCCTACAGAAACAACATCCAACCCCAAGGCCTGAACAAAGGAAGCATATTCATTAAAAGTGTGGATTCCATTCCAGGTACTCATCACTTAAGTATTCCTTCCTCATGGGAGGCCACAAAGGATGTCTGCACCACCAGCATAACATGATCTAATATACCAACTTTTCAATTGGCTATTTCAACACCCAAATTAACACAACATTCTGTCCACCATAAATGTTCCCTGACACTGAAGTCTGTTAATTCGGGCTAAGAGAAGATCCAGAAAAAGGCCACATGAAACCTATCAGTTACTTAAGGCTGCTTCTCAAGGTGTATATACACACACCAGAATTGGGGCACGAGATGCCATTTTTAAAAGGGAACAGAAAGAAGTGACCATCTTTTCCTTTAGAAGGGACACATGGGAGATGGGAAGGGGAGGACAGTTTGAGAGTTCTGTTGGCATGCATTCTCTTGAAGAAGTGTGTTTAACACTCCCAGCAGTAAGGGGTGATGGTAAGAAAGGGAGGAGGGCATTCTCACTAAGCCTGAAACAGCAAAATAAAAGGCTTCTGTCAGCCACCTAACTGTCAGTGTAGTCTTTCTTCCTTCAACACCACCATCCTACATTATTTTTCCAGGGGAACTTCCAAGCTGACTGTTGGGGCACTTCTTGTTGTGTCTCTAGTTTACCAGATGAAAAACTGGGACACTTCACAGTTTCACATAAAGACATTCACGTGTAACTGAAAATCAGAAAGATGGAGGAGAAGGAAAGGAGGCAAGTATTTGCAAAAGCTAACCTTGGTGTATCCAAGAATTTCCTCTGGACTCTCTTTGTAGCCAAGAGAGGCTCTTTCAGTTCATTGTATACTGCAGGTTTTCTTTGCAGCCATGGCAGGTTAGACACACAGGGTTCAAGACAGCCATTGTGAACCCTCCGTGTGCAGGAACAGCTGACCAGACATAGTGTTTACCTTGCTTGAAATGTTAGTAGAGCAGTGATCACCAAAATGGACATGAACACCCAGCTCTGAACTTATGATATTATGGGTGAAAGGGACGGGACAGTAAGAAGCATCTCTCTCCCAACAGCCTTGCCAAGGTACAGGTGATGGATAAATGGGCTGAGCAGTGCACATCTCTCTCCATGAGCATCCACATCAGCCTTTATGGTCCAAAGACTCAGGCTGATTAGGAAACAAGAAGATACCAACTCTTGTTATTCCCTACAGGCACACAGAGTCCTATGGGATCTGACTCTGCTGTGTGCTGACCCCTCCTATCCTTTTCTGCTGTTACTAGCACCACGTGGCTACTCTGAGGGCACACTGACATACATGAGACCTTTATATAAATTCAGTAACCTGTAAAACTCCACAAATGCTTCTTCCTAGCAAAGGCAGTGCAAAATAAAGGCAATCAGAAAGTAATGTCAACAAATGCCAGACTGATTAACCTCATTAAATTTGCAATTGTCCTGTAACTCATTATTCCAAGGTAAGGGGAAGGCAAGCAGCATGCTGCATGTTTGTTCTTTATTGTAGGTGTGCACACACACTGTTCCTTCAGCCAAGTTATCCTTTAAAGATTATTTTTTGATGCATTATGCAAGTGATATATAGTAAATGTTTGATGTATTTTTGGCATTATACTTTTCTAAATGGTTAACTGTGCATGTGATAAAGAATGAAGTTCAGAAGGGCCAGGGAAAAAATGAAAAAAACCGGTACCTACAACAGGAGAAAACTATGAAAAGCCTAATGAGACAGAGTACTGAGCAAAATAAATACAGGCAATACAGGAGCAGCATCTCTAAGTGACTATGTGAAACATCTTACTCCTCTCCCTTTTAAATCAACGAGTATCTATCCAATTATCTAAAGTATTACTGCAGGGCAAAAAAAAAGGAGGATGCTGAAAATTTCCAGTCTTCATGGGAGGAAATGAGCTTACCCATGGGGACTTGAAAATACAAGGAATCTTCTTCAAATTATACCAAATTTTAGGTAAGCTAGTAACAAAGGAATTTTTACACAGCTTTTTATTAAACAAAAAGTCCAGAATCTTGAAATTTCACAAGAGATTTCACAGCTGTGACTGAGGCATAAAGTACCTCCAAAAGTAATAGGTAAAGAACTGAAAAAAGCACCAAGGGACCCCTAATTTTAAAGGGAGGATGCACATTTTGGTTAAGTAATTAAGGAGCAATACCAGTCACCAAGCTAAATCCAATTAGCAGTGCACCCACAATGCCTGTGCCAGCAGCCCCTGTGAGAACAGCTTTCACCTCACCTCCTTACCTGTCACGGGCACCTTGACACTGAAGACAAATTCTTTCATTTCTTGGAGCTTGGCATCTTCTTCCTGTTTTCCCCTCACCATCTTCTTTTTAGAAATGTTGCACCTCATTTTCTCCCACAAGAAAGATTTTGGTGCCCAGTGTATTTCACAAACTAATGGAAAAAGGCAAGTCAAAATGCACATAGCTTGAACAGTCCAAATGTGACAGCTAATTTTCTTAATGGACTTGTCTGTTTTATGGGCTAACAAAATATTCTCCCCAACAACACTAAGGTTTTAAGTGCACCCCCTCCCTTTTTTTTAAGTTAGAAGGAAATGCTTGATGACATTCATGAGTAGACAAGAAAATTCCTAACTAGTCTCAGTGACATTACAGACCTGGGGAAAACATAAAAAAGCAGAACATCTCTGAACTGACCTCATTTTTGCAGTATATAAAGTAATATTTTGCTCATGCCACTTTTTAACCTACCAATTCATGTTCTATGCAGTTTTAATTAAAATACCCCTTTATCCTGCATTTTGACTTCACCACTTAATTTTGAGAAATTCAGAACAGATTAAAAAAATATACTAAATCTAACTGAAAATACATTGAAGGACAGGTCTTCCTGCTCTATGTTATTAGAGTAACTGAAGTCAATTTGCTGCTCACATAAGACTCTTGCTTTTTTCAGATTCTCTGAGACAATTAGACTTAAGCTTTCCTCAGCAGTGAAAGAGAATTCAAAGTAGTTTAAGAATGGTGAATGAAGATAAGCTATTATCTTTTATATTCATAAAATTGTACCAATTTAATGACAGGGAGGAACTTAAATTGCTACTGGAGCTTGAAGTGCCCACTCTAGCTCATGTATTTCGGGGGAGCGGGGCTGACACGTACTAAGTTATTTTAGAGTACCCTCTGCATTCAAAAGTTAAGAAGAGTTATGTTACTGGCACATTAAGTAAACAAAAGCACAGCATGTTCCTAGGTTAAAATAACATACTATTGGCATCTGGTTAGCACTACTAGTAATATTCAAAACTGAATTTGATCTTCAATATGTACATGATCTGAGTCAAAATTCATTTAATGTAACACAAAAACATTTTTGTAATCGGGGTTCCCATTGCCATATTGAATTGAGATGAACTATCTATTTACAATTTGAAGACTGTAATATTGCTTGAACAGCAACTCAACCTACTTTAGAAAGCATGATCTGTTAATTGCAATTTCAAAGTATCTTAAACAGAGTTAATACTTTTGTCCCAAAATTCATCTAATTGCTTTCATACCGTGATTTATGTAACAAGGTGGCCTAAACAGTGGTAGTCTTTTTTTTCCTCCCTCATAAAAACATGCTTTAGACTTGAGTATATGAATAAATAACCAAGCTACTTAGACCTTGCTCCAAATAAAACACAGTTACAGAACAGAATTACAGTTCTTACAAATACCACAAACACTTCTGTCAAGATTTATTCCTACACGAATGGCAAATTTGCTGGGTGCGTCAGCAGCTCATCTCTAACACCTAACGCCACCGCCGCAGGGAAATTCAGGAACTCGGCCAGGGAGTCCTAGCAAAAGGGATGAAGCCTCTCTTGCTGTTTCTATGGACCTGGATATTACAACCACTTCTGAAAGGTAAATTCTAAGCAAGCGAGACCAGAACAGGTCATCACAAGTTCGTTCCCAAACCTCTCCGGGGTTCATAGCAGCTCAGACCCAGCAGTCTGGAAGCTTCCTCTGTGAGCCCTCCCCCTGCAGCAAGCCATGGCCAGGCTGTCAATTGTGCTTTGAAGTATCAGCGATGAACAACTGAACAAAACAGCGGTATCACAGGACCTCCACTTCCTCCAGTCTTTCAGTCAAAGCTGCTATTCAAATCACAGCCTAGAGCACCAGGATTAATTACAGACCTTTACTGGGCATTGATCACCATTAGCTGTTACTGCTGAGGAAAGTCAGCCCAGGGTCACTGTGTCACTCAGCTCCACAGCAACTGAGAGCTGACCACCCTCCAGAACTCTTGTGGCACTGTGCAACTCTGGGAATAGCCTCATTTTGAATACTAGTCTATTTTGACTTCTTTCTCTTGCAAAAAATTACAACACTGGCCTGCTCAGAGCATAAATGGTAAAAACAGCTACTTTAAACAGCTGGATCTGTTAAATATCTATTAGTATTTCTAAAAATGAAAAAAACAGCCAACCAACCAACCAAATTGTATATGCAGCAAAGACTTGAGCTCAAGTCCTAATCTCACCCTCTCCCTGTTTTCCCTACAGAGCACAATATTTTTAGCAGCTAGGGTGGAATAACATAAAGAACTGGAGATGTCTAAGATGGCATTTCCTGAACAGAATGTCTGAGATCACATGCTTTATTTTTTAATAAATGTTTTGTTTTCACATGTACTGTTTTAATGTATTTCCATTTATTAAATATGTCATTAACAAACTTTTTAACTTGACCAGAATATCTCAAAGGTTATGGGTTAATAAAATATATGCTATTAAACCCATAACATAGTTAGGGAAACACGACCCTAGATAAACTTGTACAATTAAAACATTATGAAAAACTGATTATTTTCAATAATGTGCATAGACAGCTATCAAAGAAGCACAACAATCACCAGAATACTTTTTAGAAAACATTCTTTCAAATTCAGTTTTCATGGATTTAACATACACTGCCAAAATGCCCAAACCACTTTGAAAATGAGATGTGGGTTGGGCACAAAACTAACAGTTTAAACATATATCACATGATGCCACTGAAGTATTTTTAGTTGTGTGGCTTAACAAGATAGAAACCTTTTCTCTTTTTTTGCAATATGAATTTATTTTCTATGCAAATCATTTTGCCTGAAAACTTTTTATTACATGAAAGGTTGCATAAATAAATTCTGTTAAATACAGAAAAAAAATTTAAAATGAGACATTTTCCTTAGAAAAATGTGACAAGATTTAGGCAAAAGTGATCAATTTCCTTAGGAATGGTTCTATTTTCTGTTCTAAAACAGCTCAAATATGTTTCTTTTGCTTTATACAAGATGAAGTATGAATTACACATGAAATGTGTATGTTCTCACATGCCCACCTTTTGTGTTAATTTCACAAAAAAGAAAAATGTAGTTATATGGCATCAACAACTGCATAATCTACAACCATCACCACTCTCTCCTACCCACCATGCCCACACTATTTCCTGTTTAATTCCAGAAGACTTTCCACATTTTCCTTAGGTATTTACTATTGAGAATTAGAGTCTTAACCAGTTGACTTTGATTAATTTCTCACGCAATCAAGGCAGAGCTACACGACTCCATATAGAACAACTTTATACTATTAACTGCTGCAGCAACTGATGGTTTTTGGTGGTTTTTTTTTAATTTTTAACTTTGCTTCCTGTAAGCTTGAGCACTTCAAGCCCTGCAGTTCAAAATGTCTAAGAAGACTTGAAACACCTCTTATTTTGTTTATTTTTTATATACTGGGAAAGATGTTCCTTAAACAATTCCGTGGTAGTGCTAGAGTGGAAGTCTATGTCTTTAAAATCAAATTCATAGTTGAAAAAATAAAAATCAAACCAACCCTTTCCCCCCCACTAAGATCCCAAGTGTAACTAGCTCAGGATGTCACAATATTAAAAAAACACTGTGAAAAGTAACAGAACACGTTGACACACTTTCACATGTGACATTTAAAACAGCAACACTGGGGTTTTAATTTTTGACTCTTGAATTCAAAAATCATCTGCAATATTTCCTGAAAATTTTGATCAACCTGCTTTCACGTTTGCACAGCTGGAACAATATACAGATATAAAATGCCTGTTTGAACATTTTTATGAAGTTTTCTCATGTAACATTCACACTTTAATCTGAAATTTGTCGTTTATCACCCCAGCCTCAGCATCTGGCTTTGAATTAACAAGCAAAGTTAAAAACCAATGTTTTTGTAGATTGTAGACTTACAGTTACAAATACTAGAAACTAAGTGACAAAACACCCATTTCACTGATATCTTAATGGTTTTATTCACAAAATAAAGAGCTTTGTCTTTCCCAAGGAAGACCTTAACAGAAAGACTTAATGATACAGTTATAAAAAAGTGGTACAGAAAATTTGAAAAAGTCTCGTAAAATTTACAAATGCAAACTATCACTTTGTACAAAACCTTTTTTTAAAGAAAGTTCAGTAATAGATTTTAAAATACAGTTTTAACAGCTCAGAAATGCACATTTATTTCAAACTGTGGTTGGGCTTCATTTTCGCCTGTGTGGGGAATTCTCCCTTCGTCTGTCCTCATTCTTTCTGGATTCCCTGTCCTCGTTCTTCCTGGACTCTTTGTCCTCAATCCTTCTGGATTCCCTGTCATCGTTCTTTCTGGATTCCCGGTCCTCATTCCATCTGGATTCCCTATCCTCAGCCCTTCTGGATTCCCTGTTCTCAATCTTTCTGGATTCCCTGTCCTCAGCCCTCCTGGCCTCCCTGTCCGCATTCCATCTGGATTCCCTGTCCTCGTTCTTTCTGGACTCTTTGTCCTCATTCTTTCTGGATTCCCTATCCTCAGCCCTTCTGGATTCCCTGTCCTCATTCCATCTAGATTCCCTGTCCTCATTCTTTCTGGATTCCCTATCCTCAGCCCTTCTGGATTCCCTGTCCTCATTCTTTTTGGATTCCCTATCCTCAGCCCTTCTGGAT